>WWNC01000038.1:8500000-8850000 GCA_011125475.1 Melanerpes aurifrons | reverse complement strand
ACTGTGTCCTCTTGTTCTGGTGCTGATTGCCTGGGAGAAGAGACCAACCCCCACCTGTCTAGAATCTCCCTTCAGGTAGCTGTAGAGAGCAATGAGGTCTCCCCTGAGCCTCCTCTTCTCCAGGCTAAACAACCCCAGCTCCCTCAGCCTCTCCTCACAGGGCTGTGCTCAAGGCCTCTCCCCAGCCTCATTGCCCTTCTCTGGACACCTTCAAGAGTCTCAATGTCCTTCTTAAATTGAGGAGCCCAGAACTGGACACAGGACTCAAGGTGTGGCCTAACCAGTGCTGAGTACAGGGCAGAATGACCTCCCTACTTCTGCTGGCCACACTACTACTGATGCAGGCCAGGAGGCCATTGGCCTCTTGTCCACCTGGGCACACTGCTGGCTCATGTTCACCCAGCTGTCAACCAGCACCCCCAGGTCCCTTTCTGTCTGGCTGCTCTCCAGCCACTCTGTCCCCAGCCTATAGCACTGCATGGGGTTGTTGTGGCCAAAGTGCAGCACCTGACACTTGGACTTATTGAATGCCATCGTGTTGGACTCTGCCCATCTGTCCAGCCTGTCAAGATCCCTCTGCAGAGCCCTTCTACCCTCTAACAGATCAACTCCTGCCCCCAGCTTGGTCTCATCCACAAATTTAGTGATGACTGACTCAACCCCCTCATCCAGATCATCAATGAAGATATTGAACAGGATGGAGCCCAGCACTGATCCCCTGGGGACACCACTAGTGACTGGCTGCCAGCTGGACTAACACAACAAAACAGAACAAAACACAAAGGATAAAAAAGGTAGCAGTAGAAAGACAGGAAGGATCTAGTTATTTCATTTTTTTCCTCACATTTTTTAAGCCTGTTGGTGACTTCAGCCTATAGGAGCCCCTTTTTATAGGAAAGAAGTTCTGATAGTTTACCCTTAAGGAGGGGGTTGAGTGTGCCCTCAGCAAGTTTACTGATGATACAAAGCTGGGAGGGTTGGCTGACACCCTGTCAGGCAGCGCTGCTGTCCAACAAGATCTGAATAAGATGGAGAGCTGGGTGAAGGAGAACTACATGAAGTTCAATAAGGACAAGTGCAGAGTCCTGCATCTGGGGAGGAATGACATCAGGCAACAGGCACTAGGGGTTGTCCTACTGGAAAGCAGCTCCATGGAGAAAGACCTTGGAGTCCCATTGGACAGCAAGTCCTCCATGGGCCAGCAATGTGCCCTTGGGGCCAAGAGAGCCAATGGTATCTTGGGGTGCATGAAGAAAATGTGTCCAGCAAGTCTAGGGAGGTTCTCCTCCCCCCACCTACTCTGCCTTGGTGAGACCTCACATGGATGTTGTGTCCACTTCAGGGCTCCCCAGTTCAAGAAAGACAGGGATCAGCTGGAGGGAATCCAATAGAGAGCTATGAGGATGACTGTGGGACTTGAACATCTCTGCTGTGAAGAAAGACTGAGAGACCTGAGAGTGTTTACTCTGGAGAGGAGAAGGCTGAGAGGGGATCTTACAAACATCTATAAATATCTGAGGGGTGCGTGTCTAGATGAAGATGCCAGGCTCCTTTAGGTGATGCCCAGTGATAGGACAAGGAACAACATGCACAAGCTGGAACACAGGAGGTTCCACCCCTACATGCAGAGACACTTCTTTATGGTGAGGGTGATGGAGGACTGGAACAGGCTGTGCAGAGAGTTTGTGGAATCTCTGTCTCTGGAGGCAATTCAAAACCCATCTGGAGGGGAGGAAACCCATCCTGTGTGATTTACTCTGGGAAAATGCTCTAGCAGGGGTGTTGGACTAGATGACCTTCAGATATGCCTGGGTTCAGAGGGGGTTGAAGTGAAGAGAAGCAAATCCATAGTCTGCAGTTTGTCATTCCCTACACTTGGTGGTCACTGTGCCCAAACACTTTTCCAAAGTCCTCAAGCTGAAAATAGTTGCCAATGTAAACCCTGGCACACCAGCAGCTTTAAGCTGGTGCAAAGTTGGCCAGTGCAGTTATTCATTTTGTTGTGATTTGCTTCTTACTGTCCTAGGAGGCAGACAGGAGAGCAATCTGCAGCCAGTGTTTTTGCCCCATCAGAAATATTTCCATCCTCCCAGAGCTACACAGGTCAGATTCTGCAGCCAACATACAACCCCAACACCCTCTCTCACCTTGATTATGCTGATGGATTTGATGAGGAGCCTCCTTTGCTGGAAGGTAAAACAAAAAGATTGTCAACATGTGTGGTCCTGGGGGGTGTGGGGAGAGGGTACCTGCAGCTTCCCAGCTAGTGGCAGTCACTAGGAAGGGGCAGCAGAGGTGCCAAGCCTGGCTGTGGGAGCTTCAGACAACAAACCCTGGCTCCTAAATTGACTCTCCTCTCCTCCTCTCCTCTCCTCTCCTCTCCTCTCCTCTCCTCTCCTCTCCCTCCCTCTCCTCTCCTCTCCTCTCCTCTCCCTCCTCCTCTCCTCTCCTCTCTCCTCCTCTCCTCTCCTCTCCCTCCTCTCCCTCTCTCCTCCTCTCCTCCCTCTCCTCTCCTCTCCTCTCCTCTCCTCTCCTCTCTCCTCTCCTCTCTCTCCCTCTCCTCTCCTCTCCTCTCTCCCTCCTCTCCTCTCCTCTCCTCTCCTCTCCTCTCCTCTCCTCTCCTCTCCTCTCTCCTCCTCTCTCCTCTCTCCCTCCTCTCCTCTCTCCTCTCCTCTCTCCTCCTCTCCTCTCCTCCCTCTCCTCTCCTCTCCCTCTCTCCTCTCTCCTCTCCCTCTCCTCCCTCTCCTCTCCTCTCCCTCCCTCTCCTCTCCTTTTCTGTTTACTTTGCCACAGCAGAGAAGTATTTTGCCTCTTCAGCCTTGTGGCACATGCAGCATATATTCCTCTGCCACTAGATGACAGCATTACAGCAAGTTTTGCATTCCCATTTCCAAATCCCTTTTTGTTCCCCCCCACCGTTTATCTTCCATGCATATTGGACCATCTATAATTAAATACTGCTCATAATCCTTCTTTTTTTTGTGTGCATCTCCAGTAATAAATGTGATGGTTTGAAGATGTTTGCTTCAGTGAGAAAGGAATTGGGAAAGCTGCTTTCAGCTTCAATTAGTGGATCATTTTGACCAAATGGGCAATGTCATTGTGTCTGATGGTTGACCCAGCTTAATGCTAGTGGCTGATTTTGTAGCTTGCAGTCTACTTGTGCTCCATTAAAAGGAAATAATAATTGGCTGGGGGGGTTGTTTGTGATTATTTAATCAGAATAGAAGAAGAGCCTATTGAGTCTGCTTTTGCATACTGGAAGGGGAGTTTTTTACTACTTAAGAGAGACTGCCACAGCCTAAAAACTATCAGGATCACTCTGATATAGGTAATTACTAGATCTCTAACTCTTAGACACCCATGTGTGGTGGGCTGAAGTTTTCCCTTGCATCAACTTCAGCCTGAAACTACCACAGAGTGTAACTCCACGTGCAACTCACCCAGTGAAAAGGGTGCTGAAAGGCAACTGCTTCTAATCCACAGGGCTTCAGAGATGCTCTTATCAGTGTACCACATAGACCTGACCAAAGGCACACACTTTAATACAGGATACATTAATTCATATAGTGTTTTGGCTCAGCTTAAGGTGATAGATTGGTGGAATAAGGTCAAGATTTGGCTTTCCAAACAGATCAAGCAGTGTCAGTCTCAACAATTCTGGCACCCAGTTCTGAGCCTAAGTTATCTGGGTACCACATAGACCTGACCAAAGGCACACACTTTAATACAGGATTCCTTAATTTATATAGTGTTTTGGCTCAGCTTAAGGTGATGGATTGGTGGAATAAGGTCAAGATTTGGCTTTCCAAACAAATCAAGCAGTGTCAGTCTCAGGCTGTGCCAGGGGAGGTTCAGGCTGGAGGTCAGGAGGAAGTTTTACACAGAGAGAGTGATTGCCCACTGGAATGGGCTGCCCAGGGAGGGGGTGGAGTCGCCATCACTGGAGGTGTTCAGGAGGAGACTTGACAGGGTGCTTGGTTGCATGGGTTAGTTGATTAGGTGGTGTTGGATGGTAGGTTGGACTCGATGATCTTGAAGGTCTCTTCCAACCTGGTTTATTCTAGTCTATTCTATTCTAATTCTGGCACCCAGTTCTGAGCCTAAGTTATCTGGGTACCACATAGACCTGACCAAAGGCACACACTTTAATACAGGATACATTAATACATATAGTGTTTTGGCTCAGCTTAAGGTGGTGGATTGGTGAAACAAGGTCAAGATTTGGCTTTCCAAACAGATCAAGCAGTGTCAGTCTCAACAATTCTGGCATCCAGTTCTGAGCCTGAGTCTTAACTTGCTGGAGCATCTCAGGGAAGATGATTAGCCCTGCAAGCTGAAGTGTTTCTGCAGTTCTAGGAGAAAGCTTTGCCCTGGTGAAGTTAATGGCAGAATTCCCATCAGCTTTAATGGGGAAGAATATTGTGCTGTATCTAGAGGTCTTCAATAATTACTTTTCAAATGCAAAAGAAGTGGGGAGGGGAAAAAAAAGGAGCCTATAAAGCACAGTACAAAGTATTATTAACTTGCCTTGAAGGGAAGAATGTCATTTGTAAGTGCTTCTGGCAGTTCAGGCTTTAGACACATCTCTTGTCAGATTTGCCAGAATTAAAGCATCTATCTCTGTCCTTGGGTATCTGGAATGCTGCAGTTGCTCTTAATTAGCATATTTTTCAACATCTAACTTCGTGTGGCACGAGGTAGATGTGTTTTAACTATGGGAAAACCCAAATATTAACTCAAAAATGCTGAAGGCTTTCTTTGGTTGTTTTTTTTTTTCCCCTTTAATGTGGTTACCTGCCTGAAACTGAATTTAATAAGTGAGCATTTCCAAATCAGAACCAGATAGACTGGGTATCTAGCAAGGACATCACATTCCTACTACAGGATCCACCATCCCCACCTACGACACCTACGACACCAGCCCCATTAAAGAGATTAACATCTTTGCCTCTTTGGAGGGTTTTTTTTCTGTGGTTATCTACTGGCTGTCTGTAAAAGTGCTCTTTTCCTGGGAGCAATTAACGACCCTGGAGTCTCTCTTTGCAGAACTTGGAATCAATTTTGAGCACATATGGCAGAAAACGTTAACGGTTCTAAACCCGCTGAAGCCTGCAGATGGCAGCATTATGAACGAAACGGACCTCACCGGACCCGTGGTCTTCTGCTTGGCCCTGGGAGCGACGTTGCTGATGGTAGGATGCGGTAGAAGTCTTCAGGGATCCATTTTGTAACAAGCTAACGCCGAGGTGCTAATGCATGTGACGTTGCAGAAGATGTAGCACTATCATAAAATGAGTCATGCCCCTATTACAAGAAGGATCTGGAGGTGCTGGAGTGTGTCCAAGGAAGGGCCATGAGGATGAGCAGAGGGCTGGAGCACCTCTCCTATGAGGACAGACTGAGGGAGTTGGGGCTGTTCAGTCTGGAGAAGAGAAGGCTCTGAGGAGACCTAATTGTGGCCTTCCAGTATCTGAAGGGGGCTACAAGAAAGCTGGGGAGGGACTTTTTAGGGTGCCAGGTAGTGACAGGACTGGAGGAAATGGAACAAAACTAGAAATGGATAGGATAGGATAGGATAGGATAGGATAGGATAGGATAGGATAGGATAGGATAGGATAGGAATAGGGTAGGGTAGGGTAGGATAGGATAGGATAGGATAGGATAGGATAGGATAGGATAGGATAGGGTAGGATAGGATAGGATAGGATAGGATAGGATAGGATAGGATAGGATAGGATAGGGTAGGGTAGGGGAGAGTAGGATAGGATAGGATAGGATAGGATAGGATAGGATAGGATAGGATAGGATAGGATAGGATAGGATAGGATAGGATAGGGTAGGGTAGGGTAGAGTAGGATAGGATAGGATAGGATAGGATAGGATAGGATAGGATAGGATAGGATAGGATAGATTCAGATTAGCTGTTAGGAAGCAGTTCTTCCCCATGAGGGTGGTGAGACACTGGCACAGGTTGCCCAGGGAGGTGGTGGAAACCTCATCCCTGGAGGTTTTTGCAGCCAGGCTGGATGTGGCTGTGAGCAACCTGCTGTAGTGTGAGGTGTCCCTGCCCATGGCAGGGTGGGGTTGAACTGGATGATCCCTTCCATCCCTAACAATTCTATGATTGTATGATTTGCTGCTTTTCATTCTGAAATTACACATTAATAAGACTCTATACTTTGAAAGTGACCTGCAAGAAGTTGAAATGTCATGCAGGTGTAATGCAGGTGAAGTGATGTGTTATTTCTGGTGGAAAGAAAAGGCCTAGCAGTGTGTGCTAGGTAAAGTTGAATCATAGAATCACACAGTCAACCAGGTTGGAAAAAACCTCAGAGATCATCAAGCCAAACCTATTACCTAACACCCAACACCTCATGACAACAAAACCACGGCTCCAAGTGCCACATCCAATCCTTTTTTGAATACCTCCAGGGATGGTGACTCCACCACCTCCCTGGGCAGCACATTCCAATGGCAAATCTCTCTTGCTGGGAAGAACTTTCTCCAGTATCTAACAAGCAGTTTTAAAGCAAGGAATAGAAAGGCATAGCAGACCAGACTCTTGCAATTGCTTTGAAATAATCTTCTGTCTTCATTTAAAGTGCAGACAGATATAATTTTACTTCCCCATAAGAGCAAAACAAAACTCTCTCATTGAATTGGAGAGAAGTAACAGAATTATATTCACAAAATATACAGAAAAGTACAGAATACATGAATCCTTAACACCTAATGCCTACACAGGACACGTGAAAACCCACAAAAACCTTCCCCCAACCAGACTAAACCACAAGCCCCAGTGCTCCTTTTCTCTTCTCCCACCTGCCCCACATTTTCTCCCTTCCATTCAGCCTAAACAGGCTGAAATGGTGCAGGAAAAATTAGTCAGGCCTCTGAAGGCCATAAATAGATCTACTCCCCCATAGTACAAAATAAGGACTCACAGGATCACAGGATGTTAGGGGTTGGAAGAGACCTCCAGAGATCATCCAGTCCAACCCCCCTGCCAGAGCAGGACCATAGAATCCAGCACAGGTCACACAGGAACACATCCAGGTGGGTCTTGAAAGTCTCCAGAGAAGGAGACTCCACAACCACTCTGGGCAGCCTGTTCCAGTGCTTTGTGATCCTCACAGTGAAGAAGTTCCTCCTCATGTTGAGGTGGAACCTCCTGTGCTGTAGTTTACATCCATTGCCCCTTGTCCTATCCCAGGGTGCAAGTGAGCAGAGGCTGTCCCCTCCCTCTTGACCCCCAGCCCTCAGATATTTATAAATATTTATTAAATCCCCTCTCAATCTTCTCCTCTCCAGACTAAAAAGCCCCAGGGCTCTCAGCCTCTCCTCATCAGGCAGTGCTCCAGTCCCCTAATCATTCTCATAGCCCTCTGTTGGACTTTCCAAGTAGATCCTTATCCATCTTGAACTGGGGAGCCCAAAACTAGAGAGCCAAAAGGAGGGAAGGAAAAGTCTGAGTTGGCCTTGCTGTCAGTTTATAAACAGATAGACGAATTATGGACTGAATAACAAAATTACAGCTTCTTGAGTCCACCTGCTGGACTGTCTAGCCCCTGGGTACTGTGTCCAGTTCTGGGCCCCTCAGTTTAGGAAAGATGTTGAGTTGCTGGAACATGTCCAGAGAAGGGCAACAAAGCTGGGGAGGGGTTTGGAGCACAGCCCTGTGAGGAGAGGCTGCGGGAGCTGGGGTTGCTTAGCCTGGAGAAGAGGAGTCTTAGGGGAGACTTCTTGCTATCTACAACTACCTGAAGGGAGGTTGCAGCCAGGTGGGGGTTGATCTCTTCTCCCAGGCAAGCAGCACCAGAACAAGAGGACACAGTCTCAAGCTGCACCAGAGGAGGTTCAGACTGGATGTTAGGAAGAAATTCTTCACAGAGAGCGTGATTGCCCATTGAAATGTGCTGTCCTGGGAGGTGGTGGAGTCACCATCATTGGAGGTGTTTAGGAGGATGTGACCGTTTGAGGCTGTGCCTTTAAGAAAGGGAATATGGTGGACGGAAGTTGGTAAATGAAAAGAACAGTCTAAACTAATTTCATTGGTGAAGTGGGAGGAAGCACCTTCTGAACTGGGTGTGCAGGAAGGTATACTGGGCTTTCCAGCACTTTTCCGCAGTCTTGCTTCCGCTTCTCCTTCGGGCAGCAGCTTGCGGCTCCTGGGCTTTCGGCCAAGGCTTCGGCCTTGAAAAACTGATAAAGGCCTGTACTAACTCCTTGCCAATTAACACAAACTGCTTCTAACCTTTTTTTTCTCTCTTTTCTTTCTCTTTCTATCCCACTCTGGGGAAAGGGGGAAAGAGGGGAGAGCGGAGGTGGGAAACCCCCCTCAGCAAGGGGGGGGGGAACTCTCATTTCTGTTGCTATTCTATTGTATATCTTTGTATATATTGTACATATTGTAAATTTGTATATATTCCCCTGCATATCCTACATTGCTTTGTAAATATACAGCTCCACTGCTTTGCTAATTCAGCTATGAGGTTTTTTTTCCTTTCCCTTCAGTTTTTCTTTCCCTTTACTTTACAAGGGGGAAGGGAGGAGGCTTCTTGGCCTTACCCTTCCAACCCTACGACAGAGGAGAATTGATAGGGTGCTTGGTGCCATGGTTTAGTTGATGAGGTGGTGTTGGATGATAGGTTGGACGTGATGACCTTGAAGGTCTCTTCCAACCTGGTCTATTCTATTCTATTCTATTCTATTCTATTCTATTCTATTCTATTCTATTCTATTCTATTCTATTCTATTCTATTCTATTCTATTCTATTCTGTGTTGTGCTATGCTATGCTATTCTATTTCTTTCTTATCTAATTCTTTTTTTTTCTACATCATCTGCTAAACAAAATTTGGTAGCCTGTGTTTAACCTCTTTCCCCTTTATGAGCGTAGCTTTCCTACAGGAGGAAAGTTGAAGAAGGGTTGTACAGTGCTCCAAATTCCCCTATTTATCCCTGACAACAGGGGCTCTCCAAGTGCTGCTGAAGTACAGCTCCGATTGTCGGCGGCTATTCATCAGACAGGGATAAGGTGGGACCGTTCTGAGAGGGGTTTGTCTCGGTCTGGAGAGGGAAAGAGACTCAGTTCTTTTAGAATATTCCCATGATGTGAAATTAGAGGCACAAATGAGGCCAAAATATCAACAGCTAGACTATTTATTGCATAAATATAGTGAATGTGTCAGAAGGGGAGAGAGAATAGAGAAGGAGAGAGAGAAGAGAGAGAGAAGATGAAAGGAATTATATTACCACACCCCTCACCCCCCCCAAGACAGTTTGAGTCTGTGGGGGAAAGGTGCTTCAGGAGATGTTGGGTTTGTAGAGAAAGGGTGCTGAGGCTTTGGCTGGAGAAGAGATGTGGTCCTCTGGGCAGCCTCTTTTCTCCATGAGTTGCAGCAGGTGGAATTTAGGACACAGAGAAAGGGTTCAGTCTGCTTCTTCCAGGCTCCACGGCCTCTTTTCTCTGGAGCAGCATTGTCCCGGGCTTTCCCTTCTCAGCGGCATGGTCCGTCTCCTGTGTTTTCCTTCATCTCCGTTTTTCTCCTGCATTTTTCTTCTCCCTTTTTCTTCTCCCTTTAATCATCCAGCCTGGGGGACATAGTCCCCCACATTTTTCTTCTGCAAGCCAGTAGTTGCTCAAGTCTTTTATACAGCTTTTAGTATTGTCCCTCAGGAATTCAGGGGCCAGGAAATCTTGTCCTGAAGGCTTGATGGTTGGGTACTTGGTCGATTGTTGTAGGCCAGCTGCAGTCCAGGGTTATCATGATGCAATCACAAGGTGATTTGCATCCAGGATTGGTAGACAGGATTCCTACATGATCTTTGCACCTTCCTTCCAGTGGCTCTGCCCAACACATATCAGCTATTGTCTGGGCAAGCAGCAAGTGATTTTATCTTTGTTGAGTCATACCAGGAGAGCCAACTTTTAGTCTCTCACAGGGCTTTACTGCTCTGCAGCTGAGGTGTGAGAAAGAGGGCCCTAATTCTCCATTTCCTCTGTGATCAATGGTGCTGAATCAGAAGACTCTTGCAAGTTCTTGCTCAATTTGCAATGTCAGTGCAGCGCCTTGACTGCGCAAACTGCAATACCAATGGCAAATATTATTATCATTTATGTCCCCATAAAGATCAAAATCTTTTAAAAGGGTAGCAGAGGCAGGAGGAAAGAGAATAAAGAGGGAAAGAAGGTTGGAAGCTAGAGAAGACAAGGCTGTTTTCCACCTAGAGAAATAAAGGTATGAGGGGAATAAAAGTAGAAAGTGTTGAATTTGTTCTAATCAGGAAAATGGAAGAAAAGCTAAAAGAAAAAAAAAGGAGTAGGGAGAGGGGAAATAAAAAGTGATAAGGAGTTGCTGTTGGTTTTGCTCCCTTAACAGCCAACAATTATAATGAATTAAACTGCAATTACTGAAATAAACTCCTTCATTTACCATATTTATTGTGGGATATTAAGCATTTTAGGTGCCATTAGAAAAACCAACTGTTTTCCATGCTGCAGTTTTAGGCCCGTAGAAATCCACTGCTACATACTGATGGGTTTGTGACACAGCTTCACAGTAGTACATCTGTGGGATGGGTTTGTGCCACAGCTTCACAGCAATACATCTGTGGGATTTCCACGGGCCATCTTCTACATTATAGAATCATAGAATTGTTAGGGTTGGAAGGGACCTCAAGGATCATCTAGTTCCAACACCCCTGTCATAGGCCAGGGACACCTCACACTACAGCAGGTTGCTCACAGCCACATCCAGCCTGGCCTTCAAAACCTCCAGGGATGAGGCCATCTGCACTGTCATCCTGTTTTCAGCCTGGCTTGGCTCACTTCTGAGCTCTCCTCTGATTCCAGTTTTCAAGATGAGGTCAAATACAACTAAGTTGCCTATAGGCTCACAGTGTCCCAGGTGCTGGCTTGTTCATCATCTCTGAGTTCCACCATAAAGGGATAATTCATTCCTGAACTGTCAGTGTAAGAAACCTGATCTAGTGTGAGGGGTTCCCTGCCCATGGGGGACCTCAAGGATCATCGAGTTCCAACCTCTCTGCCCATGGCCAGAGACACCTCACACTACATCAGGTTGCTCACAGCCACCTCCAGCCTGGCCTTAAGCACCTCCAGGGATGAGGCTTCCACCACCTCCCTGGGCAAGCTGTGCCAGTGTCTCACCACCCTCATGGGAAGAACTTCCTAGCATCCAATCTGAATCCACCCATTTCTAGTTTTGTTCCATTCCCCCTAGTCCTATCATTACCTGGCACCCTCAAAAGTCCCACCTCAGCTTTCTCGTAGCCCCCTTCAGATACTGGAAGGCCACGATTAGGTCTCCTCAGAGCCTTCTCTTCTGCAGACTGAACAGCCCCAACTCCCTGAGTCTGTCCTCATAGCAGAGCAGCTCCAGCCCTCTGCTCATCCTCATGGCCCTTCCCTGGACATGCTCCAGCACCTCCAGATCCTTCCTGTCCTAGGGGCTCCAGAACTGGACACAGTACTCCAGGTGGGTTATCTCAGATGCATTTGAATACTGAAGTGGCTCTTCAGCTGTGTAAGCTATGGCATCCTTCTGTATTTGAATAACTCTAATAGTGCCAGGAAGGTCATTTGGGTTGAGAGCTTGTTTCCAACAAGGATTTGTAATTTTTATTTAGTTTCAGCCTTTTAACTATGGAGAAAAATATGCAAAAAAAGGGTCTCCAAATGCTAGCAATTCTTTCAGAGCACAGAAGCCAAGAGGAAAGGGTTGTTAGCCTGGCAGCAGGGCCTGTTCTTCCTCGTACGGGCATGAAACAAGGCAGCTCCAGCGCAGAGAGAGGAACAACAGCAGTGAGAAGGTTAGCAGGAACCTGAGCCTCAGCTGCTTTGCATTTTACACAGTCATTTGTGCAAAATCAGACTTCCCCATCCACTTCAACTAAGGATAGTAGCACCCACTCCAGGCAGATGTGAACAAGCACACCAAGTCTGACTTTCCTCTAACCTTGCTCCTTCCGCAGGACGGATTTAGCTCTTTCCATTCATCAAAGCCTGCCAGACTAATCAAGCCTGATTCTGGTTGTGCTTACATCACTGTGAATTGGGAGTATTCCCACGTGTGTGAGTCAATATATTTACATATGTTAAGAAAGACTGGAATTGAAATCAACGTGTTCAGCTGCCTGTTTCTCTCTCTGCCGTTCCCCTGCACCACAAATCAAACATTTCACCCAGTTAGCTGCTAGGGATACTGCTCCCTTCAGCTCTGTCTCAATAATTTCTTCCTCTTAAACTAAGGAGGGCTGGAGCTCCTCTCCTAGGAGGACAGGATGAGAGAGTTGGGGTTGTTCAGTTTGGAGAAGAGATGGCTGCAAGGAGACCTTATTGTGGCCTTCCAGTATCTGAAGGGGGCTACAAGAAAGCTGAGGTGGGACTTTTTAGTGTGTCAGGTAGTGATAGGACTAGGGGGGAAGGATCCAAGATAGAGAAGGGTAGGTTTAGACTGGACGTTAGGAAGTTCTTCCCCATGAGGGTGGTGAGACACTGGCACAGGTTGCCCAGGGAGGTGGTGGAAGCCTCATCCCTGGAGGTTTTGAAAGCCAGGCTGGATGTGGCTCTGAGCAACGTGATGTAGTGTGAGGTGTCTCTGGCCATGGGCAGGGAGGTTGGAACTAGATGATCCTTGAGGTCGCCCATGGGCAGGGAACTCCTCACACTAGATCAGGCTTCTTACACTGACAGTTCAGGAATGAATTATCTCTTTATGGTGGAACTCAGAGATGATGAACAAGCCAGCACTTGGGACACTGTGAGCCTATAGGCAACTTAGTTGCATTTGACCTCATCTTGAAAACTGGAATCAGAGGAGAGCTCAGAAGTGAGCCAAGCCAGGCTGAAAACAGGATGACAGTGCAGATGGCCTCATCCCTGGAGGTTTTGAAGGCCAGGCTGGATGTGGCTGTGAGCAACCTGCTGTAGTGTGAGGTGTCCCTGCCCGTGGCAGGGAGTTTGGAACTAGATGATCCTTGAGGTCCCTTCCAACCCAAACAATTCTACGTTTCTGTGTAGAGTCAGGTCTTACTAACTGAGTCTGCCTTTCACATAAACATGCACTGCTCTCCACCTAAAGCTTGGTGAGCTGTCATCAGTCTGCAACATTGGAACTTTCAGGCTGTGTCATCACTAGATTAAGCTCTCTCCACTACATTGCTGTATATTTTTCCAACTCAAATAGTGCTGGCATCCAGGGATCAATTTCCATCATCAATTTGGGAATGAGTAATGCCCTTCTGCCTGGAGGTGGCCCTTCAAAATGAGGGCAGGAGATGAAGAAATAGGTGGTTCTGTGGCTGCTGTTACCTATCATCCTAGCTTGCCTTATAGATTAGAAAACACCAGGCTCCAGGTTGTCAGGCTGGTAGCTTTCACAGGCACTAAATTCACACAAAAGAATAAAACCTGGAAGGAAAGAAACAAAAAAAGAATCCACCTGAGTTTTTTCCTTTTGCTGGAACAAGGAAAGAACACAAGCTGACAGTTCCTGCTCGGGTTTGTGTTGAAATGAGTGTGTTGTATTGATCTCACCACAGAGTTGTGTCTTTCTTGTGGTAGTCAAGGGGGAAGAATGGAGATATTCACCCTAGAATCCAGCATGATTTCAGCAGGCCTTTTTGAAGGCTTTCTTAAAGCTGGAGCTTTGTCATGAAATGTGAAACATATCAAGTGAACTAAGTCATCATTTCCCTCAGCAGACTTTTCCACAGCCCCACATACACCCATTGGGAAAGATGTTTCCTGGCACTAACTTGTGCTTTCCATAGTTTCATCTCAAATTTGTTACCAGTTAGACCTCTCCAAGTTCTGGAGCCCCTATTCCAAGAGGGATATGGAGGTGCTGGAAGGTGTCCAGAGAAGGGCCACGAGGATGAGCAGAGGGCTGGAGCTGCTCTGCTATGAGGACAGACTGAGGGAGTTGGGGGTGTGCAGGCTGGAGAAGAGAAGGCTCCCAGGTGACCTAATTGTGGCCTTCCAGTATCTGAAGGGGGCCTACAGGAAGGCTGGGGAGGGACTGCTCAGGATCTCAGGTAGTGATAGGACTAGGGGCAATGGAATGAAGCTGGAGGTGAGGAGATTCAGGCTGGAGGTGAGGAGGAAGTTCTTCACCAGGAGAGTGGTGAAGCTCTGGAATGGGTTGTCCAGGGAGGTGGTTGGGGCCCTGGGGGTGTTTAAGCCCAGGCTGGATGAGGCTCTGGCCAGCCTGATCTAGTGTGGGGTGTCCCTGCCCATGACAGGGGGATTGGAACTAGATGATCCTTGTGGTCCATTCCAATCCTGACTGATACTGTGATACTATGATCCCTTGGTCCCTTCCAACCCTGACTGATACTATGATAAGTTACCTCAACCATTCCTGCCACAGAGAGCAGGGCTGAGAATCAGCCTGGTCACTTTAGGCTAGTGACAAGCACATGCTCACGTTTTTTACCTTGAAGTTGGTATTTTTTGATGCACAAAGCAGCCAACATTATCACCTATGGCTGTGGCAGTTTTAGGCTGTGCCTAGGAAATCTCAAACAGTGGCAAAGTGTAAATAAATCACCATGGGATGTCAAAGGGAAAATAATGGTAAGGTCTAAATGATCCCCTTGGCCTGGTATCTAACATAAAATTAGGTATGTACACTCTCTCTTTTTGGCTTCCTTCACTCTGGCAGACACTAGCTGGCTTTTGCCTGGCTGTTGCTGACCTTGGCTGTGTTCTTTGCTGTGGCTAAGTACTAACAAAGCTACTTTCTGCTCTTCTCTCTTTTACCTTGTGTAGGGGAGAAGGGGGAGGGAGAGGGAAGCTGTTGGTAACCCCCTGGTTTTGTCCAGGAGGGTTCTTGTGTTGTTTATATATTGTAAATACATGCAAATATTGCATATTTTGTACATATTCATTGCATTTCACACTTCTAGATTTTGGTTTGCTTGTAAATATAGCTTCATTTGCTTTCAACTGAGCTGGTCTGTCAGTTTTTGTATTGGGGGTAATTTCAACCCCCCTCAGTGGCTTACAACTGAACTGCTGTTGGTGAAGCAGAGAGAGGGCGTCAACAAGAAAAAGCAACAAACCTAGTGTTAGGCTTCTGTCTTCTACCACCACTTGCAATCTCTTGCTCACTTCATGCTTCCCCCTGTTTATTCCAGGCAGGAAAAGTCCATTTCAGCTATGTGTATGGCATGAGTGCCATTGGGTGCCTTGCTATGCATGCCCTGCTAAACTTGATGAGCGTCTCGGGAGTCTCTCATGGTTGTGTTGCAAGTGTCTTGGGCTATTGCCTGCTGCCCATGGTGATCCTGTCTTCATCTGCAGTCATCTTCTCACTACAGTAAGTACCAGTCTATGGCAACAGGAATCAAGTGTCTTGGGCTATTGCCTGCTGCCCATGGTGATCCTGTCCTCTTCTGCAGTCGTCTTCTCACTGCAGTAAGTACCAGTTTATGGCAACAGGCATTATAGGGAGGAAAGTAAGTCAGAAGGCTGATGTTATGCAAAACATTTTGTTTTGCTTTAAGTAGAGTAGAGTAGAGTAGAGTAGAGTAGAGTAGAGTAGAGTAGAGTAGAGTAGAGTAGAGTAGAATAGTACACACTGGCCTATCTCATGTATCCTTGTGTGCACACAGGGCTGGTTGTCTGGGTCATGTATAAGCAACATATGAAATGAAGCACCTTGGTTCTGTAACACACATGTGTGCCTTTTGGCATCAGATCATTTCAAGGTGCAAAGGCATGTTATTAATCCTTAGATTTGATCAAGGTGCTTTTTTAGCATGGCTGATTAGAAATCCACAAAATAGCTTCAAAATTGGTAGGTCTACCTTCCATGCCTTGAGTAGGAGTAGCCACAAGGTTAAGGACTGACCCTATTTTGACTCACTGTTACCTTCATGGAATCAGCACTATTTCAGGTGGAAAAGACCTTTAAGACCCATCAAGACCAACCAATTAGAATAGAATAGAATAGAATAGAATAGAATAGAATAGAATAGAATAGAATAGAATAGAATAGAATAGAATAGAATAGAATAGAATAGAATAGAATTAACCAGGTTGGAAAAGACCTTTGAGGTCATCAAGTCCAAACTATCACCCAATACCATCTAATCAACTAAACCATGGCACCAAGTGCCCCATCCAGTCTCTAAAGTATCACAGTATCATCAAGGTAGCATCTGAATCTGAAAACAAAATACTATTTTGTGGGGGGGGTGTAGGTGGAAATGCACAAAACTGGATGATATTTGAGAGGGGTAATACATATTTGGTTCAGTAAGTTCTTAATTCTACCATTTACTTGGACTCAGAGAAGGCCTTGGGTTTTCACAGCAGCCTTGGATGTGATTTCTGTTTTGCAGAGCCAACAGTGGCCAGACTCAGATACCTGATTGATTTTGCAAGGTTTTTCTTTTAGATTGTGACTTTATTTGTTTATTTTTAAATCATGGTATCAGGCTCTCATTCTTAGCCTTCATCTCCTTCTATAGACTGCCTTCTGTGTGGCAAAAAAATGGCCTGCATCAAAAATAGCGTGGCCAGCAGGAGCAGGGAAGTCATTCTGCCCCTGTACTAAGTATTGGTTAGGCCACACCTTGAATACTGCATCCAGTTTTGGGCTCCTTGAGTCACCATCACTAGAGGTGTTTAAGAAGAGCCTGGGTGGGGCAGTTGGTGCCATGGTTTAGTTGATTAGATGGTGTTGGGCGATAGGTTGAACTCAATGATCTCAAAGGTATTTTCCAACCTGGTTCATTCTATTCTATTCTATTCTATTCTATTCTATTCTATTCTATTCTATTCTATTCTATTCTATTCTATTCCAACATTTGATCTTGTCCAGAGAAGGGCAACGAGTCTAGGGAGAGGCCTCAAATACAAGTCCTATAGGGAGTGGCTGAGGGAGTTGGGGATGTTTAGCCTGGAGAAGAGGAGGCTCAGGGGAGACCTTATTGCTCTCTACAACTATCTGAAAGGAGGTTGTAGCCAAGTGGGGGTTGGTCTCTTCTCCCAGGCAACCAGCACCAGAACAAGAGGACTCAGTTTCAAGCTGTGCCAGGAGAAGTTTTAGCTCAATTTGAGGAGAAAGTTCTTCCCAGAAAGAGAAAGTGGCCATTGGAATGTGCTGCCCAGGGAGGTGGTGGAGTCTCTGTCCCTGAAAGTGTTCAAAAAAGGCCTGGATGTGGCACTTGGAGCCATGGTTTAGTTGTCAGGAGGTGTTAGGTATTATGTAATAGGTTGGACTTGATGATCTCTGAGGTCTTTTCCAACCTTTTTGATTCTATGATTCTATGAAAATGAAATAAGCCATTCTTAAAGGCTTGGAGCATTTGAAGAAGCGTTTAAGATGTAAAAGAGTGGTGTACTCTGAGGTCTAGTTGTGGTGTAATTGCAAACCTGAAAATAACTGAACACTTGGAAAAACCAAATGTGTGGTGCCATATGTATCTCTACCTCTGTGTGTTGGTGTTCAGTAATATGCCTATAAATAGGAAATCTGTATGCAAGCCTCTTCTTCCTCCTCATTCTGCAAGCCTTTGGAGACACAGGCTGTGTTTACCTCCCTGTTCACAGGCAGCAAAGTACAAGGAAGCTCCAGGTCTTGCCTGAAGGCCTTGAGCAGTACTTTCATCTGTTGTTAACACATTAATAATGATTCCCCTCCTGAATATTTGTTGTTCACTCACAGTTTTAGCTCTCCAAGCTGCAATGGATGGGACTTGGCAGCGTATGACAAAGAAAGTGCCCCTGTTTGAGTTTTGGGTGTTTTGTTTTAGTTTTTTTATTGGGGTTTTTTTGTTTGTTTGTTTGTTTTTTAAAGACAGCATTTTCATGTCTGTGTATTTTAGTTTAAAAGGAAATTAAATAATGTGATGAAGTTTTTGGCATAATTCATGTTGAATTTTATCCAGGGTGCTGTGATGGCTTAACCTGACCCATATTCATAGAATTATTAGGGGTGGAAGGGACCTCAAGGATCATCCAGTTGCAACCCCGCTGCCGTGGGCAGGGACACCTCACTCTACAGCAGGTTGCTCACAGCCACATCCAGCCTGGCTGCAAAAACCTCCAGGGATGAGGCTTCCACCACCTCCCTGGGCAACCTGTGCCAGTGTCTCACCACCCTCATGGGGAAGAACTTCTTCCTAACATCCAATCTCAATCTACCCATTTCTAGGTTTTTCCATTCCCCCCAGTCCTATCACTCCCTGATACCCTCAAAAGTCCCTCCCCAGCTTTCTTGTAGCCCCCTTCAGATACTGGAAGGCCACAATTAGGTCTCCTCAGAGCCTTCTCATCTCCAGACTGAACAACCCCAACTCCCTCAGTCTGTCCTCATAGCAGAGCAGCTCCAGCCCTCTGCTTATCCTCATGGTCCTTCTCTGGACACCTCCCAGCACCTCCAGATCCTTCCTGTAATAGGGGGTCCAGAACTGGAGGCAGTGCTCCAGGTGGAGTCTCACCAGAGCAGAGTAGAGGGAGTGAATTGTATTAAAGCCCTCATGAGCTCTCCTTGATAAGATGAACAGTAGGGACACTGAAGAAACCATTTATTCTCTGTGCTCCTACACTTCCCATATTTTCTTGATTAACCTGTTTAATAATCCACCCTAATAATAGGTGCAGATGCTTAATTACAGCACAGATGGGGCAAACACCAGACCAGCTGTTACAACTGCACAGGGTACTCTTGTCTCTACAAGGAATCCCCCAATCACACACTGCATGGTTGTAAAATGTTTTTAATTTACAGAAAGCACAGCTTTTGGAGATCTCTAAGTGCTATTCTCTGGCAGCCTTTACAAAATTCAACCAGTGCTTATTCACCAGGATTTCCTGGCCTGCATCAGAAACAGTGTGGCCAGCCGGGGCAGGGAAGTCATTCTGCCCTGTTCTCAGCACTGGTTAGGCCACACCTTGAATACTGCATCCAGTTCTGGGCTCCTCAGTTTAAGAAAGACATTGAGATACTTTTGTCCAGAGAAGGGCAACAAAGCTGGGGAGAGGTCTGGAGCACAGCCCTGTGAGGAGAGGCTGAGGGAGCTGGGGTTGCTTAGCCTGGAGAAGAGGAGGCTCAGGGGAGACCTTCTTGCTGTCTACAACTACCTGAAGGGAGGTTATAGCCAGGTGGGGGTTGGTCTCTTCACCCAGGCAACCAGTACCAGAACAAGAGGACACAGTGTCAAGCTGTGCCAGGGGAAGTTTAGGCTCAAGGTGATGAGAAAGTTCTTCCTAGAAAGAGAGATTGTCTATTAGAATGTGCTGCCCAGGGAGGTGGTGGAGTCCATGTCCCTTAAAGTGTTCAAAAAAGGATTGGATGTGGCACTTGGAGACATGGTTTAGTTGTCAGAAGGTGTTAGGTATTAGGTAATAGGTTGGACTTGATCTCAGAGGTCTTTTCCAACCTTGTTGATTCTATGATTCTATGAAAATGAAATAAGCCACTCTTAAAGACTTGGAGCATTTGAAGAAGCGTTTAAGATGTAAAAGAGTGGTGTACTCTGAGGTCTAGAAAGAGTAATTGGCCATTGGAATGTGCTGCCCAGGGAGGTGGTGGAGTCACCATCCCTAGAGGTGCTCCAAAAAGAATTGGACGTGGCACTTGGAGCCATGGTTTGGTTGTCATGAGGGTGACAGGTGGGACTTGATGATCTCTGAGGTCTTTTCCAACCTTATTGATTCTATGATCCTGCAGTCCTTTCTAACTCTCTATATGAAACTGCTTGAGCACAGCCAGCCCCAGGGTTAACTATTGCAAACACACAACTAAAATGAAGTGGCAACTTTTAAAGCATCCAAGACTTTTATTGTCTTTTAAAAGGCAAAGGAAAGACAGGCATACATTCATGGTTACTTTTTTTTTCCTAAACATTTGTTAACGTGTTATTCTCGTCTATTTCCAAGTGTGAAGCAACTTCAATGCTTGTTAAGATAATCATGGAATGGTTTGGGTTGGAAGGGACCTCAAAAGGCCCTCTGGTCCAACACCCCTGTAGCGAGCAGGGATATTGCAGGGACAAATACTAACCCAACAGTTTTCAGTTCTCTTGGCTAGCTATTTCACTGCAGCTGAATAAAAAGCAAAATATGGAACGTTTTGGGAGCCAAATCTTATCAAAGAGAAAAGCCGTTCTCCCTCTCTATTCCACTCTGGTGAGACCCTACCTGGAGTACCGTGTCCAGTTCTGGAGCCTCTATTACAGGAAGCATCTGGAGGTGCTGGATAATGTCCAGAGAGAGGCCATGAGGATGAGCAGAGGGCTGGAGTTCCTCTCCTATGAGGACAGACTGAGGGAGTTGGAGCTGTTCAGTCTGGAAAAGAGAAGGCTCTGAGGAGACCCCCAGTATCTGAAGGGGGCCTACAAGAAATCTGGGGAGGGACTTTTGAGGGTGTCAGGGAGTGATAGGACTGGGGGAAATGAAAAAAAATAAATAGAAATGGTTAGATTCATCTTGGCTGTTAGGAAGAAGTTCTTCCCCATGAGGGTGGTGAGAGACTGGCACAGGTTGCCCAGGGAGGTGGTGGAAGCCTCATCCCTGGAGGTGTTTGCAGCCAGGCTGGATGTGGCTGTGAGCAACCTGCTGTAGTGTGAGGTGTCCCTGGCCATGGCAGGAGAGTTAGAACTGGATTATCCCTGAGGGCCCTTCCAGCCCTAACAATTCTATGATTATATGCAAATGTGTGTGGAACCAGATTGATTTCTGCCCAGCTATGCTGATACCATGAGTGAGACAAGCTGATCAGGCCATCTTTCTGAGAGAAACAGCAGCAGACTTTTTCTCTGAATAAACCCAACCATTCATTACTATGGCCAAGCCTTTTCCTTATCTAAACAGCAAGGGAAGTGAGTGCAAGAATGGAGAAAGAAATTCTTAGACCCAGTGGCTTCAAATGACCCATCTGCAGGTTGTGAGAGAGAGGAGTACAGAGGGTCCATATCTGTCCTCACAGCTCAGTTCCACCCTCAGTTCTCTCCTTAGTTACTGTTGGCATGATGGTTGGACTTGATGATCTTGGAGGTCCAAAACAATTCTGTGATTCTCTCTGCCTTTTGCTCGAGGATTTGGCTTTCATGGACATGCCAGGCAGCAGCTCTCTGCTGAAGCCAAACCATTCCTTTTGGCAGCAACATGCTGTTACATCAAGGAGTGAATTTATGAGTGCACAGAGAGATCTCTTGGCTCCAATATGATTTTATGTCCTTTTCATCCTGCTCACTGCAAGTCCTGGAGCAAACCATGAGAGGCCGTTGGACTTCAGTGCAAGGCAGAACAGCTCTAAATTGTCTGCTTTGTGATGGCCCCCTAAAGAGTCATTATACTAGCTGAAAATTGTCATCACACAGTATGTTCCTCTTGCATCCCAGCCCTCTGCCAGCATGGCTACTAGCTCAAAGAGCCATCCACACCAGCTCTAAATTCCTGCATAGCTGTTCAGGTCAGCATCCTAACATCTCCACTTGGAGCAGAGACCAGGAACTTGGTTCACACTGCCCAGGGTGGTTTCTCTGAATGCCACTGTGTAGGTTCAAAGAGCACTTAAGATGAGGATATTAACTCACATGCTCTTTAATATTTATTTTTAGCAGGTTGGAGTTGCAGTGAGGTGCTGAGTCACCTTAAAATCAATTCTCTCTTTCCTCCCTCAAAGTCCCAAAAGCTGACACCACCAAGCACCTTACTGACCTGGAGATAATGCACTATTATCTATCTGAAATGAACTTTCTGGTGTGTTATGATTGCATGATGTAAACTGAAATAAGGAGGGCTTTGCTCATCATGGTTTAATTGCAATAATAATAGCAGTGGAGATTATGTCTTGCAGATGGACCCAAGTGGGTAGATGTAGTCACTTTCCCACTTCTGGTTCTGTTTTGCTGATACTTCAGAAGAGTGTGGCACCAAGAAGCCCCACACCAAGTGGCAGAGGTTCATTCCTTGTTAAACTCCTTCAGATTGACACAGCCACAGTGTGTAATGCAGCAGATCTCATGATGTGCTCCAGCTATGTTTTCCATAGCACATTCCCAGACTGCACTGGGTTGCAAGAGACCCTGAAAGGTAATTTTGTCCAACCCCCCTGCAGTCAGTCAGGACACCTCCAACCAGAACAGGCTGCCCAGGACCACATCAGTCTGATCTTGGATGTCTCCAGGGACAGGGTCAACCACATCCCTGGGAAACCTGTTGCAGTGTTTTACCACTCTCATTGAAATGAACTTCCTACTGAAGCCCAACTTAAATCTATCCAGCTCCAGTTTCAGACCATTGTCCCTCATCTTGTCTAAACCCTTCCAAACAGTCCCTCTCCAGCCCTCCTGTAGGTCCTCTTAGGATATTGAAACATGGCTCTAAGATCTCCCTGGAGCCTTCTCTTCTCCAGGCTGAACAAGCCCAAATTCTTGCAGCCTGTATTCACAGGAGAGGTGATCCAGCCCTCTGATCATCTTTGTGGCTCTCCTCTGGACTTGGTCCAGCAGGTCCACGTCTCTCTTGTGGCGGGGGCCCCAGAGCTGTACCCAGTACTCAAAGTGAGGTCTCACCAGAGCAAAGTGGCAGAATCACCTCTCTCAACCTACTGGCCATCCTTGTGATGAAGCATAAGATGTGATTGACCTTCTGGGCTGCAGGTGCACGTTGTTGGGTCGTGTCCAGCTTCTCATCTGCCAGTACTGTCAAGTCCTTTTCTGCAGGGCTGCTCTCAATTTCATCATCCCCCAGCCTGTATTGATATTGAGGGTTGCCTCAACCTGTGCTCTCATGCATTTTACAGAAGCAGGCTGCAAACACAGAGAGCAAATAAAGACTATGTGAAAAATTATTTATTGGTGAGATGACAATCCTCCAGGGTTTAACAGTGAGCCCTCTGTAATGAGCTGGAATATTTCAGTGGGCTTTTGACCATCATCCCATTATCATCAATTCTCCAGGCCAGCCTGTGCTTGAGAGGTGGCACAATGCAAGGCCCAGCTGCCAGAAAGGCCACTAAAGGAGCAGTGTGGAAAGCCACCATCCTTTCAGAGTGCAAAGAAGGATACCATGATGAGAAAATGATTTTTCCTCAGTGGTTCCCTTCCCTTCCCTTCTACTTAATATTCACCTTTTCTAAAAAGCTTTCTCCTAGAAGCCTCCTTCATCGCTCCTCAGAGTCTGCAGGACACTTAAAACTTCTGCCAGGTGTTACAATGACTGCTCCAGTTCAGCAGGCTGCCTGATGGAATCATAGGTCTATAGTGCCCATTTAGATCCGCACAGCTTAGAATCATAGAATGGTCTTGGTTGGAAGTGACCTCCAAAGATCATCCAATCCAACCCCCTCTGTAGTAAGCAGGGGCATCCTCAACTGGATAGTGGAGTCACCATCATTGGAGGTGTTCAGGAGGAGACTTGATGGGGTGCTTGGTGCCATGGTTTAGTTGTTTAGGTGGGTTGGATTGGTTGATGGGTTGGAAACAATTATCTTGAAGGTGTCTTCCAACCTGGTCTGGTCTATTCTATTCTATTCTATTCTATTCTATTCTATTCTATTCTATTCTATTCTATTCTATTCTATTCTATTCTATTCTATCATAGTATCATAGTATCATAGTATCATAGTATCAGTCAGGGTTGGAAGGAACCACAAGGATCATCTAGTTCCAACCCCCCTGCCATGGGCAGGGACACCCCACACTAGATCAGCCTGGCCAGAGCCTCAGCCAGCCTGGGCTTAAACATCTCCAGGGATGGGGCCCCAACCACCTCCCTGGACAACCCATTCCAGGGCTTCACCACTCTCATGGGGAAGAACTTCCTCCTCACCTCCAGCCTCAATCTCCCCACCTCCAGCTTCATTTCATTCCCCCTAGTCCTATCACTACCTGAGATCCTGAGCAGTCCCTCCCCAGCCTTCCTGTAGGCCCCCTTCAGATACTGGAAGGCCACAATTAGGTCACCTTGGAGCCTTCTCTTCTGCAGACTGAATAGCCCCAACTCCTTCAGTCTGTCCTCATGGGAGAGGTGCTCCAGCCCTCTGCTCATCCCTGTGGCCCTTCTCTGGACCTGTTCCAGCACCTCCATATCGCTCTTGTAATATCCCTCTATTCCTCCATATCCTATTCTATTCTATTCTATTCTATTCTATTCTATTCTATTCTATTCTATTCTAGATCAGGTTGCCCAGAGCCCTGTCTAGCCTTACCTTGATTATCTCCATGGATGGGGCCCCAAGCACCTTCCTAGGCAGCCCGTTCCAGTGTTCCACTACCGCCATGGTAAATAACCTGTCCCTTCTACAATGGGGTCCTTGTTAACTTTAAAATTAAGTTCTAGCTGCTGCATCTGCTGGAGCCACAGAAGATTTATTGGGAAATGCACTGTTCTCTTCACTCCCCTTCTGACAAAGCAGCTGCTTTTAGCCATGCTGCAGAAATTACCTTTCTGTTTCCTGTTACTATTTTAATTTGTTTCTCAGGCTTGACTTCCCTTGTGTCAGTCAGTCCTTGGCTCTTCCAGTCAGTGCTTCCTTATAAAGACAGGCCAATGACATCCTGGCCTGGATCACGAATAGTGTGGCCAGCAGGAGCAGGGAAGTCATTCTGCCCCTGTGCTCAGCACTGGTTAGGACACACCTTGAGTCCTGTGTCCAGTTCTGGGCTCCTCAGTTTAGGAAAGGTGTTGAGTTGCTGGAAGGTGTCCAGAGAAAGGCAACAAAGCTGAGGAGGGGTCTGGAGTACAGCCCTGTGAGGAGAGGCTGAGGGAGCTGGGGTTGCTTAGCCTGGAGAAGAGGAGGCTCAGGGGAGACCTTCTTGCTGTCTACAACTCCCTGAAGGGAGGTTGTAGCCAGGTGGGGATTGGTCTCTTCTCCAGACAGCCAGCACCAGAACAAGAGGACACAGTCTCAAGCTGTGCCAGGGGAAGTTTAGGCTGGATGTTAGGAAGAAGTTCTTCATAGAAAGAGAGATTGGCCATTGGAATGTGCTGCCCAGGGAGGTGGTGGAGTCACCATCACTGTAAGTGTTTAGGAAGAGACTGGATGGGGTGCTTGGTGCCATGGTTTAGTTGGTTAGATGGTGTCGGGTGAGAAGTTGGACTTGATCTCAAAGGTCTCTTCTAACCTGGTCTATTCTATTCTATTCTATTCTGTTCCGTTCTGTTCCGTTCTGTTCCGTTCCGTTCCGTTCCGTTCCATTCCCATTCCATCCCATTCCATCCCATTCCATCCCATTCCATCCCATTCCATTCCATCCTATCCTATTCCATTCCATCCTATCCTATCCTATTCCATCCTATCCTATCCTATTCCATTCCATTCTATATTCTAAGATGCTACATATAAACTTGATCACCTTCCTTAACAAGATGCAAGACGTAACCTTGAGTGCCATTTTGATGCTACATTAACTAATGTCTGGACTGTGTCATGTCTCTCTTGTCTTCTCTCCTAGGGGGACCCTGGGCACATTGCTAGCTCTGTTTATCATTGGATGGTGCAGTTTGTCAGCCTCCAAAATTTTCACCTCTGCCTTGGCCATGGAAGGACAGCAGCTTCTCATTGCCTACCCCTGTGCTTTACTTTATGGACTTTTTGCACTTCTAACAGTTTTCTGAGCTGTATTTTCTGGCAGCCTGACTACAGCCTGTTTATGGTTGTTGCAGGGAGCAGGGGTTGTTTACTTGGTTTTAGATTGCCTGCAGCTGCATTTAGTTCCATTAACAAAATTAGATTATATGACTTACCTTTCACTTGCCTAATGACTGATAATGAAAGAAAAGGGGGAGGGGGGGAAGAAGCTAACAGGTAGATGACTGCAATAATGGTGTTTTGAATGTCTTGCAGCTTAAAGGGAAAGAAACTACACAAAACACTTTTGAGACTGTAGGAAAATGGGGGAATAAATGATAATTAAATAAATATCTGTTCAGAGTGTTTAATATATAAAGCATGTAGCAGAGACTAACTGGAGAGCAATAATGGCAATAGTGAATTATTGAATATTAGAATATTGAATATTATTGAATTATTGATTATTGAGTACTAGACCCAGTCAATCCAATTAAAAGATACATTTCTCTATTACAGAAGCATCAGTTTACCATCTTCTATGCTTGCTCATGACTAACCAGAATTCATGTGTGTGGGTCTGGGGTTTGGGGCTGGTTGGTTTGTTTTTAACAGAAGGGTTGTGATGCTGAAGAATTGTCCAAGAGCGGATTTCTCCATCAGAGGGAGGAAGCTGAGGATGTCAGCTCATTTGTTCCCTAAGAGGTGCTGCTGCCCAAAACACTGTTGTGCTTTGTAATGGGCAGTGATGCTAGAGTTTCAAATTGCCACTAAACCACCTCCTGCTGTCACTGCAGAAAAGCACCACACACAGCAAAGGCAGCTCCTACAAACGTCTCCTGAAAGGCACAACTGTGTTTGAGCCAACAAAACACAAATCTCCACAATTGTATTGTGTGCCCTGCCCACCCCCAAAAAAAGGGAGAAATATCTATTTGCTGCTTTTACTCTTCCAGGAACCTAACATTTTTATAATAGCCATGAAGCATGGAATGCACAAGATGGTGTTTCAAAATAGCCTAAGTATCAAGAGGAAACGGAGATGTGTGTGCAGTCGTAACGAGAGCCACAGCCGGTGGTACTGGAAAATCAATGTGGCTGTAGAAACGGCTAGGGAAAAGAAACAGATGACATAAAGGGAAATGTGAAGGAAATAAATGGCAAAGAGATCATTTTGACAGTGTTTTATAGAATCATAGAATGGGCTGGGTTGGGTCATCTAGTCCTACTCCCTCTGCAATAAGCAGGAGCATCCCCGACTAGATCAGGCTGCCCAGAGCCTTTGTGCGCCTCACCTTAAGTACCTCCAGGGATGGGGCCTCAACAACCTCCCTGGACAACCTGTTCCACTGTTCCACTACTCTCATGGTAAAGAATGTGTTCCTAACATCCAAAGAACCTGTTCCTAACAGCCAGGGTGTCCTCTTTCTTGATTATTCTCCAATACATGCATTATCTTGAACTCTTTGGTGAAATGCTTGGGTCATCTAGTCCTCTCCCTCCCATCCTCAACTAGATCAGGCTGCCCTGAGCCTTCTGAGCCTTGAATATCTCCAGGCATCACAGAATCACAGAATCACCATTCTTGGAAGAGACCTCAAAGATCAAGTCCAACCTGTCACCACAGACCTCATGACTAAACCATGGCACCAAGTGCCACGTCCAATCCCCTCTTGAACACCTCCAGGGATGGTGACTCCACCACCTCCCTGGGCAGCATATTCCAATGGAGAATGGCTCTCTCAGTGAAGAGCCTCAACCACCTCCCTGGACAACCTGTTCCAGTGTTCCACTACCCTCATGGTAAAGAATTTGTTCCTAACATCCAAAGAACCTGTTCCTAGGACCCAGGGTGTCCTCCTTCTTGATTATTCCCCAATACATGCATTATCTTGAACTCTTTGGTGAAATGCTTGCAAAATCTCTCTCTCTCTCTTTAGACAGGGGACCAATGAGTCTGTGGGAGAGGGTCCTGATTGTGCAGGCAATTACACAGAAGTTTAGCATGGAAAAACTTCTCAAAACCAACATCAAATTAATTCTGTTCCTAATCCTTTCAGGTCAGGGGTAAATTAGGTGATCAGCCTCTCCTCAAGCTAGTAATCCTGTTTCTGAATTGAAAGAGCCTCTGGTAAAAATATTTCCCATTACTTGCATATCTGGGATTTTTTAAGAGCTCTTGTGCCAACCATTCTGGAATTCATTTTACTGCACTCCAGTGGAACTGGTTCAAACTAGGGGGGTCAGGAGAAGCAAGCCAAAGGTAATGTCTAATTAGGCAATTCCTTAAAAACTCACACTCATAAATGGAAAAATCCTTGCTGCATGTATCCATTTCTTTGGTGCAAGGCTATGAACAGGCTGCCCATGGAGGTTGTGAGCATCTCCTCCCTGGGGGTGTTCAAGGCCAGGTTGGATGAGGCCCTGAGCAACTGAGTCTAGCTGAGAGCTGTCCCTGCCCATGGCAGGGAGATTGGAGGAGATGATCTTTAAAGTCCCCTCAACCTAAGCCATTCTCTGATTCCTTGTTGATTCTATGGTGCAGAAACAAGGTGAATTTATTAGCTGCATGCCAGCAGCAGCAGTTCAACAAACAAGGAGCCAAGGTTTTTTTCTTACCTCTCAACACAGAAAAGACCACAGCAGAATACACAAATAAGAAATAAATGCTACAGCTACAATTGTAGTCATATCTGAGCCAAAATTCTGGCAGGGAGGTTGGAGTAGGTGATCTCTGAGGTTCCTTCCAGCCTAAGCTGTTCTATGATTCGATCATTCTATGCGCAGAAGAGACAATGGTTGGAGACATAGCCCTGGAGCAAATTGTGGCTGTAACTAGACAGGATATAGTTGCCTGTGAGTGGGAAGTGTGTGAATTTGGCAGGTTAGCATTTGTGAGCACAGCAGATTTGGCCCTGCTGTATCAGGGAGTAAATTTGCCACTAATAAGGCACAAATAAACATGTCAAGTGATGCCAGGGTGTGGTTATAAAATCAGGCAGTATCTGAAGGGGAAGTACTAGAAAGCTGGGGAGGGACTTTTGAGGGTGTCAGGTAATGATAGGACTAGGGGGAATGGAACAAAACTAGAAGTGGGTAGATTCAGATTGGATGTTAGGAAGAATTTCTTCCCCAGGAGGGTGGTGAGACACTGGCACAGGTTGCACAGGGAGGTGGTGGAAGCCTCATCCCTGGAGGTTTTTGCAGTCAGGCTGGATGTGGCTCTGAGCAACCTGATATAGTGTGAGGGGTCCCTGCCCATGTCAGGGTGGTTGGAACTATGTGATCCTTGAGGTCCTTTCCAACCTTGACAATTCTATGATTTACTGTACACTAATGGCATTCTCATGTCTGAAGAGGGAAACATTCATAGAGTTGCACATCCTGTGAAGATCAGAAAAGATGGTTTGGAAACACTTAGATCCATTTTTGTCCTGCACTTCCTATTATCATTCATACTGCCTAAAACAAGTATAAAATGGCTCTGTTCTGCAGCACTTTATAGTCATTTGCATCCTGATCTGCATGATATGAATGGCAGGGGAACCAATGCGTCAAGCCATCAATTTGTCTTTTGATGTCATAGACAAGTGAAATTGCTTGTGGGGAAAATGAACACCTTGAAATTTTGGCACAACATTTACACAGGAAATTCTGGTCTAATTATAGCTTTCTTTGTTCTCTCAGAATTTGCAGCTTTCCATTCCTTTCCTTTCTTCCCTCTCCTCTCCTCTCCTCTCCTCTCCTCTCCTCTCCTCTCCTCTCCTCTCCTCTCCTCTCCTCTCCTCTCCTCTCCTCTCCTCTCCCTCTCCTCTCCTCCCTCTCCTCTCCTCTCCCTCTCCTCCCTCTCCTCTCCTCTCCTCTCCTCTCCTCTCCTCTCCTCTCCTCTCCCTTCTCTTTTCCCTTCTCTTTTCTTTTTCTTCTTTTTTTCTTCACTGAGATGCCTCTTCATCATTTCCAATACTAACTTCTTGATTTCAGCAACTTCCCTGGCAGTGCTCTTTACCCATCCTGATTTCCTTTTACCTGTTCTCAAGGGATTTCCATCAAGTAATATACACTGGGGCTGTGCTACCAGTGTGGTGTCCTTCAGATGTCTCTGTGCTGCCCGTGAGCATTCTAATCTCTTAGCCAGCCTTCTTCAACTTCTTTTAACCAAGAGGTCTCATTTTCACATAATTGTCCTTTCTGAAGGTCAGCATGGCTATGGGGATGCTTTCAGCCCTGTTGTTCCTGTAGAATCATAGATATCACAGAATGATCAGCATTGGAAGGGGTCTCCAAAGGTCATGCAGTCCAACCCCCTCTGCAGTCAGCAGATCAGGTTGCCCAGAGCCCTGTTGTGCCTCACCTTGAATATCTCCAGGGATGGGGCCCCAACCACCCCCAACTTGTTCCAGCATTCCACCACCTTTATGGTAAAGAATCTGCTCCTAATATCCAATCCAAATCTGCTCTTCCCTAGTTTGAAGCCATTGCCCCTCATCCTGTCACTGCAGGCTTTAGTAAACAGCCTCTCTCCATCATCCTTCATGTAGGTCCCCTTCAGGTACTGGGAGGCTGCTATTAGGTCTCCCCAGAGCTTCCTCTTCTCCAGGCTGAATACCCCCTGTTCCCTCAGTCTGTCTTCATAGCAGAGGTGCTCCAACCCCCTGACCATTTTCATGGCCCTCCTCTGGACCTGCTCCTGTGTGCTCCCTGACTCTAAAGTTGTCATGGTCACTATTATAAGCAGTTACTTCTTCATAAATAAATGTTACTTTGGTCTAGGCTCAGTTCAAAACATGCATATTAAGTAATGCACTCTGGTTCTACCTCTCTGGACAGGCTTCCCCAACAGCACCTAGCTTTCCTGTTGTCTTCTTATCTGGGCCATTGTGTTTCCCTCCCTCACATCATTCCATAAAAGTTTAAACACAAGCCTGGCAAGCTACTGCTTTCAACTTGCCAAAAAGAGGCTTATAAAATAGTAATGGGTCACAGACTGATTTTTAATTCATGTTCCCTCACCCCAAAGAGTTAAAAATAATCACAAGACTTAAACATAAGCTTCAAAGCAAAAGGTGGAGGGGAAAAACCGTGTATTTGGAGGGTGAAGGTTTCTAATCTGGTTTTGGTTTCTGGGTTCTCAGGGCATGCAGAGTAAAGTGCAGTTCTGAATGTGCATTCACACACAAAAATGGGCACTTAGTTCCTTTCTGGGTGGTTTGTTTGGGTTTTGTTAATGGTGATGCCAATATTGGATCCAGGCAGCACAGGAGACAAAGTGCTTGGTCTTGCTGGTCTTCCACTGCACTTCTTGTGCGCCAGATGCACTCAAGGTCACCCTCAGAAATGAGCTTGCAGCATTCTGCTGTAGTCTAAACATTTTTGCTGTTGTGTTGCAACAAAAATGAAGGAGAGTATGAAAGTGAAGGTTTCCTGAGTGAGAGGAGACTACAGCATGAGTCAGAGTATGCAGTGATGGTAAAATGGTTATCATCTGAACGGCAGCTGCTGACAGCACATCAGGTTGCATCCACAGACCCGCTCTCCTTGGCAAGCCAAGGGCCACATTTGTAGCATCAAGGTTCCCCTTAGTTATCAAAAATCATCTTGTCAGATGTCATCCTTAAAAGGTTGTAATGCAGGCCTTGAATGGTTTAACTGTTGGCAAACTGAATCTGGGATTGAAGGCTGCTGACACATTGAATGGGACACACGCCGGGCTTGCTGGGGAGACAGCTCCATTAGCAAAGGGTGAGATTTGCTGGGCTTTAGCAGGGAGGCCACAGAAAGGTTATACACAAAAGCAGTGACACAGGACTGCATTGTCTATGTCACTTGAGAACAAGACATGACAGCTCCGTGTCTTGTCTTAGACCTCTCTCTTTTATTTCAGCTCCTTGCTTAGAGAGACATCTTCCCGTGTCATCATTTTCTGTCCCCTGAATGGCCTTAAGTGGATTTTGCAGTGATGTTGCATTACTGACCTTTACTCAAATCAGTAATGGCTATAAGTGAGTGAAGCAAGAATTGAATGAATTGTCTCTGTCTTAAAGTTCCTTTTTCCCACCTCTATTATCAGGACCATATTTAGTGCTCAGGCTGTTGTGAGCTTGTTCATGACTGGTAGCCAAACCTATATATGTGTGATACTGGGGTGCAGTAAGAAAAGTGTGTCCAGCCGATCTAGGGGGGGTTCTTCTCCCCCTCTGCTCTGTTCTGGTGAGACCACACCTGGAATACTGTGGGATACAGTTTTGGGCTCCCCAGTTCAGGAGAGAGAGAGACCTGCTGGAGAGAGTCCAATGGAGAGCTGCAGGGATGATTAAGGGATTGAGCACCTCTCCTATGACAAAAGACTGACCTGGAGCTGTTTAGTCTTAATGCTGAGATAGGATATGATCAACATCTATAAATATCAGAGGGATGGGTGTCAAGAGGAAGGTGCCAGGCTCTTTTAAGCAGTGCCCAATAATATACAAAGAACAAAAGGTATAAGCTGCAACACAGGAAATTCCTCTTCAACATGAGGAGAAACTTCTTTACGGTGAGGGTGGCAGAGCACTGAAACACCCTCAGAGAGGTGGTGCAGTCTCCTCTGGAGACTTTCAAAACCCTCCTGGATGTGTTCCTGTGTGACCTGCCCTAGGTGATCCTGCTTTGGCAGGGGGGTTGGTCTGGAGTACCTCTGGAGGGCCCTTCCAACCCTTAATATTGTACAATCCCATGATAGACGCATACAAAATCTATCTCTATCTCTATCTCTCTATCTCTATCATCTCTACCTCTATCTCTATCTCTATCTCTATCTCTCTATATCTCTCTATCTATCTGCTTCTGTAACTATTTTGTTCCTGCTGTCACCTGGGATCTTGGCCAACTCTGTAGAAAGAGAGATTGCCCATTGGAATGTGCTGCCCAGGGAGGTGGTGGAGTCACCATCCCTGGAGGTGTTTAGGAGGAGCCTGCATGAGTCACTTGGTGCCATGGTTTAGTTGATGAGAGTTGATGAGTGTTGGGTGATAGGTTGGACTTGATGATCTTGAAAGTCTTTCCCAATCTGGTTAATTCTATTCTATTCTATTCTATTCTATTCTATTCTATTCTATTCTATTCTATTCTATTCTATTCTATTCTATTCTATTCTATTCTATTCTATCCTTATCCCATCCTATCCCATCCTATTCTATTCTATTCTATTCTATTCTATTCTATTCTATTCTATTCTATTCCATTCCATTCCATTCCATTCCATTCCATTCCATTCCATTCCATTCCATTCCATATCTATCTGTATGTATGTATGCATGTATGCATGTATATGATAGGTTACCAGATACAGGAGCTGCAGCAAGTTCTGGGCACTCCATCATCACTTTTTGAGGGCATAACCTGAGCAGTGTGGTGACCCAGCCTGGGAGATGACATACAACCTTCAAAAGCATTCAGCAGTTGCAGCATCTGCTAAGCCTTGTGGAGAATCACTGCACATAATGGCAGAGCTCACAGAGACGTGATGCATTTGGTGGTTAATGTATTTTCTGACAGGTAACAAAGGGCTGCTGGATCAGCAAGTAATGGGTTACTGCAGCACAATGGCTACAAAAATAAACTGGATAATTAATGTCAACCTGCCTAGACCATTGTAGTATGCACTGGATCTCTATCTGTGTTGGCATTACTAATGGATATGTTCCCTTTCAAAATCTGCTCGCTGTCACAATTTGCCCTTCACTGATTCCACGTGGGCTCATTTAGCCTCTTGCATGTTTATTCTAAGTGCATTGCCAAGGCACTGGTGGAAGCACTGATTTCTGAAGCTGCAGGCCATGCCTTGTCTGCTTAAACGACCTCATGTCCTCGCTGTTCCTGATGGTGCATTCCTAGGAGAGGTCAGAGCATGCACAAGTGCTGTGTTTCAGTCGTGCTTGCCGGGTGTTTTTCAAAAGAACACCACCTGTGGCAGTGCCAATATGTTTGCAGTGATTACCAAGCACATTTGCTAGACTTATGGTCTCATCATTAGCTTAGAAATGCCCAGTGACCTTGGTGCTGCATCAGGGAGCTAGATGAATGGTGCAGCTCACAGCCATCTGCATACGGTTGCATAACAAAGACCTTGGTCCACACATCCCCTCTGCTATGATAGCATTTTGGTTCCAACTGCCAAACACCAAAGAATCCTTACCCTTCTTTTGCTGTGATGTTAAGGGTGGTGGGAATGAGTGAAAAGAGGTCAGGGACAGCTGTAAACATAACCAGCCTCGGGGGAAGCCATCGCTTTGCAGAGAATAAGGGGGAGATTTTCAAAGGCACAAAGGTCAGTCCTAGCAAAACTCACTAAGATCTGAGCTCTAGTGTACACTTTGGTGATTTTCCTGACAGCCTCTTGACAAGCACTCCTGAGCAATCAAAGTGCAACCAGCCACCAGGCTACCACAGGCAGTCTCTCCCAGGACACTGATGACCCAGATAGAATTTGAGGTGGAGGCAGCTATAGCAATCAAGCGTAAGAAGTTAGCCCAATTTATGGCTACAAAATGAGATTCCTGGTTACAAGATCACAGGATCATAGGATCACAGGATGTTAGGGGCTGGGAGGGATCTCCAGAGATCCTGGAGTCCAACCCCCCTGCCAGAGCAGGACCACAGAATCCAGCACAGGTCACAAAGGAACACATCCAGATGGGTCTGAAAAGTCTCCAGAGAAGGAGACTCCACAACCTCTCTGGGCAGCCTGTTCCAGTGCTCTGTGACCCTCCCAGTGAAGAAGTTCCTCCTCATGTTGAGGTGGAACCTCCTGTGCTGTAGTTTACATCCATTGCCCCTTGTCCTATCCCAGGGTGCAACTGAGCAGAGCCTGTCCCCTCTCCCTTGACTCCCATCCCTCAGATATTTATAAACATTGATTAAATCCCCTCTCAGTCTTCTCCAGACTGAACAGCCCCAGGGCTCTCAGTCTCACAGGGCAGTGCTCCAGTCCCTTCATCATCCTGGTAGCTCTCTGCTGAATTCTCTCAAGTAGATCCCTGTCCCTCTTGAATTGGGGAGCCCAAAACTGGATGCAATATTCCACGTGTAGCCTCACCAGGGCAGAGTAGAAGGGCAGGAGAACCTCCCTAGATCTGCTGGACACACTCCTCTGAATGCACCCCAAGATTATTACTTTGTGGGTTGTTTTTCCCCAGTTTATTTAACCCTCTAGCTCAAGTACTATCTGCTTTTTATCTCAGCTCTATGGAGTTTGACTGGGCTCTGGCTTTGCTCTTCAGCTTAGTAGATTGCTGGTTGTTCTCATTTCTGACCCTTAGCCCCTCTCCTCCTGACTTCTAGCTGACTTCTAACTTTTAGCTTCTTAGCTAAAAGTTCTTTTTTCTTCCTGACTTTTGGTTTCTGGTTCCAAGTTCACAGTTTTAGACATCATCTTAATCGTTTCACAGCCTGCATCCTTGTATTACTTTGATGCTCCACCTGCCTTATGGAATAGAAAGCACACAGAGGAAGAAGGAGTGTTAGTGAAGAACTTGAAAACATTTCTGAGATAAAACCCCATCAGAGATTCATAGAATGGACCTTAAAGATCATCTAGTTGCAAACTCCCTGCCACAGCCAAGTACACCTCCTACTAGACCAGGTCACTCAAGGCCTGAACCAACCTGGCCTTGACCACCTCCAGGGATGAGGCATCCACAGCCTCTCGGGGCAACCTGTTCCAACCTGTCTCGTCACCCTTACTGTACTTCTAATATCCTAATATCTGGTCTAACCATGAGTCCTTTTGGTGTATGGCTAACTGTGCAGTTAGGAGAAACACAACAGGAGCCAGCAGTGGGCACTTGCAGCCAGAAAGCCAATCACATCCTGGGCAAGAGAAGCATAGCCAGCAGGTCAAGGGAGGTGATTCTCTCTCTCTATTCTGCTCTGGTGAGACACCACCTGGAGTCCTGTGTCCAGTTCTGGGGCCTCTATTGCAGGAAGGATCTGGAGGTGCTAGAGTGAGTCCAGAGAAAGGCCATGAGGATGATCAGAGGGATGGAGCTGCTCTCCTATGAAGACAGACTGAGAGAGTTGGGGCTGTTAGTCTGGAGAAGAGAAGGCTTTGAGGAGATCTTATTGTGGCTTTCCAGTATCTGAAGGGGGCAACAAGAAATGTGGGGAGGGACTTTTGAGTGTGTCAGGGAGTGATAGGACTAGGGGGAATGGAACAAAACTAGACATGGGTAGATTCAGATTGGATGTCAGGAAGAAGTTCTTCCCCATGAGGGTGGTGAGACACTGGAACAGGTTGCCCAAGGAGGTGGTGGCAGCCTCATCCCTGGAGGTTTTGAAGGCCAGGCTGGATGTGGCTGTGAGCAACCTGCTGTAGTGTGAGGTGTCCCTGCCCATGGCAGGGGGGGTTGGAACTGCCTGCTCCTTGAGGTCCCTTCCAACCCTAACAATACTATGATTCTATGATGATATGTCAGCTTAACATTAGCATTGAGAGAGGAACCTCCAATCTATTTTACCACTAAAAGTAGGGTCTTATTTTTTGTAACTACAAATACCTTATTGAAACCCAAACACCATCAGGAGTGATAAAACTGCAGCCTTTCACTGCAAAGGCTCCGGAAAAGAATACCCTAACATTTAAAAGAGGCATAAAGCCACGCAGGAGATTTTATCTCTCCATTGTAGAGCAGTCTGATAGCCATGCATTGCTGTTCAATTGCTCTCCTGAATTGCTAACTGGCTGGAGGAAGTGCACCGTTGATGCACTGCAGAATGTGAAGCAGCTCAGGCAGTTATTCCTTGTGGAAAGCAGTCATGGCACTTTGGCTCCTCAGAAGGAGGAGGCGTGATAATGTGATCCCCTTGTGCATTTTGCTTGGTGAGTCAATTTGCTGGAGGAAGATGATATTAAATGACACTAATAGCCACCCCAAAAAAATAGGAAAGGATGAGTGCAGCATAAATTTGCTTATATTTCAGACGTTGGGCACATGGTGCACAGAGATCTGCAGCGTGTTGCAGAGGAGCAGCGCTGCGATATATCTCACCTGCATAATGAGGGCTGCCGGCTAACTGCTGGCACTGCGTAGGAAACACTTTGCCTGAGACTGGAGCATACCTAATGCTTCCTGCCTCCTGGAAAAGACTGCTTCTCAAAAGAGAAACTCACCCTGGAGACGTGAATTTCTGAGGTGGTGTGGCTAATGGAGCACTTTGCCGCTTGCTTCCCCCACCAGCGCTGCCTGGCTCGTTCTATTCTCTCCCTGGCTCACCGTTCTGATTATTGATTGGGTCCCGATGCAAAGGAAGAGGCTCAGAGTAGTTGTTAAAGGTCACTTGCCAGGAGTTCCCTGAAGGGCAGCAAGGATCTCCACATCCAGTACTGTGCCCAGTTCTGGGCCCCTCAGTTTAAGAAGGACATCGAAACACTTGAACGTGTCCAGAGAAGGGCAACAAGGCTGGGGAGAGGCCTTGAGCACAGCCCTATGAGGAGAGGCTGAGGGAGTTGGGATTGTTTAGCCTGGAGAAGAGGAGGCTCAGGGGGGACCTCATTGCTCTCTACAACTACCTGAAGGGTGGTTGTAGCCAGGAAGGGGTTGGCCTCTTCTCCCAGGCAACCAGCACCAGAACAAGAGGACACAGTCTCAAGCTGCGCCAGGGGAGGTTTAGACTCAAGGTGAGGAGGAAGTTCTTCACCGAGCGAGTCATTCGTCATTGGAACGGGTTGCCCAGGGAGGTGGTTGAGTCATCGACCCTGGAGGCGTTCAAGGGGAGATTGGACGTGGCACTTGGTGCCATGGTCTAGTCATGGGGTCTGTGTTGATAGGTTGGACTCGATGATCCTCGAGGTCCTTTCCAACCTAAGTGATACTGTGATACTGTGATACTGTGATCCATTTGAAGGATACACCACTCATGGATAAGGAATTGGCTAGGTAGCTGCACTCCTAGAATTGCAGTCAACAGTTCCATGTCCAAGTGGAGACCCAGTGGCATTGCTCAGGGGTTGATACAGGGACCAGTGCTATCCAACATCTTTGTCACACACATGGACAGTGGGATCAGAGAGTCCAATGGAGGGCTACAAGGATGATTAAGGGACTGGAGCACAGCCTTATGAGGAGACGCTGTGAGGGAGTTGAGGGTGTTAAACCTGGAGAAGAGGAGGCTCGGGGGAGACCTTATTGCTCTCTACAACTACCTGAAAGGTGGTTGCAGCCAGATGGGGGTTGGTCTCCTCTCCCAGGCAACCAGCAACAGAATAAGAGGACACAGTCTCAAGCTGTGCAGGGGGAAGTTTAGGCTTGATCTTAGAGGGAAGCTCTTCCCAGAGAGATTGCTCATTGGAAGGGGCTGCCCAGGGAGGTGGTGGGGCCAACATCCCTGGAGATGTTTAAGAAAAGCCTGGATGAGGCATTCAGTGCCATGGTCTAATTGATTAGTAGGGCTGGGTGATTGGTTGGACTTGATGATCTAGAGGTCTCTTCCAACCTGGCTGATTCTGTGATTCTGTGATTCCCACAGACACTGCTGATTGCTGGAAATCTCCAAAGGCTGGATCAGGAAAAGAGTCACTCTGTGTGTGTCCCATCTCTCACGTTTTTAGCTTAAAATTATACTTCTGGCCACTGCCAGAAGAGGAATACTGAGCTAGACAGGGCTTTGGTCTGACCAAAGACCATAATTCTTATAATTATTACCCTAATCCCCATGATTATTATGGAGTGCTTAATGGCTAATCAGGAATGATATATAGGCAAGGTACAAGCAGGGAACAGTGCCTCTTTCCCAGAGCAGCTTATACCAGTAAAATATGACTGCTGTAGCAGAACACAATTGATGGCAGCCTTGCATTAAGACATTGCACAGCCTTCCCTCTGTACAGCCTGAGCAGTGCACCACAGAAGGCATTTGGCTGTGTAATCACTGCAGCGTGGTGCTAATGAGCTCGTTAGGCTTTGTGTGCTTTGCTGCACGCTTTGCATACTTGCTGTTCTTGGGATGCTTCAGTGTTTTCAGGGCCGTGCCAGTGGTGTTTGCATTCTGCTTGCCTAACAAAACAACGCTGCAGGTTTAAGGAAGGTCTGGATGCAAATCTAATGCATGGCAACAATAGCAATGCCCTGAGTGCCTACAAATGCCAGTGGTGCCCTGCATTCAGATGTGAAGCAAGTGGGCAATGGGAGGCTACAGGCATCAGTTAATACATACATTCAGTGAATAAATACATTCTGCTTGCCAGCATTCTCTTCTTTAGCAGCTCAAGGAGTTAAAGGAAGGTGGTTTTGGCTGTAAGCAAAAGGGGATTGTGGTTGACACGCTGGATTGAGAGAATCAGAGTATCATAGAATCAACCAGATTGGAAAAGACCTCAGAGATCATCAAGTCCAACCTATTACCTAATACCTAACACCTCCTGACAACTAAACCATGGCTCCAAGTGCCACATCCAATCCTTTTATGAACACCTCCAGGGATGGTGACTCCACCACCTCCCTGGGTAGCACATTCCACTGGCCAGTTACTCTTGTTCCACACAGGTTCACTTCAGGCCATTTGCTGGATTTCCTCTAGGATCCTGGCCACTGATTTGGACCTTGAATGCCAAAGGTGTTCAGTGATATATCCCACTGATGTCTTTGAGAGAAAGACAACTCTTAGGATCTGGCCCCACAACTCCTCTGCAAGGATAATAATGCTTCATGTCTCACAAATGTGCCTTGAGGGTACCTTTGCTCCTTAAAGATTACCAAGGACTCAGGAAATGGGGACTAAAGGCAACTCTTACAAAAGAAGCGCCACTTCCCAGCCTAGCAAGTTATCTTTTCCCTGGGACACCACTTTTAAACCCAATGGACTGCATATCAGATGGGACAGCCCTAATCATGAATGACATACTTACTTCCTCATCTGGTGGGGCCAGATGGGCAGCCTCCAGCCAGCAAGATGCTGTCCTACCTGCCATGTTACTCTGCTCCTCTGCCTGTCACTGTGCAAAACTTCACTTCTTCCCTGTGGCCATATCTCCTGAGTGTGGAGAAATAAAAAAGAACACCTCAGAGACAGAATCACTTCCTCTTTACTTTGGATGATCCTCACTAAAACCTTGAGGGAGCAACCTAAAGAGTGGAAAACACAGATGTCCCAAGGCCAAATGTGAAAATCTGCATTCCTTGTTTGGAGGGTTTGGGGGGGTGTGTGTGGTGGTGTTAAACTATGGGGGCTGTAAACTGCAGCAGGACTGGGAAAGGCTCACAGGTTTTTGACATGAGAGGTGCACCCTATATGGGGCAGCTGAGAGCACTAGGGGTGCATATGCCAGGTGGAAACCCAACATTCACACCTCTGAGTGGTGTCCAGGGCACTGGCAGGCAGGATGATGTCTGTCCTACAGCTAAGAGTTAGGAAATGGACTGTGGCAGTTTTAGGCTGTGCCTAGGATAATGTTTCCAAAGATTGAGTAGGAAAGTGGCAGAATGTAAATAAATTACCACTGGATGCAAAAGAAAAATGATGATAAGGTCTAACTAATCCCTTTGGTGTGATGACTAACAAAGTTGTGTAAACTAACTCTTGTTCTTTCTGCTGCTTTGCTCTAGCAGATACTAGCTGGTTGCTTGCTGACCTTGGCTGCATTTCTTTGTCATGGCTAAGTACTAACAAACTACTCTCTGCTCTTCTCTCTTTCTTTTACCTTGGATAAGGTAGGGGAAGGGAGCAGGGAGGGGGAAGCTGTTGGTAACCCCCTGGTTTTGTCCAGAGGGGCTCCTGTCTTGCCTATAAATAGTAAATGCATGTAAATATTGTCTATTTTGTCCATATTCATTGCATCTCATATTTTAGGTTGTAGTTTTGCTTGTATGTATAGCTTCATTTGCTTCCATCTGAGCTAATCTGACAATTTTATACTGGGGGTTAATTTCAGCCCACCACATGGACTCCACCAGAAATCAATGCTGCTGAAATCCAGACACCAAGTCTGAGCTGCTGAGTAACTCTTACCCAGACATTCAGCATCCCCAACATGTGGTAAGTCCTGGCTTCCTGTGGGCAATTCAGTATGTCCTGCAAGTCTTCTGACTTTTAAGTTCACAATTCTCTCCCAGGCAACCAGCAAGAGAACAAGAGGACACAGTCTCAAGGTGCACCAGGGGAAGTTTAGGCTGGAGGAGAGGAGAAAGTTCTTCACAGAAAGAGTAACTGGCCATTGGAATGTGCTGCCCAGGGAGATGGTGGAGTCACCATCCCTGGAGGTGTTCAAGAAAGGCTTGGATGTGGCACTTAGAGCCATGGTTTAGTTGTCAGGAGGTCTTACGTGTTAGGTAATAGGTTGGACTTGATGATGTCTGAGGTCTTTTCCAACCCGGTTTATTCTATGATTCCAGTTGCTGTCTGCAGCCATGGTCCCAGCTATGCCCCATCAGCCTGCCTGGCAGAGCTGCACCCTGCACGCTGCTCAGTTGCTCAAGTGACCTCGACAAGGTATTAGCTTGGCACTTGTGAGCTAACTCAGTGAAGGGCTTTATTTTATGGCTAGTCTGTGATGTTTTACAGTATCACAGTATCACTGAGGTTGGAAGAGACCTCAGGGATCATCGAGTCCAACCTATCAACACAGACCTCATGACTAGACCATGGCACCAAGTGCCACGTCCAATCCCCTCTTGAACACCTCCAGGGATGGTGACTCCACCACCTCCCTGGGCAGCACATTCCAATGACAAATGACTCTCTCAGTGAAGAACTTTCTCCTCACCTCCAGCCTAAACTTCCCTGGCACAGTTTGAGACTGTGTCCTCTTGTTCTGGTGCTGGTTGCCTGGGAGAAGAGCCCAACCCCTTCCTGGCTACAACCACCTTTCAGGTAGTTGTAGAGAGCAAGGAGGTCACCCTTTTAGATACTCAAATATCTGTCAGTCTTTTTCTGCAGGTAGGAACCAGTCCAATGAGTTCCAGAAATACTTTTTTGGGGGTTAAAATCCACCAACAGATTTCTTCTGCAGTCCAGCGTGACGAGGCAGTGTGCACGGTCAGCACACACTCCTCAGGATGGTTAATTCATCATGTGCTGCTGATATTCTGTTTATTGCTATTTAAAGGAGCTCCTTTGTCCTTGATGGAGCATAGTTCATTCTAGCAAACAGACACACGAGCCCATTATTTTTATAGGCCTGGCGAAAAGTCTTCCTCTGAGATCATTCTATTTGACAAGCAGAGATACAAATCCTCCATTCCACCTGAACAAACAGCAATACAAACTGTGAGGGCTGCAAACCTGAGGGAGAATTAGGCTTTCAACCAACCATCATAAAGATCTTTGAGGAACTAGAAAATGCTTCCCTGCTTTACCTTGGCGTGCCCTAGGATGTGCTTAATTGGAGCGCTTGTACCAAAAAAATAACCCCCCCAACAACACCACCAAAACCCAACCCAAACAAAAACTCCCCCAAAACACCAAACCAATCAATAAACAAACAAAGAAAATAAAACAAAGAAACAAAAAAAAAATAAAGAAAACAACAAAATAAAACAAAGAAACCAATTAAACCAGAAACAAACACAATAAAATAAAGAAACAAAATAAAGATACAAACAAAACAGAATAAAACAAAGAAACAAAATAGCTGGGGTTGCTTAGAATGGAGAAGAGGAGGCTCAGGGGAGACCTTCTTGCTCTCTACAACTACCTGAAGGGAGGTTGTAGCCAGGTGGGGGTTGGTCTCTTCTCCCAGGCAACCATCACCAGCACAAGAGGACACAGTCTCAAGTTGTGCCAGGGGAAGTTTAGGCTCGAGGTGAGGAGAAAGTTCTTCACAGAGAGAGTTGTTAGCCATCTGAATGTGCTGCCCAGGGAGGTGGTGGAGTCACCATCACTGGAGGTGTTTAGGAAGAGACTGGATGGGGTGCTTGGTGCCATGGTTTAGTTGCTTAGATGGTATTGGGTGATAGGTTAGACTCGATGATCTCAAAGGTCTTTTCCAACCTGGTCTATTCTATTCTATTCTATTCTATTCTATTCTATTCTATTCTATTCTATTCTACTCTACTCTACTCTACTCTACTCTACTCTACTGTACTCTACTCTAAATATCTTCACTGAAAGGACTCTCAGGCACTGCAACAGGCTGTCCAGGGAGGTGGTTGAATCCCCATCCCTGAAAGTGTTCAAAACCTGGAGGGATGTGCTGCTGAGGGACACGGTTTAGCACCAAACTTGTAGAGCAAGATAGTGGTTGAACTTGTTGATCTTGGAAGCCTCTTCCAAGCAAAACAGTTCAATGATTCTAAATACCAGTGGGTGACTCTCAGCAATACCTAGACCTGACATCTCTGGCCAACACCACATTTCTGGGCAACAGTGGGGTTTGGGTTTAAGGATAGGAAAAAGGACAGTTTTCAGCTTTCTGTGGAGTGTAAAATAGCTGTGACATGCCTGACACAGAATAGTTTGTGTTAACAAAATTGTTATCATATTTTTAATGGGAAAAAAACTTGAAAGCAGATCCCTTCTGGTTCAGACAAACATTAATCAGCAGAAGCAGGTACTTGTAAGTAAATTAACTGATGCCACAGCCTCCACTACACCTCTTTCTCTTCACAAGCAGAGAAATCACAATATAGCTCTGGGAAAAAAATGGTTTTTTATGGTGCTGACATCTAAAGAGGTCCCTGTAAAGAAATAAATACAAATCAGGAGTGAAATGAAATGCTTGTCTCTAATGAAAAGAACGAGACTGTTGGATTGGTTTGTGATTCTTAGCATCTACAAAATGGAGGCCACTATTGCAAAGAGGTTCAGTTAGGACAGGACGGAATGGAATGGAATGGAATGGAATGGAATGGAATGGAATGGAATGGAATAGAATAGAATAGAATAGAATAGAATAGAATAGAATAGAATAGAATAGAATAGAATTAACCAGGTTGGAAAAGACCTCAGAGATCATCAAGTCCAACCCATCACCCAACACCACATAATCAACTAAACCATGGCACCAAACACCCCATGCAGTCTCTTCCGAAACACCTCCAGCGATGGTGACTCCACCACCTCCCTGGGCAGCACATTCCAATGGCCAATCTCTCTTGCTGGGAAGAACTTCTTCCTAACATCCAGCCTATACCTCCCCTGCCACAGTTTGAGACTGTGTCCTCTTGTTCTGGTGCTGGTTGCCTGGGAGACCAACCCCCACCTGGCTACAACCACCCTTTGAGGAGCTGTAGACAGCACGAAGGTCTCCTCTGAACCTCTTCTCCAGGCTAAGCAACCCCAGCTCCCTCAGCCTCTCCTCACAGGGCTGTGCTCCAGATCCTTCCACAGCCTTGTTTCCCTTCTCTGGATATGTTCAAGTGTCTCAATGTCCTTCTTAAATTGAGGAGCCCAGAACTGGACACAGGTCTCAAGGGGTGGCCTAACCAGTACTGAGTACAGGGGCACAAGGACTTCACTGCTCCTGCTGGCCACACTATTTCTGATCCAGTCCAGGATGCCATTGGACTTCATGGCCACCTGGGCACACTGCTGGCTCTTGTTCAGGTGCTGTCAACCAGCACCCCCAGGTCTCTTTCTGCCTGGCTGTTCTTCAGCCACTCTGTCCCCAGCCTGTAGCTCTGCAAGGGGTTGCTGTGGCCAAAGTGCAGCACCCGGTACTTGGACTTGTTGAATGCCATCCTGTTGGACTCTGCCCATCTGTCCAGCCTGTCAAGGTCCCTCTGCAGAGCCTCTCTACCCTCCAGCAGATCAACACCTGCCACCAGCTTGGTGTCATCTGCAAATTTACTGATGATGGACTCAATGCCCTCATCCAGATCATCAGTGAGGACAGGATGGGACATCATCAGGCAACCTATTCCAGTGATGCACCATGCTCATGGTGAAGTTTCTTCTTGTGTTGAGCCTCAACCTCCCAACCTATGATTCATGGCTCTTGCCTCTTGCTGTGCATCTGCTGCAGCTGAGGAATGTTTGGCTCTGATTTTTTGCATCTATACTTCAGAAAGCTGTAAGCTGTGATTCAGTTGCTCCTTCAGTTGTTCTTGGAATGTGCTGCCCAGGGAGGTGGTGGAGTCACCATCCCTGGAGGTGTTTAAGAAGAGACTGGATGAGGCACTTGGTGCCATGGTTTAGTTGATTAGATGGTGTTGGGTGATAGGTTGGACTTGATCTCTGAGGGCTTTTCCAACATGGTTAATCCTATCCTATCCTATCCTATCCTATCCTATCCTATCCTATCCTATCCTATCCTATCCTATCCTATCCTATCCTATCCTATCCTATCCTATGCCATCTCCTTCTTAGATCAAACAGCCATTCTGCCTCCACCTCCCTTCATGGGACAGGGGCTGTATGCCTGTGAATGCATCATCTGTCTTCTTGCATCAGGGTAATCATCAACACCTCGTTGAGAACATTTTGTTATTGGCACAATTGCCAATAGCTTGACTAAAGCAAGCATCTGAGAAAAGGCATGACAGTTTAATATCAGGGCCTGTACAGCACACTTGAAATACCCAGAGAGGTATAATTTAATGAGTCCAGCCCTACCACATTTTAGTCAGCGCATGAAATTGTCTGCTTTGGTTGGACAGCACAAAAGGTCGTTGGTTGAACAAAAACAAAAGCAAGTCAGAAATTATGAGAGATGTAGAAAATGTTCAGAGCAACACACAAAAACAAACCCAACCAAGAAGCAAGAAACCCTCCCAGAAGGATTCAGGAAGTCTTCAGATTGATCAGCTTGTAGAGAGTAACGGGAGCCACTGGGACAGTGCTACAGGCTGGGGACAGAGTGGCTGGAGAGTGGGCTGGCTGAAAGGGACCTGGACGTACTGGTGGACAGCACCTGAGCACAAGCCAGCAGTTGCCCAGGTGGCCAAGAAGGCCAATGGCATCCTGGCCTGGATCAGAAATAGTGTGGCCAGCATTAGCAGGGAGGTCATTCTGCCCTGTGCTCAGCACAGGCTATGCCACACCTTGAGTCCTGTGTCCACTTCTGGGCTCCTCAGTTTAGGAAAGATGTTGAGTTGCTGGAAGGTGTCCAGAGAAGGGCAAGAAAGCTGGGGAGGGGTTTGGAGCACAGCCCTGTGAGGAGAGGCTGAGGGAGCTGGGGTTGCTTAGCCTGGAGAAGAGGAGGCTCAGGGGAGACCTTCTTGCTGTCTACAACTACCTGAAGGGAGGTTGCATCCAGGTGAGGGTTGGTCTCTTCTCTCAGGCAAGCAGCACCAGAACAAGAGGGCACAGTCTCAAGCTGTGCCAGGGGAGGTTTAGGCTTGAGATGCGGAGAAAGTTCTTCACAGAGAGAGTTGTAAACAATTGGAATGTGCTGCCCAGGGAGGTGGTGGAGTCACCATCACTGGAAGTGTTTAGGAAGAGACTGGATGGGGGCTTGGTGCCATGGTTTAGTTGATTAGATGATGTTGGATGATAGGTTGGACTCGATGATCTCAAAGTTCTCTTCCAACCTGGCTAATTCTATTCTATTCTATTCAAGCTTCTGTCCTGGAGAGCAAAGGGTGAGAATGTTCTGTTTCAGAAAACATCTGTTAAGAATTTGAGCTGCAATAAGCAGTGTGTAAAGTGCCTGTAGAGTCCCAAAACCATGACAAACACAACCCCAAAGTCATCTGTGCTGAAGACAAGGCATCTGGGTTTTTTTCCCATTTCAACTGGAACTTCCAAACATGCAAACCCCAAGCCTGTGCTTGAGTTTTGCCAATAGACCTTGCACAGTTCAAAACACATCTACCCCAAATTTCCACACAACCCCAGTGAGGCTACCTGAGCAGCTCTAGTCCCAAACAGAAGACCAGGAACCATTAATTCAGATCCAGTAAGTGGGTAAGTACTTTGCACAAGAGGCATTGGAAGACACAAAGAGCCTTCCACGTGATGTGGTTTCTTACAGTGCTGTGGGAGACGTGGCTCTAATTCAGCTAAGGAACAGAACATCCCCTGAGTCTCCCCCTCCCACATAACCATCACAGGATTGAGTGAAAATGTGACATTACTACTTCATGCTAATACAATGCACAGGAGTCAGTGACAAGCAGTTTGGCAGCTAACAACCACCCTGGATACTGAATTAAGCTCAGTATAACGTACTGAGTGTTTCTCAGCATTTAGGAATGGCTTGCTTAGCTTGCTGGCCTTCAGGAGACTCTTTATTGTGAGCTTGAGGGCCCAACTCCCAGCTGGATTCTGCTAGAAATTAAATACCAGAGTCCCCTTCGTGCATTCTCTCACCAGGTTTAGGGCAAACACCTCAAGCAGCCCCATGAGCCACAGGCAAAATTCCAGACTTGAATATGATCAGAGCAATAATGGATGTGGATTTTCCTTCTCCACCAGAAGCCTGCTCAACAGGTACAACTACTTAGATGCTACACTTCCCTTTTTTGCTTCTCAAGCTCTTCCCTTTACCACCCTCATCCACCTCCAATTAAATGACTGCTGGTTGCTCTTTCCTGTTGTCCCTGATTTTAGTATCATAGTATCACAGTATCATTCAGGGTTGGAAGGGACCACAAGGATCATCTAGTTCCAACCCCCCTGCCATGGGCAGGGACACCCCACACTAGATCAGGCTGGCCAGAGCCTCATCCAGCCTGGCCTTAAACACCTCCAGGGACGGGGCCTCAACCACCTCCCTGGACAACTCATTCCAGGGCTTCACCACTCTCATGGGGAAGAACTTCCTCCTCACCTCCAGCCTCAATCTCCCCACCTCCAGCTTCATTCCATTCCCCCTAGTCCTATCACTACCTGAGATCCTGAGAAGTCCTTCCCCAGCCTTCCTGTAGGCCCCCTTCAGATACTGGAAGGCCACAATTAGGTCACCTTGGTACTTTATACCTCTTCAGTACCTGTGATATGGTTGCATTGGTAAATTCTATCTCCATGTGCATTCCTCTGGGTTAGAATCATAGCATGGCTTGGGTTGGAAGGGACCTAGTTGGGAGGAGATGTTCATCTGTTAGAGAGTAGAAGGGCTCTGCAGAGGGACCTTGACAGGCTGGACAGATGGGCAGAGTCCAACATGATGATACTCAACAAACCCAAGTGCCAGGTGCTGCACTTTGGCCTCAACAACCCCATGCAGTGCTACAGGCTGGAGTCAGACTGGCTGGAGAGCAGCTAGGCAGAAAGGGACCTGGGGATACTGGTTGATATTAGGTTGAACATGAGCCAGCAGTGTGCCCAGGTGGCCAAGAAGGCCAATGGCATCCTAGCATGCATCAAGAATAGTGTGGCCAGCAGGAGCAGGGAAGTCATTGTGTCCCTGTACTCAGCACTGGTTAGGCCACACCTTGACTCCTGTGTCCAGTTCTGGGTCCTCGGTTTAAGAAGGACATTGAGACACTTGAATGTGTCCAGGGAAGGGCAATGAGACTGGGGAGAGGCCTCGAGCATAAGCCCTGTGAGGAGAGGCTGAGGGAGCTGGGGTTGCTTAGCCTGGAGAAGAGAAGGCTCAGGGGAGACCTTCTTGCTGTTTACAACTACCTGAAGGGAGGTTGCAGCCAGGTGGGGGTTGGTCTCTTCTCCCAGGCAAGCAGCACCAGAACAAGAGGACACAGTCTCAAGCTGCACCAGGGGAGATTTAGGCTGGAGCTGAGGAGAAAGTTCTTCACTGAGAGAGTTGTAAACAATTGGAATGTGCTGCTCAGGGAGGTGGTGGAGTCACCATCCCTGGAGGTGTTCAAGAGGGGACTGGACATTGCACTTGGTGCCATGGTTTAGTCATGAGGTCTGTGGTGACAGGTTGGACTTGATGATCTTTGAAGTCTCTTCCAACCTTGGTGATTCTGTGACCTCAGAGATCTTCTGCACCAACCTCACTGCCAGGTCTGCTCAGCTAACAAAAAAGCTCTTAGGTTAGTTTGGGAAGCTGCAAAAACTTGAGACCTGTATTTTGCTGCAAAGAACCAGGTTTTTATTTCCTGTTCCAAAAGATATTAATAGAGGAAAAACCCCCAAACAGCAAACTATTAGCAGCTCTCTCTGTTCTCATTGAACTCTTTCTGCTTGGAAAATTACTGCTGTTGCCTTTGGCTCCTCATAATTAGCTGTATACTTGCATTCATAGGGCTCTGTCACCCGAAATCATCTCCCCTGAATGATGGAATGCCCTTCAGAAGTCAGTCCTGATGTGTGTTTCCATGATGAAGACTCCACCTAAACTGTATGGATCACTGGTAGGTAATATACAGCTCTACACATATACATACTGATATATTTTCCCAGGGCAGGTAACTAATTTAAATGGCTCCAATTGTCCCATAGGAATCCAACTAAATCAGCCTAGATGGTGAATTCTGAAGACTCTTCTCATCTTCAAGGACAGAAAGTGTCTGAACAGACTGTATATGACAATGGAAATCAATTCATGTTCAAAGAGTCTCTATCATCATCTGTCAAAAGAAATTATATCAAGCATGACAACCTCATGAGGTTCAACCAGACCCAGTGCAAGGTCCTGCAGCTGGGTTGGGGCAATACCGAGCATCAATACAGGCTGGGCAGGGACTGGCGTGAGAGAAGCCCTGAAGAAAAGGGCTTAAGGGTTCTGGGGGATGAGAAGCTCAACAGGAGCCAGCAGTGAACAATTGCAGCCGAAAAAGCCAATCACATTCTGGACTGCATCAAGAGAAGCATAGCCAGCAGGTTGAGGGAGGTGATTCTCCCCCTCTGCTCTGCTCTGGTGAGAACCCACCTGGAGTACTGTGCCCAGTTCTGGAGCCCCTGTTAAAGAAAGGACCTGGAAGTGCTGGAGCTGGAGGGTAATGAGGATGAGCAGAGGGCTGGATCTGCTCTGCTATGAGGACAGACTGAGGGAGTTGGGGCTGTTCAGTCTGCAGAAGAGAAGGCTCTGAGGAGACCTAATTGTGGCTTTCCAGTACCTGAAGGAGGCTACAAGAAAGCTGGGGAGGGACTTCTTAGTGTGTCAGGGAGTGATAGGACTGGGGGGAATGGAACAGCACTAGAAATGGGTAGATTGAGATTGGATGTTAGGAAGAGATTCCTCCCCATGAGGGTGGTGAGACATTGGCATAGTTTTCCCAGGGAGGTGGTGGAAGCCTCATCCCTGGAGGTTTTTGCAGCCAGGTTGGATGTGGCTTTCAGCAACCTGATGTGGTGTGAGGTGGCAGGGGGTTAGGATGGATGTTAGGAAGAAATTCTTTACAGAAAGAGAGATTGCCCATTGGAATGTGCTGCCCAGAGAGGTGGTGGAGTCACCATCACTGGAGGTGTTTAGGAAGAGACTGGATGGGGTGCTTGGTGCCATGGTTTAGTTGATTAGATGGTGTTGGGTGATAGGTTGGACTCGATGATCTCAAAGGTCTTTTCCAACCTGGTTAATTCCATTCCATTCCATTCCATTCCATTCCATTCCATTCCATTCCATTCCATTCCATTCCATTCCATTCCATTCCATTCCATCCCATCCCATCCCATTCCATCCCATCCCATCCCATCCCATCCCATCCCATCCCATCCCATCCCATTCCATTCTCTAGACTAAATAATCCCATTTCCAGTTCCCTCAGCCTCTCCTCACCAGACCTGTTCTCCTGGCCTTTCACCCTCTTTGTTGCCCCTTTTATGGACCTCCTCTAGCAACTCAATGTCTTTCTTGCAGTGTGGGGCCCAAAACTAACCCCAGTATTCGAGGTGCAGCCTCACCAGTGCCAAGTACAGGGGCATGATCACTTCCCTACTCCTGCTGCCCACACTATTCCTGGTACAGGCCATTTGTGCAGGAAGGGCTGGAAACCAGAAAGGAACCATTTAACCCTGAAATATCAAACTACTTTACTTGAAAGTAAATAAACCCACAGTTATATATGATTTAATTATTTCAGCACTCAAAAGCTCTATCCAACTGTAGCACTGCACCTCTAAAATGAGCTACTGAGAGGCATTCCTCTGCAAAGACCTCTTCTCTGCTTGCTCTCTCTCAATGTGATACTCTAAATGTCAGATTAATTTCCATGGGGATGATTTTACTTCTCATAAATTTTTATCAAGGGGATATATCCTTTCATAGTATAACAGCATCCAGCCCTTGCTTAGCAAAGAGAGGTAAGTTAAGAAGGAAGGAAGGATCAAGTTGGTGTCTCAAACTATATCTGCACTCTGTGGGATATGGCAACCCTGCCCAGGCCTTGTGCTGTGAAAGATGACCTCTGGGCTTTCTGAGTCCAGGTCAGGATGAGACCTGAGCATACATCCCATGCCTGGTTTAGGCTGGATGTTAGGAAGAAGTTCTCTACAGAGAGAGTGATTGCCCATTGGAATGGGCTGCCCAGGAAGGTGGTGGAGTCACCATCACTGGAGGTGTTCAGGAGGAGACTTGATGGGGTGCTTGGTGCCATGGTTTAGGTGGGTTGGATTGGTTGATAGGTTGGACACAATGATCTTGAAGGTCTCTTCCAACCTGGTCCATTCCATTCCATTCCATTCCATTCCATTCCATTCCATTCCATTCCATTCCATTCCATTTATCTTGACTTCTGCAGAGGCTGTGCAAGAGGGAAAAGCCAAGTGCCCTGCTGGGGGCTTGACCTGAGCCATCAGGAACCTCAATGGAACACCAGCATCATCTGACCTGAAGGCTGAGCAGGTGTTTCACTCCTATTTCAGTGCTGAACACCCCCAGCTCACAGCTCATGGACTTTTGAAGGGCAGATACATTTAGGGATTAAAAATTTCAGCACAGACTTACCCAAAGTGAATAAAGCAGTTGGGGAAAGGGAAAAGGTGAATGCTAGAAACTAGCAATGGGTAGATTCATTTTGGATGTTATATCTGGAAGTGCTGGAGCATGTCCAGAGAAGAGCCACAAGGATGAGCAGAGGGATGGAGCTGCTCTCCTATGAGGACAGACTGAGAGAGTTGGGGCTGTTCAGTCTGGAGAAGAGAAAGCTCCCAGGAGACCTTCTTGTGGCTTTCCAGTATCTGAAGGGGACTACAAGAAAGCTGGGGAGGGAGTTTTGAGGGTGTCAGGGAGTGATAGGACTAGGGGGGAATGGGAAAAAACTAGAAATGGTTAGATTGAGATTGGATGTTAGGAAGAGATTCTTCCCCATGAGGGTGCTGAGACACTGGCACAGGTTGCCCAGGGAGGTGGTGGAAGCCTCATCCCTGGAGGTGTTTGCAGCCAGGCTGGATGTGGCTGTGAGCAACCTGCTGTAGTGTGAGGTCCCTGCCCATGGCAGGGGGGTTGCAACTGGCTGCTCCTTGAGGTCCCTTCCAACCCTAACAATTCTATGGTTCTATGATAATATCTCTTAAAGAAAAACAAACCTAGACCATCCTGCTCATGCCAGCTGAGATGCAATTCTCAGTGAGAAGATAAAGTTCTCTTTTTCCCCCCAAATAATTCTATTTATGCTGATAATACTTGAACATGGCTCATTTGGTAAGAGCAAATATTGAAATCAATCATTAAAGCTCAGACTCTTGCACCAAAAAACCTATGCCTGGAAAATCTATTGTAGGGTAATTTTGCAGACAGTATATAGTGCAAAGAGTATTATTATTGTTACAATAAGTCTTTGCAGATGCATTTCACAGACATTCACTTCTGTCAGAAGTTACTTTGTCCCCTTTTACTACCAGATAGAAGTGTCAGGTTTAGAAGCAGAAGTAATGGCACACAGAGATAATTATTCATCCTGAACTTGCAACAGAAGTGGTGTGCAGCAGGTAGTTGATATTATTTTTGTAGTGGAAACTGATTGATAGATTGATGGATAGATAATATTTCATGTAGGTAGATAATTAGATTGATTTTCCGTTTTCAATGTCTTTGATGATTGTTTTAAGCACAGAATGTTAGGGGCTGGAAGGGACCTCGAAAGCAACCCCCCTGCCAGAGTAGGACCACTTGGAGCACATCACACAGGAACACATCCAGGTGGGTCTTGAATATCTCCAGGGAGGGAAACTCCACAACCCCCCTGGGCAGCCTGTCCCAGTGTTCCGTTGTCCTCACAGTGAAAAAGTTTTTCCTCCTGTTTCCATGGAACCTCCTATGCCTCAGCTTCCCCCCAGTGCCCCTTGTCCTGCCATTGGGCACAATCGAGCAGAGCCTGGCTCCAGCCTCTTGGCACTCTCCCTTTACATATCTGTAAACATAAATGGGGTCACCCGTTTGGTCTCTTCTCTCAAGCAACCAGCACCAGAACAAGAGGACACAGTCTCAAGCTGCGCCAGGGGAAGTTTAGATTCAAGGTGAGGAGAAAGTTCTTCACTGAGAGAGTCATTCACCATTGGAATGTGCTGCCCAGGGAGGTGGTGGAGTCACCATCCCTGGAGGTGTTCAAGAAAGGATTGGATGTGGCACTGAAGCCATGGTTTAGTCATGAGGTCTGTGGTGACAGGTTGGACTTGATGATCTTTGAGGTCTCTTCCAACCTTGGTGATTCTGTGATTCTCCCCATAATCTCCTCCTCTCCAAGCTACAGACCCCCAGCTCCCTCAGTCTCTCTTCATAAGAAAGATGTTCCACTCCCTCAATCATTTTTGTGGCTCTGAGCTGGACCCTTTCAATCGGTTCCCTGATGTCCTGCTTGAACTGAGAACTGGACACAATATTCCAGATGTGGCCTCACCAGCACAGAGCAGAGGGAGAGGAGAACCTCTCTTGGCCTACTAACCACTCCATTTCTAATCCTCCCCAGAATGGCATTGGCTTTCTTGGCCACAAGAGCACATTGCTGGCTGGTGGTCAACCTTCCTTCTATTAGGACCCCCAGGTCCTTTTCCCTTTCACTGCTCTCCAACAGGTCAGTCCCCAACCCATACTGATCCATGGGGTTGTTCTTTCCCAGCTTCAAGACTCTACCCTTGCCCTTGCTGAACCTTTGCAGAAACTCTATGAAATATAAGACAAGCTGATAGAAAAAAAAATAATGCTTAATGCAGGACAACTAAAAGCTGGTTGAGGGAGAAAACACTTGGTTAGAAGGCATAGCTCTTTTAGTGCTGAATTACTGTGTTCTCTATTCTTTCCTCCAGTATAATCTGAGCTTCGAGCTCTGCTCTGCTTCTGTTGCTTTCACGATTGTCTTTTACTGCTGAGAAGGCACACACTGTCTTGCAGGGGATTAACAAAAAGACAACACAAGGCCAAACAAACAAACAAAGGCAGGAATTTGTGTGGCCATTTCTTTTTGTTCAGCAGGGCAAAGTGGAGCTACTCAAAAATCCTATATGATTTATGTATCTTATAGACTCTACCTGAAGGGAGGTTGTAGCCAGGTGGGGGTTGGTCTCTTCTCCCAGGCAATCAGCACCAGAACAAGAGGACACAGTCTCCAGCTGCACCAGGAGAGGTTTAGGGTGGATGTTAGGAATAAATTCTTCCCAGAAAGAGAGATTGGCTGTTGGAATGTGCTGCCCAGGGAGGTGGTGGAGTCACCATCACTGGAGGTGTTTAGGAAGAGACTGGATGGGGTGCTTGGTGCCATGGTTTAGTTGCTTAGATGGTGTTGGGTGATAGGTTGGACTTGATGATCTCAGAGGTCTTTTCCAACCTGGTTAATTCCCCTTCCCTTCCCTTCCCTTCCCTTCCCTTCCTTCCCTTCCCTTCCCCCTTCCCTTCCCTTCCCTTCCCTTCCCTTCCCTTCCCTTCCCTTCCCTTCCCTTCCCTTCCCTTCCCTTCCCTTCCCTTCCCTTCCTTTTATTTTCTCTTGAATCCTTTATTTTTGGTCCCTTTTTCTGAGGTCTGTTTTTTTCTTGTCTTTTATAATTTTTTTTGTGTTTTTTTTGTCTTTGTTGTGGGGTTTTTTGTGCCTTTTTTGTTTTTTTTTACTTTGTTTTGGTCTATTTTTACCCTTTTATTTGTCTTATTTTTTTAAATCCTTTTATTTGGGTATTTTTGTCTTTTTTATTGGTCATTTTTTAGGTTTTTTGTGTCTGTTTTTTCCCTCCCTCTCTTTGTTTTGATCTTTAATTGTCCTTTTATTTGTCTTTTCATTTCATCCTTTTTTTGGCCTCAGTGTGGTCTTTTTTCTCTCATTTTTGTATTTTGCCTTCTTTTTTTTTGTTCTTCTATTTTTGTCCTTCTTTTTTCTCTTTCTGGGTTTTTTGTCTTTTTTTTTTGCATCTTTTATGCATCATTTTTCATCTTTTTTGTGTCTTTTTTTTGTGTGTCTTTCTTGTCTTTTTTGAGTCCTATAATTTTGGAGCATTTTTGTCTTTGTTTTGGGGATTTTTTTTGCGCCATTTTTTTCTTCGTTTTGGTCTATTTTTATCCTTTTATTTGTTTATTTTTATCCTTTTATTATTCATCTTTTGTCTTTTTATGTCTTTTTGTGACATTTTTGTCTTTCTGGATTTTTTTTTTTCATATTTTTTTGTGTCTGTCTTTTTTTTTTTGTCTTTTTTGTGTCTTTTATCATTTTTGGGGGTATTTGATTGTCTTTGTTTGGGGGGTGTGTGCACTTCTGGGGAAGGACTTCTCAGGATCTCAGGTAGTGATAGGACTAGGGGGAATGGAATGAAGCTGGAGGTGGGGAGATTCAGGCTGGAGGGGAGGAGGAAGTTCTTCCCCATGAGAGTGGTGAAGCCCTGGAATGGGTTGTGCAGGGAGGTGGTCGAGGCCCCGTCCCTGGAGGTGTTTAAGCCCAGGCTGGATGAGGCTCTGGCCAGGCTGATCTAGTGTGGGGTGTCCCTGCCCATGGCAGGGGGGTTGGAACTAGATGATCCTTGTGGTCCCTTCCAACCCTGACTGATACTATGATACTATGATTTTTTATCATTGTTTTGGTCTATTTTTATCCTTTTATTTGACTTTTTAATCTTTTTCTGGTATTTTTTTGTGTTTCTTTGGTATTTTCCTTGTCATTAATACATTTTTTGGTCTTTTTTGGTGTCTTTTAGTCTTTTTTTTTCTTTCTCTGTAGTTTTCTTTTTGTGCCTTTCATGTCTTTTTTTTTTTTTTTGGTCTTTTTTTGTCCTTTTTGGGTGTTGTGCTTTTTTTTCTACTAAGGAAATGGCAAAGCAGGAACCAATCTAATACTTATGCAGAACAGCACCTATTTTTAGTAAAGCAGTTTTCACTAGACACAATTTGGGCATTCTGAATAGAATATGTGAACCACTGCAAATTTAACTCCTTTGGATTAGGAAAGTAAGTCCACAGTGGAATGTGACTAAGGTGAGGATATCAGCTTGGGTTTGGCCTGTCAGTGCAAAGTCTCCAGTTATAAGAGATTCCTGCCACAGCATCACAGGATCACAGGATGTCGGGTTGGAAGGGACCCAGAGAGATCACAAAATCCAACCCCCCAGCCAGAGCAGGACCATACAATCTAGCTTAGGTCACAGAGGAACACATCCAGATGGGTCTTGAAAGTCTCCAGAGAAGGAGACTCCACAACCTCACTGGGGAGCCTTTTCCAGTGCTCTGTGACCCTTAAAGTTCTTCTTCATGTTGAGGTGGTACCTCCTGTGCTGTAGTTTACATCCATTGCTGACTCTGGCCAGTCTGATCTAGTGTGAGGTGTCCCTGTCCATGGCACGGAGGTTGGAACTAGATGATCCTCGTGGTCCCTTCCTACCTTGACTGATTCTATGATTCTATGATTGCTCCTTGTATCACAGGGAGTGTCTGAGCACAGTCTGTCCCTTCATTCCTGACCCCCAGCCCTCAGACATTTATAGACATTTATTAAATCCCCTCTCAATCTTCTCCTCTCCAGCCTAAAAAAGCCCCAGGTCCCTCAGCCTCTCCTTCCCAGGCAGTGCTCCAGTCCCCTAATCACTCTCTTAGTCCTCTGCTGGACCCTCTCCAGCAGATCCCTATCCCTCTTCAACTGGGGAGCCCAAAACTGAACACAGTACTCAAGATTAGGTCTCACCAGGGCAGAGTAGAGGGGGAGGAGAATCTCCCTGGATCTGCTGGACACACTCTTCTTAATGCACCCCAGGATCCCATTGGCCTTCCTGGCCACCAGGGCACACTGCTGTCCCATGGATAACTTGTGATCCACCAGGACTCCCAGGTGCCTCTCCACAGGGCTGCTCTCCAGCAGATCACCTCCCAGCCTGTACTTGTGCAATTTATTCTTCCTCCCAGCTGCAGGACTCTGCACTTGTCCTTGTTGAACCTCATTTGGTTCCTCTGTGCCCAGCTCTCTAGTCTGTCCGAGTCTCTCTGCCTAAGCAAACAAAGATGATATTCAGTTATGTATCCAACACAGCAAAAACCCCTAAATCCCAAATAGATGAACTGAGTGGCTCAAATTAAAGCACATTCACAGAGCCTGCCTTCATTAAGATGAATTGCCCCCCAAATATCTATGCATGGAGGAGGCATCCCAGCAAAGCACAGATACCTTCATTCCTCATTGCATGAGCACTGCATCTACCTCATGTCTGTTTCTTCCATCCCCAAATCCACTGCAAAAGAAGTGATTTGTGTTAGTCCACTGTGGGTTCAGCCCATTAACTCTTATCTATTTATTTGCCTGTATACATAGATTTTTCATATGAAGCCTGTGAAAGTAGTATCTAAGCAACAGCCTGAACATTTCAGCTTTGTCCTGAGGACTCTATTCAGCATTTACAACAGAGCAGAAATGTAGGCAAGTTGCAATGGCTAAGGGGAGTTTAACCACTGTGTTCTCTTACCTTGGTCTGTGCTGAGCAGGCTGTAAGCAGTGCATTCTTTAGATGCTTACCATTTCCTGCTTGAAACAGCACTCTCACTGTTGTTACCACTAATGAAAGTACCTCAGGGGTGCTAACCTAGAGGAAAATATGACAGGAGATGCAAAAATGCCGGAAAAAACCCTAAAATCACTGCTATGTTGTAGTCCCTGCAGCTGGTTGCAGGCACATGTGGGACTTATAAGGGTTTAGTGGTCAGGTATTCAAAGCAGGCTACTAAATTTTGAGATGTAATGAAGGTATTTGAAAGGTAATATATGTATTTGTTTATTTGAAATGCATATATATGATATATATTAGATAGATAGATAGATATATAGAGGGAGGGAGGGAGGGAGAGAGGATGGATGGATGGATAGATAGATAGATAGATGGATAGAGGGATGGATGGATAGATTGATTTCCTATTCACACATATCCCTTCCCCATCAACACAATATTGTGGGCCTCAGGACCACCACAGACATTCAAGGGCAAACTTGATGGGGCTCTGAGCAACCTGATCTAATTGGAGATGTCTCTGCTTACTGCAGGGGGCTTGGGCAAGGTGACATTCGAGGGTCCCTTCCAACCTGATGCATTCTAGGTTTCTGTGACAGGTTTGGTTCTCTCAGCTAGAAGAGTGTGTGTTTGTCTCCAGAGAAGGGCCACGAAGATGAGCAGAGAGATGGAGCTGCTCTGTTGTGAGGACAGACTGAGGGAATTGGGGCTGTTCAGTCTGGAGAAGAGAAGGGTCCAAGGAGACCTCATTGTGGCCTTCCAGTATCTGAAGGGGGCTACAAGAATGCTGGGGAGGGACTTATTATGGTGTCAGGGAGTGATAGGACTGGGGGGAATGGGGCAAAACTAGAAATGGGTAGATTCAGCTTGAATGTTAGGAAGAAGTTTTCCCTATGAGGGTGGTGAGAGACTGGCACAGGTTGCCCAGGGAGGTGGTGGAAACCTCATCCCTGGAGGGTTTGCAGCCAGGTTGGATGTGGCTCTGAGCAACCTGCTGTAGTGTGAGGTGTCCCAGGCCATGGCAGGGGGGTTGGAACTGGCTGATCCTTGGGGTCCCTTCCAACCCTGACAATTCTGTGATTCTATGAAACATGAGTTTCATAGTTTCATTCAGGGTTGGAAGGGACCACAAGGATCATCTAGTTCCAACCCCCTGCCATGGGCAGGGACACCCCACACTAGATCAGGCTGGACAGAGCCTCAGCCAGCCTGCTCTTAAACACCTCCAGGGACGGGGCCTCGACCACCTCCCTGGACAACACATTCCAGGGTCTCACCACTCTCATGGTGAAGAACCTCCTCCTCACATCCAGCCTGAATCTCCCCACCTCCAGCTTCATTCCATTCCCCCTAGTCCTATCACTACCTGAGATCCTGATTCTATAAATGACTGAATTTCCCATGGTCATAGCATCAACCTTGTTTGTGGGACTGCATTAAATATATTTCAGCAAAGCCTTAAGGACAGTTAAGAGAAATAAGACTGGAGGATAAAAGGCTTTAGGGAGACCAAATAGCAACCTTCCAGTACCTAATTGGAGCCTACAAGAAGGATGGAGAGAGACTGTTTACAAAGGTCTGGAGTGATAGGATGAGGGGTAATGGTTTGAAATTAGAGAGCAGATTTAGATTGGATATTAGGAACAAGCTCTTCACCATGAGGGGGTGGAACAGGTTGCCCAAGGAGGTGGTTGGGGCCTCATCCCTGGAGATATTCAGGGTGAGGCTCAACAGGGCTCTGGGCAACCTGATCTAATTGAGGATGTCCCTGCTGACTGCACAGGGGGTTGGACTGGATAACCTATGGAGGTCCTTTCCAACCCAGACCATTCTATGATTCTATGATTCTATTGAGTCTATGTTTCTGTATTCTTCTAACAGTGAAATACAAAACCAAACTTGAGTAACTGATGCACTCTATTTTCAGAAGTCTTTTCTCCCTCATTCAGTATATTAAATCATAGAATCATAGAATCAATAAGGTTGGAAAAGACCTCAAAGACCATCAAGTCCAACCTCTCACCCAACACCTCATGACTATTAAACCATGGCACCAAGTGCCACATCCAATCCCCTCTTGAACACCTCCAGGGATGGTGACTCCACCACCTCCCTGGGCAGCACATTCCAATGGCCAACAACTCTCTCTGTGAAGAACTTTCTCCTCACCTCCAGCCTGAACTTCCCCAGGCACATCTTGAGACTGTGCCTTCTTGTTCTGGTGCTGGTTGCTTGAGAGAAGAGACCAACCCCCTCCTGGCTACAACCTCCCTTCAGGTAGTTGTAGACAGCAATAACGTCTCCCCTGAGCCTCCTATTCTCTAGGGTAAGCAGCCCCAGCTCCCTCAACCTCTCCTCACAGGGCTGTGCTCAAAGCCCTTCCCCAGCCTTGTTGCCCTTCTCTGGACACATTCAAGAGTCTCAATGTCCTTCTTAAGTTGAGGAGCCCAGAACTGGACACAGGAGTCAAGGTGTGGCCTAACCAGTGCTGAGTACAGGGACACAATGACTTCCCTGCTCCTGCTGGCCACACTGTTCCTGATGCAGGCCAGGTTGTCATTGGCCTTCTTGTCCACCTGGGCACACTGCTGGCTCATGTTCAGGCCGCTGTCCATCAGCACCCCCAGGTCCCTTTCTGTTTCTCATTCGTTGTTTCCTCCTTTGTCTCTCTCCTCTCAGCCTCTTTCCCTTTAATCCAAAAATCTTCTTTTTCCCTTTTTTTTTTTTTTTTTTTTTTTTTAGTTTTTTTCTTTTTTTTGGCTGGCTTCCATTGAAAATACTGCAGGATTTTAATTTTTCCCCCCTATACATACTATTCTTGCCAGCAAAACACTATCCTTGACAAAGAGGGGGAAAAAAAACCCAAGCTGCTGCTCTGGAGGTGGCTAGGAAGCTGGCATAATGCCAGTGAGCATAATCCAAGTCTGGCATGGGCCAGACTACACAACCTGAACACTTTTCCTTTGAGTGAACTTTAAGGGGTTTGTGAAAGTTGTAAGGGAAAGAGAAGAATTCCAAAGCACTAACATCTGTCATGATATGTTAATTGTGAAGAGCTTAAGGGATTCCACAGATCCTCCATCAAATCACCCTCACACTCACTGCTTGTTTTGTATTTCAGCTTGTTTTACATTAAGTAACAATGGGATTCTTATTTTAACTATGTCACCTCACTGGTGAGAGGTCTCTCGTATGAGGAGAGGCTGAGGGAGCTGGGGTTGCTTAGCCTGGAGAAGAGGAGGCTCAGGGCAGACCTTATTGCTGTCTACAACTCCCTGAAGGGAGGTTGTAGCCAGGTGGGGGTTGGTCTCTTCTCCAAAGCAACCAGCACCAGAACAAGAGGACACAGTCTCAAGCTGCACCAGGGGAAGTTTAGACTCAAGGTGAGGAGAAAGTTCTTCACTGAGAGAGTTGTTAGCCATTGGAATGTGCTGCCCAGGGAGGTGGTGGAGTCACCATCCCTGGAGGTGTTCAAGAGGGGATTGGACATGGCACCTCTTGCCATGGTTTAGTAGTCATGAGGTGTTGGGTGCCAGGTTGGACTTGATGATCTTTGAGGTCTTTTCCAACCTTATTGATTCTATGATTCTACACTTCAGCTCAATCCCTTACTTTTGCTAAGCAGACGAGAAGAGCTTCTGTGCCAGAGGTAGCCACACTTAAGCAGGCTTTCCTCTGGAAAAGAGCAGTGTAAGCCCTCCATCAGCCCTGGGGTAAGCCTCCCGGCAGAACACATAAAGGGAAGGAAGGGCAGAGTCAAAGATTAAGGCAGAGCCTACAGAAGTTAACGCCTTGGGACTGTAGCACATCTATATAGCTCCTTTCATTCCTTGCTTGCACATTGTCAAGCTAAGCTGCATGTACCAAGCACCCACTTCAACTGCAAACCTGTGCAGAGGGGTGAGAGGAGTTTGCTCTTGCCTTTGTGCAGTGGTTCCATGATTTATCCAGAGCTCTAGAAACGGTGCCTACGTGCACGTGGCAAGGTGTAGTCAATGATTTCACTTCTTGTTTCCAGTATTTTGGTACACACACTTCTGAAAGACTGCAGAGCTATGCCAGATTTAATAGAAAATAAAACATCCTCTCTCATCCAGGGTTCTCTGTTGATCCCTTGGGAGACATCAAGCCAGATAAATACATGACCAAGACGCCGCTGACACTGGCACATCAAAAAGTCTTATGAAAGTTCAACAAACCTTCAGACACAGCAATCTGACATCTTCATAGTATCATAGTATCACAGTATCAGTCAGGGTTGGAAGGGACCACAAGGATCATTTAGTTCCAACCCCGCTGCCATGGGCAGGGACACCCCACACTAGATCAGGCTGGACAGAGTCTCGTCCAGCCTGGTCTTAAACAGCTCCATCTTCTTTTTCTTCCTCCTTGTTCAGCTACCCATCCCTTTGTAACTGAAGTACAAAACAACCATGTGATTAAAAGCATTGTTTGATAGAAGAAACTCAAGACTAGAAACTGAGCAAAAATCAAACTAATAGCACAAGATTTCATCCCAGCTTTGGAGCTGCTTTGCATTCCCACTTCTGACACATAGCACTGAGCCTTTTATTTTCCTATCTTGCTGCAAGTCTTCGCCAGCCTGCTTATGTTCCTGAAATAGCTTCTGCTTCACTACATTTCCATCTGTACAGAAAGGGCATGGACATAAACACTGATAAACAGTGAATGAAATCTTCCCTACCTCCCAGCAAAGGCAGGGTACTGGCAGGCCACATTTTTCTTTTCAGAAAGTATTATGCTAGGGATTGAGTCTTTTATTGTGATTTAAGAGGGATTTTTACCAGGATGCTGGCAGCATCAAGAGGGTTTTTTTGCTAGGTGGTGTGCTGCTCTGTGATATATAGGTGTGTGTCATTTGGCTGCTTGTAAAAACCTCCCTCAAAACCAACAAAGTACCATTAGCTATACCTTCACCATTTAATCCCTGCAGTAGATTAAAGTCGATTTTAGTCTTGCATATATTTTTCTGAGCTTTCCTCTGGTTAAGAAACAGGATGGAAGATTGTCATAGATGTGTCCTTACAAAGGAGGGGATGGTAGAGCTATACTCTACTCTGTGGAACAATCTATAGAATCACAGAGTAGTAGGGATTGGAAGGGACCTCTGGAGATCAAGACCAACTCCTCTGCCAAAGCAGGATCACCTAGGGCAGGATGCACAGGAATGCATCCAGGTGGACTTTGAAGTGCTCCAGAGAAGGAGACTCCACAGCCCCTCCCTCGACCTGCTGGCCACACTTCTCTTGATGCAGCCCAGGATCTGATTGGCTTTCTGGGCTTCAAAATACAGATATACTTGCCAGATCGAAAGCCCCATGGAAAAATCTTGTAATAAGTCATTGAAATATGCCTGATGAGATGATGTTTGTGATTCTGGGGAGCTGCCATCAATAAAGAAATGCAATTGTTGATGCTCACAGAGCAAAGGAAGCCTGCTGCAGATTTGGGAGTAGGGTTCCTTGTGCTGGGTGTTGACATCTTGCTACACACCAGTTGAAATGTGCTTGTTGGTTCTTTCATAAAGGCTTTCTCCTTTCTCTTAAAGATCTCTCAAAATGCAGGGAAATGCCCTGCAATTGCAAGAATGTCTAAATAGAGTGGAGACCATTTTGCTTCCTAGCCTATCATAACATTGGCTTTTGTATCCAGGTTAAGGAAGATGCACCCTTATCTAGTACTCTTCTATCTGATCTTGTAGATCTTCCTTTAATGAGGTCTGCTACATAAGTTGGCCTGGAAAGGGATGTTTTTCTTTTACAGTGTTCAACTTCCCCTTAGAAGAAAAGACTGTGGTGTGGAGCCAGTGCAGGGGAGGGCAAGGAAGCTGGGGAAGGGCCTGAGGAATAAATCTGAGGAAGGGCAACTGAAGGAGCTGGGGATGGTTAGTGTGGAAAAGAGGAGGCTGAGGGGAGACCTCATTGCTCTCTACAGCTACCTGAAAGGAGGTTGTGGAGAGGCTACTGCTGGTCTCTTCTCACAGGTAATTAGTGACAGAACAAGAGGGAATGGCCTCAAGCTGTGACTGGGTAGGTTTAGACTGGACATTAGGAAACATTTTTTCCCAGCAAGAGTGGTCAGGGACTGGAATGTGCTGCCCAGGGAAGTGGTGGAGTCACCAAGCCTGGCTGTGTTTCAAGGTGGTTTGGATGTGGTGCTTGGAGAGGAGGAGACTCAGGGGTGACCTCATTACTCTCTACAACTACCTGAAGGGGGGTTGTAAACAGGCAGAGGTTGGTCTCTTCTCCCAGGCAGCCAGCACCAGAACAAGAGGACACAGTCTCAGGCTGCACCAGGGGAGGTTCAGGCTGGAGGTCAGGAGGAAGTTTTACACAGAGAGAGTGATTGCCCATTGGAATGGGCTGCCCGGGGAGGTGGTGGAGTCGCCGTCACTGGAGGTGTTCAGGAGGAGACTTGACAGGGTGCTTGGTTACATGGGTTAGTTGATTAGGTGGTGTTGGGTGATAGGTTGGACGTGATGATCTTGAAGGTCTCTTCCAACCTGGTCTGGTCTATTCTATTCTATTCTATTCTATTCTATTCTTGGGGCTATGGTTTAGGGGTGAACCTTGTAGGGTAGGGTTAATGGCTGGGCTTAGTGATCCCGAGAGTCTCTTCCAACCTGAATGTTTCTGTGATTGGCTTGGTGTCCTTCAGTTTTTCCAAATGGCTTCAGAGAAGGAGATCAGCCAAAGTGGCTCAGTTAGGATTCTGATGTTAAATACTCCTCTATGCACATTAGTTTCATTTAATTGCTCTTTGGATCTCTACCACTGTATAAAATACCTCCACTGCTTAGAGGTATAACATTTGGTTTAGCTGCCTTATGTTGATAGCTTTCCAGACCACGCTTCCATTAATCCTGACCCTGCGTTTGTAGTTTGAAGAGCCAGTCTAGGTAGGTTGGGGATGGGGGATGTTTGGTAATTAGACCCTCCCAGGTAGCAGGAAGCTAGAGCTTTGGCTCCTTAATTAGCAGCTGTGCTCCCAGCTGGGTGTGTTTATGAGAAATGAAAGAGACTCCTCAAATTCCCATTCTTGACATGCCCATGCTTGGCTTCAGTCTCCATTTCTGGACGTCGCTGAAGATAAACATTAATGGCAGCCTGAGTGCTGCCTCCTAAAGATTTGGTTGCCATAATGGGCCATAATGATAGATTTCTAATCAAGCTATTTAGTGCTATCAAAGGATCTTTAAAAAAAACCACACCAACCCACCCAAAACTTTGTCACTGGAATGGAAATGGAACCTAACTCAGTGTGGCAGTTTTAGGCTGTGCCTTTAAAAGTTAGCTGCAGACTTTGAGCAGAAAAGTAGGGAAAGAATATAAATAAATCACTGCTGGGTGTAAAAAGGAAAACAAAAGCTTATTCTAAACCAATTCACTGGATAAATGTCTGGGATAAGAGAAGCTGTACCATAACAATTCTACACATTTAATTTCTATTCCCATTCCTTCTCTCTTCTCCTCTGATCACAGCATCACAGAATCACCCAGGTTGGAAGAGACCTCAGAGATCATCAAGTCCAACCTGTCACCCAACACCTCATGACTAGACCATGGCACCAAGTGCCACGTCCAATCCCCTCTTGAACACCTCCAGGAATGGTGACTCCACCACCTCCTTGGGCATCACATTCCAATGGCTAATGACTCTCTCTGTGAAGAACTTCCTCCTCACCTCCAGCCTAAATCTTGGCTGTTTTGCTTTGCTCAGGAGAAGGTAGCATGCTTTTGGCTGACCTTGGGATAAGATTCAGGCTGGATGTGAGGAGGAGGTTCTTCACCATGAGAGTGGTGAAACCCTGGAATGGGTTGTCCAGAGAGGTGGTTGGGGCGCCATCCCTGGAGGTGTTTAAGCCCAGGCTGGATAAGGCTCTGGCCAGCCTGATGTAGTGTGGGGTGTCCCTGCCACGGCAGGGGGGTTGGAACTAGATGATCCTTGTGCTCCCTTCCAACCCTAACTGATACTATGATGCTATGATACTAAGTCTAACCCACTCCTTGCTCTCAATTCCTTCTCTCTCTCTTGGGATAGGGGAGGGGCTGGGGGGCAGTGGAACAGGCTTCTCTGGTCTTCTGATCAGGTTTTATTTTCATGTTGTTTGCTAATTGTAAATATCTGCATAATACTGTAACTCCTGTGTATTTTGTACACACTCATTGCATTCCATTGTAGAGTGTAGTTTTTGCTTGTAAACACAGATTCATTTGCTTCTAACTGAGTTGGTCTGGCTTGAAAGTTAATGCTGGGGAGAATCTTCGACACACCACACTCAGACAACTCTCTCTCTCTCTAACAGACCTACACTAAATGGAATTTCTCCCTTAAGGATGCAGGTGGTAACCAAACAATGGGGCACTGTTGACCCGTGGGGGGAGTATTTCAGTGCTCATTTGAAGAACAGCTGACCTGTGAGTCAATCTCATCACACAAACTGGAAAATGTGCTCCCTGGCATTGTTAACAACAGCACACAGCATTTTACTGGCTCTCTCATACCCAGTCTGGAAGGTTTAAGTGAGATTTAAGGAGCTCTGGGCAGCCTGATCTAGTTGAGGATGCCCCTGCTGACTGCAGACTGGATGATCTTTGGAGGTCACTTCCAACCCAGGCTCTTCTACCATTCTACATAGGCCCAGTATTGGTTTTTAACATGGGAGGATTTAATCATGAATAGCCAGAGATTGGATATAAACCTCTGTAAAAGCAAGACATGGGAAAACAGTACTAAAATTAAGTTTTCCATGAAGTCTCTAGAGTCTATTTTCTTTGGTGGAGCTGGAGCTTTTTGTCCCAGGTGATATTTTTATGTATTCAAATGTGATTCTTTTCCACTCTCCCTTCTATTTAATTCTCTAACAAGCAATCTCTCCCTCTGCACCTCCTAGCACTTTCACTGCTTTTTTGCATGACTCATTGAGCTTCTTGTCTCACATATTTCATTCAAGTGTAACAAATCCCCTCAAGCCAGCATTGGTCTAGAAAAGGCTGAGGGTGGGGAAGCAAGTTATTTCACATCAGGCTTAAAGTCTGTACACTACTGTTCTGTATTAAAACAGCTATGAATTTGTCTGCTTAGATTTTTGGTTTACCATCAGAGTTGTAGTCAAGGCACACCACATTTCTCAGGCAAAATCCTATCAGGTTAAATGAGAATTGTGCAGCTGATTTCAGGAAATCTCACTCAATTTCTTTGCTTTTTAAGAGATAAATATCTGTTCTGCTGTCCTGATGCATTCTTCTTTTCTGTCTCCATGTGGTTGTTCTCACAGATCAGAGGAACAACACAGAGGTGCCTTATTCCAAGGCCACACCTTGAGGACTGTGTCCAGTTCTGGGCCCCTCAATTTAAGAAGGACATTGAGACACTTGAACATGTCCAGAGAAGGGCAACGAGGCTGGGGAGAGGCCTTGAGCATAAGCCCTATGAGGAGAGGCTGAGGGAGATGGGGTTGCTTAGCCTGGAGAAAAGGAGGCTCAGGGGAGACCTTATTGCTGTCTACAACTCCCTGAAGAGAGGTTGTAGTCAAAAGGGGGTTGGTCTCTTCTCCCAGGCAACTAGCGCCAGAACAAGAGGACACAGTCTCAAGCTGTGCCAGGGGAAGTTCAGGCTGGAGGTAAGAAGAAAGTTCTTCATTGAGACAGTCATTAGCCATTGGTATGTGCTGCCCAGGGAGCTACCAGCCCTGGAGGTGTTCAAGAGGAGATTGGATGTGGCACTTGGTGCCATGGTTCAGTCATGAGGTCTTGGGTGACAGCTTGTACTTGATGATCTTTGAGGTCTCTTCCAATCTTATTGATTCTATGATTCTATGATCCCATGTTATTGAAAGCAATCACTTTCTTCCCTAGGAACATGCTTCTTCATGACCACATAGTCTCAGTCAACTATTTAGGAAGCACTATCACCCATCAGTATGAAAATTGATTTGGTGCTCTGCTCTATTAGGAATACATCTGGTCCAAAGCTTCATTTATTACCTGTCCTCCATAACAAGTTCCTCTGGCTAGTGCCCATTCTGATTTATGTCTTGAACTCATTATCATCACTGAACTAATGGAATGGAATGGAATGGAATGGAATGGAATGGAATGGAATGGAATGGAATGGAATGGAATGGAATGGAATGGAATAGACCAGATCAGGTTGGAAAAGGCCTTCAAGATCATCGTGTCCAACCTATCATCCAACACCACCCAACCAACTAAACTATGCAACCAAGCACCCTGTCAAGTCTCCTCCTGAACACCTCCAGTGATGGTGACTCCACCACCTCCCCAGGCAGCCCATTCCAATGGGCAATCACTCTCTCTGTGTAAAACTTCCTCCTGATCTCCCGCCTGAATCTCCCCTGGCGCAACCTGAGACTGTGTCCTCTTGTTTTGGTATTGGTTGCCTGGGAGAAGAGACCAACCTCTACCTGTTTGCAACCCCCCTTCAGGTAGTTGTAGAGAGCAATAAGGTCACCCCTGAGCCTCCTCTTCTCCAGGCTAAGCAACCCCAGCTCCCTCAGTCTCTCATCACAGGGCTGTGTTCCAAGCCCCTCATTATAGAGGCAACACTAAGCATGGCCACAAGAAAACTAAACTGGGAAGCTTTCAAGAAGACTGAAACCATTTTTTTCTTCACTTCTTCACAAATAGAAGACTTTCAAGGTGTTAATCTTTTGGCCATGACACCATTAAGATGTAGTGTTTTGTGCCCCCTAGGTAGGCCACAGCTACTATGACTTTGAGGCTATCATCAAATTTTCTTTTAATGCAGTAAAAATGCCTGGATGGCAGCCAGCCTCTCTACTTCATCTGAAACCAGCCTCTCTGATTAGCTGTGTAGCAGAAATCTAATTACATGTTACAGCATAATGCCTGAAGGATGAACAAAGCAGTTGAGACCATGTTCTTTCCACATGTGCAGTTTGGTCCCACTTATTCCCTGCTTAACAGTGCTGGAAAAGGTGTTGAGCTTTTTTTTTTGTCTCCCAGAGATAAACATGACACATAGGCCAAATTCTCCTCTGATTTACATGCAGTGCAGTCTCTCTGGGCCAAATAATTAAGTTATGCTCCTTTATCATGTGGTGCCTTAGCACAAATCTCTTTTTCTGCCATGCATCTTGGAAATGAGATATATTTCACTTTGGAAAGGTGAGGTTGCTCTTGTGTGTGCCAGCAAAACCTGTCATCCTTTTGGCAGAGAGGAACTGAACCAAGCAAAAGTGTGGAGGTGCTTGTGTAGGTCAGTCTGAAAAATTAACTCCTGGTATTATAAAAATCATAGAATGGCCTGGGTTGGAAAGGACCTCCAAAGGTCATCCAGTCCTACCCTCTCTGCAGTCAACAGGGACATCCTCAGCTAGATCAGGTTGCCCAGAGCCCTGCTGAGCCTCACCCCGAGTATCTCCAGGGAAAGGGCCTCAACTCCCTCCCTGGTCAACCTGTTCCAGTGTTCCACCACCCACACAGTGCAGAATTTGTTCCTAACATTCAAAGTAAAGTTTTTTTTCCTGCTTTCTTCTTTTCTGAGTCACAAACTCAGTGATTTGCTGCACAGCACTAAACCACGTGAGAACTAAAGTTAGGTTTAGGTTAATGTAGGCAACTGAACAATTTGAAACAGCCCCTGGACTACAAATCATGCTGCTCTTGAAGAACTGCATGCCATATCCTTGCAAGGAGAGATGGGATCAGTGAAAAAATACTCAAGAGATTCTTCTGCATAGAGTTGCCACAGTTGTTGCTACTGTACCTTTCCTGACACATGTGGTACAAACATCCCACAACAGAACTGAGGACCATGCTCGACAGGTTGATGTTGATGTTGATATGGAGGTGCTGGAACGTGTCCAGAGAAGGCCCACGAGGATGAGCAGAGGGCTGGAGCACCTCTCCTGTGAGGACAGACTGAAGGAGTTGGGGCTGTTCAGTCTGCAGAAGAGAAGGCTCTGAGGTGACCTAATTGTGGCCTTCCAGTATCTGAAGGGGGCCTACAAGAAGGCTGGGGAGGGACTGCTCAGGATACCAGGTAGTGATAGGACTAGGGGGAATGGAATGAAGCTGGAGGTGGGGAGATTCAGGCTGGATGTGAGGAGGAAGTTCTTCCCCATGAGAGTGGTGAAGCCCTGGAATGGGTTGTCCAGGGAGGTGGTTGGGTTGGGACGGGGGTCCCTGGAAGTGTTTAAGGGCAGGCTGGCTGAGGCTCTGGCCAGGCTGATCTAGTGTGGGGTGTCCCTGCCCATGGCAGGGGGTTGGAACTAGATGATCCTTGTTGTCCCTTCCAACCTTGACTGATACTATGATACTGTGATACTGTGTTAGGAAAAGCTCTGAGATGATAGGAGTTGGCTACTTAGACCTGTTGTGAGGAAGATAGGTGATGACTAAGGTGATGGCTGGAACTTCTGTTTGATTAGCATGCCCTGCAAAGGGATACGATCTACTTAGGCAGTAAACTTCAACCTCACAGCATTAATCATATCATAGAATCATAGAATCAACAAGGTTGGAAGAGACCTCAGAGAGCATCAAGTCCAACCTGGCACCCAACACCTCATGACTACTAAACCATGGCACCAAGTGCCATGTCCAGTCCCCTCTTGAACACCTCCAGGGATGGTGACTCCAACACCTCCCTGGGCAGCACATTCCAATGGCTAACAACTCTCTCAGTGAAGAACTTGCTCCTCACCTCCAGCCTAAGCTTCCCCTGGCACAGCTTTAGACTGTGTCCTCTTGTTCTGGTGCTGGTTGCCTGGGAGAAGAGACCAACCTCCTCCTGGCTACAACCTCCCTTCAGGGAGTTGTAGACAGCAATAAGTTCTCCCCTGAGCCTCCTCTTCTCCAGGCTAAGCAATCCCAGCTCCCTCAGCTTCTCTTTGTAGGGCTTGTGCTCGAGGCCTCTCCCCAGCCTCGTTGCCCTTCTCTGGATACATTCTAGAGTATCATCATAGTATCATAGTATCATTCAGGGTTGGAAGGGACCACAAGGATCATCTAGTTCCAACCCCCCTGCCATGGGCAGGGACACCCCACACTAGATCAGGCTGGCCAGAGCCTCATCCAGCCTGGTCTTAAACACCTCCAGGGACGGTGCCCCAATGTCCTGCTTACCTTAGTCACCTTTTAGCATCCCCAAGAGCTGACAGAGCACAGGCTGCCAACCAGAGATCTAAGATGCATTTGCAACATACACAAAGATTAAATGTGTGTGTGTGTATAAAAATATATATATATCACTTAGGTTTAATGTTTTGAATGTTTTGTGGGGTTTAGGAACATGATCCTTCAATTCCCAGTTTCCAGCAGATGGGGGAAAAAAGCAACACCCCTAATGTTTCATGATTTATACTAGGAAGTGCACTTCATAAAACTAACACCAATGTGAAGTCAAGGTTTATTAGTCAAATCCAAAATTAGTTTGTCGTGCTCTTAATTCTGTGTTAAAACTTCATTAGCACTTTATGTACAGCTATTTATATTCCATTTATTACCTGCCTGAAGCACTAAGTACCTTTAGAATGTACAATCATTGTATTGAAATCTCTCTCATAGAACCATAGAATCAACCAGGTTGAATAAGACCTTTGAGATCATCAAGTCCAACCTATTACCTAATACCTAACACCTCATGACGTCCAAACCATGGCTCCAAGTGCCACATCCAACCCTTTATTAAACACCTCCAGGGATGGTGACTCTTTTTCTGCCATGCATCTTGGAAATGAGATATATTTCACTTTGGAAAGGTGAGGTTGCCTCCAGTGATGGTGACTCCACCACCTCCCTGGGCAGCACATTCTAATGGCCAACAACTCTCAGTGAAGAATTTTCTCCTCTCCTAAAGCTTAAACTGCCCCTAGCACAACTTGAGACTGTCCTCTTGTTCTGCCCCTGATGGCCTGGGAGAGAATTGTGAACTTAAAAGTCAGAAGACTTGCAGGACATACAGGATTTCCCACAAGAAGCCAGGACTTACCACATGTTGGGGATGCTGAATGTCTGGGTAAGAGTTATTCAGCAGCTCAGACTTGGTGTCTGGGTTTCAGCAGCATTGATTTCTGGCCAATTACTCTTTCTGTGAAGAACTTTCTCCTCACCTCCAGCCTAAACTTCCCCTGGTGCAGCTCGAGACTGTGTCCTCAAACTGTGACAGAGGAGGTTTAGGCTGGGTGTTAGGAAGAAGTTCTTCCCAGAAAGAGAGATTGGCCACTGGAATGTGCTGCCCAGGGAGGTGGTGGAGTCACCATCACTGGAGGTGTTTAGGAAGAGACTGGATGGGGTGTTTGGTGCCATGCTTTAGTTGATTAGATGGTGTTGAGTGATAGGTTGGACACAATGATCTCAAAGGTCTTTTCCAACCTGGTTAATTCATTCCTCTCCTCTCCCTCTCCTCTCCCTCTCCTCTCCTCTCCTCTTCTTCTCTTGTTCTGTCACTGGTTGCCTGAGAGAAGAGTCCAACCCCTATCTGCCCACAACCTCCTAGTACCTCAACTCATTGGATTTCAATTAGTAGTCCCTGAAACCTGTTGGTTTGATGTTTAATAGGACACACCTCTCTTTCACCTCTGTGGTTTTGTTTCCTTCTTTCTTTTAATATCAGGTTTCTGCTTGACATCCTCTGTACTTTTCCCTAGCCATGGGTTTTTGTCATTCTCAGCAGTATTTGTGCTAAAAGTATTTGGGAATTTATTATGTAGAAAATAGCATCTGCATGTGTATCTCCACAGATACACCACCAGCTTCATTTCTTCCACTTGATTCTCTCAGATCTATGGCTAGGGTAAGAAAATCTCCCATTACTCCTCCAGCTCTCTTGACCTTTCCTTATGCCTTTTCATTTACTCAGTCATTTCACACTTGAGCTGTTGTTTCTGGAGAAGGCAAAATATAGCATATTCCTGTAACTAGTTTATTCTCTGAGACCAATTCAAATGCAACCCTGGGTGACACTGCAGCTTTAGGAATGACCAGGTCACCACTGCTCTTGGCTCAAGAAATAAGCAAACCAGTGCCCATGTGAACACCTGCCATGTGAAACACGCAGAAGGGAATATTTTGCCTCTCCTCTGCCTTTTCTCGTAGCGTGGAGCGGAGCAGCTGGGAGGAAAATCCAAACACCTCCTCTCTGGCTGAATTTTAGCATTTCAGAATCATAGAATGGTCTTGGCTGGAAAGGACCTCCAAAGGTCCAACCACCTCTGCAGTCAGCAGGGATATCACCAACCAAAACAGGTTGCCCTGATGAGCTATCACAGTATCACAGTATCACAGTATAACTAAGGTTGGAAGAGACCTCAAGGATCATGGAGTCCAACCTATCACCACAGACCTCGTGACTAGACCATGGCACCAAGTGCCACGTCCAATCCCCTCTTGAGCACCTCTAGGGACAGTGACTCCACCACCTCCCTGGGCAGCACATTCCAATGGCGAACGATTTGTTCGGTGAAGAACTTTCTCCTCACCTCGAGTCTAAACCTCCCCTGGCACAGCTTGAGACTGTGTCCCCTTGTTCTGGTGCTGGTTGCCTAGGGGAAGAGACCAAAATATCTTCAGGGATGGGGCCCCAACCACCTCCCTGGGCAACCTGCTCCATTGTTCCACTACCCTCATGGTAAAGAACCCGTTCCTCACATCCAAAGGCGGCATGACAACATGTTTTACCCTTCTCCAGCCTTTTTGGCCCAAAGCAAAAAGGAATGAAGTAATCTCATTCCTAAAGGGCTGCTGCTCTAAAAGGAAAGTGCAGGATTCCTGTTTCTGCTGGCTTCATCTAGTCTTAATAGCCCAGTTAATGTAATCTTCAAGCCAGATTTGAGTTATGCCTATAATATCCTACTTTTCTTTGTGTGACTAGCTCTCTCTTTCTCCTACCTACTTTGTTAGACTTCTTTCCATTTTTGCACAGGCATTTTAACAGCAGTTTAATGTGGAGCTTACATTACTGTATATTAATGTCTATAAACTCTCCATTAATCTCTTCTATAGCATGTTTCCACCACACAAAAAACATTACATTTTCCTGTTACCATTTACTCTCTCTTTTGTTTTCCTCTCCTCTATGTATATATTTGCCAGACAGGCTACATTCAGGAGAGATTTGGATTTGCTTGAATAGGTTCAGCTGACTATTTAGATACTAGCTTATTGGTCATAAAACAGGCAATGGCTTCAAACCAGATTTAGATTGGATTTTAGGAACAAATTCCTTCCCATGAGGGTAGTGGAACGCTGGAACAGGTTGCCCAGGGAGGTGGTTGGGGCCCCAACCCTGGAGATATTCGAGGTGAGGTTCAACAAGGCTCTGGGCAACCTGATCTAGTTGAGGATGTCCCTGCTGACTGCAGAGGGGGCTGGACTGGATGACCTGTGGAGGTCCCTTCCAACCCAGACCATTCTATGATTCTCTGTTCTTCTAACAGTAAAACACAAAACCAAACTTGAGTTACTGATGCACTGAAATAATTTTTCAGAAGTCTTTTCTCCCTCCTTCAGTACATTAAATCAGAAAGGGTCAGCAAGAATCAAAGGAGTGATTCACAGTAGAAAGAGCAGCTGAGTGACTTTCAATATCTTAAGCACATATATAATACAATTGCCTATTTTGATATAAAACCCTTGTAACAGTGAAGTAGTTTGGAGGCTGCTTAGTTTGAAGAAGTGGAGGCCAAGGGGAAACCACATCACTTTCTACAATGACCCTTCAAATCATTGTAGAGAGGTTGGTGTTGGTCCCTTCTCACAAGAAATTAATGATAGAACAAGAGGGAATGGCCTCAAACTGCACCAGGGTAGGTTTAGACTGGGCATTAGGAAAATCTAGCACAGGTCACACAGGAATGCATCCAGATGGCTCTCGAAAGTCTTCAGAGAAGGAGACTCCACAACCTCTCTGGGCAGCCTCCTCCAGGGCTCTGGCACCCTCACAGTGAAGAAGTTCCTCCTCATGTTGAGGTGGAACCTCCTGTGCTGTAGTTTAGATCCATTGTCCCTTGTCCTATCCCAGGGTGCAAGTGAGCAGAGGCTGTCCCCTCTTGACCCCCAACCCTCAGATATTTATAAACATTTATTAAATCCTCTCTCAATCTTCTCTTCTCCAGACTAAAAAGCCCCAGGGCTCTCAGCCTCTCCTCATCAGGCAGTGCTCCAGTCCCCTAATCATCCTCATAGCCCTGTGTTGGACTCTCTCAGGTTAATCCCTGTCCCTCTTGAACTGGAGAGCCCAAAACTGGAGAACCAAAAGGGGGGAAGGAAGAGTCTGAGTTGGCCTTGCTGTCAGTTTATAAACAGATAACAGAATTATGGATTGAACAACAAGATTATAGCTTCCTGGGTCCACCTCCTGGACTGTCTGGCCCATGGAGGACTTTTCTGTCTCTATGGAAGAGGACTTTTCTGTCACTATGTCTTAAGACTTCCAGTCTTAAGTCTTCCCCTCTTGAATAGACTAGACTAGACTAGACTAGACTAGAATAGAATAGAACAGGTTGGAAGAGACCTTCAAGATCATCACATCCAACCTATCATCCAACACCAACCAACCAACTAACTAAACTATGCAACCAAGCACCCTGTCAAGTCTCCTCCTGAACACCTCCAGCAATGATGACTCCACCACCTCCCTGGGCAGCCCATTCCAATGGGCAATCACTCTCTCTGTGTAAAACTTCCTCCTGACCTCCAGCCTGAACCTCCCCTGGTACAGTCTAAGACTGTGTCCTCTTATTCTGGTACTGGGTGCCTGGGAGAAGAGACCAACCTCTGCCTGTCTACAACCTCCCTTCAGGTAGTTGGAGACAGAAATAAGTTCTCCCCTGAGCCTCCTCTTCTCCAGGCTAAGCAACCCCAGCTCCCTCAGCCTCTTCTCACAGAGCTGTGTTCCAAGCCTCTCCCCAGCTTTGTTGACCTTCTCTGGACACACTCCAGCAATTCAACCTCCTTCCTAAACTGAGGAGCCCAGAATTGGACACAGTACTCGAGGTGTGGCCTAACCAACGCAGTGTACAGGGGCAGAATGACCTCCCTGCTCCTGCTGGCCACACTGGTCTTGATGCAGGCCAGGATGCCATTGGCCCTCCTGGCTGCCTGGGCACACTGCAGGCTGATGTTCAGCCTACCATCAACCAGCACCCCCAGGTCCCTCTCTGCCTGGCTGCTCTCCAGCCACTCTGACCCCAGCCTGTAGCTCTGCATGGGGTTGTTGTGGCCAATGTGCTGAACCTGGCACTTGGATGTGTTCAATCTCATGCCGTTTAGTCTTCTCCAGATTAAAAACCCCAGGTGTCTCAGCCTCTCCTCACAGGGCAGTGCTCCAGCTCCTTCATCACCCTGGTAGCCCTGATATTCACAACAACTTGGTAGCTGCAAAACCACATGCAACCTGTTATTAGTGCTTGGTTATTAGGACTTTTGCATCCACATGTGTTAATTTACTCTGCTATTCTTTGGAGCCTTGTCACTTCCATCATTTTTTTCTTTTCAAGCTATCATTAATTTATCATTGTAACAGCCTCTGTGCTTTCTTTTGTGAATGCAGCACGAAAAAGAAAGTCTGACTTTACATTCTGCTTTGTTACAGGAGGAAGAAAATATCAAGTGCACAAAGAAAGCAGGAATAAAACCCCAATACATATATGGAAGTCACAAACAAATACTCATATTTCACTCTGCTCTTTTGTCTCTTGCAGAATGAAATGAGTAGACAGAGAGCTCTAAAGCACTGTGAATTATTATTTTATGCTCTCTATAAATATTGTTTCCCACTAATGAAAGCTCAGTATTACTGACAGAGGAGCGAAGACTTAGTAGAATCTCTGATCCTGCATTGCATGTGAATAATTTTACATTGATCAGTGCTCTCATCATAGCCAATGGGGCTTTGGGAAGGCTGCAAGAGTGTTTATATATCCAATACCAAAATGTTACTGAAGCACTTACCTCCTGTTTAGGCACTTCACACATATTAATATCAGTGAACCTGCCTAGGTTGTTAGGTATTCTATTATAGATCTGGCTTTAAGTGTTTTGCAGCATCAGAGCCATGACCAGCAGTTCCTCTTCTTCTATTTTTTTTTTTCTTTCTTCACTTAGTCAAATGGAATGGAATGGAAGGGAAGGGAAGGGAAGGGAAGGGAAGGGAAGGGAAGGGAAGGGAAGGGAAGGGAAGGGAAGGGAAGGGAAGGGAAGGGAAGGGAAGGGAAGGGAAGGGAAGGGAAGGGAAGGGAAGGGAAGGGAGGAGAAGAGAAGAGAAGAGAAGAGAAGAGAAGAGAAGAGAAGAGAAGAGAAGAGAAGAGAAGAGAAGAGAAGAGAAGAGAAGAGAAGAGAAGAGAAGAGAAGAGAAGAGAAGAGAAGAGAAGAGAAGAGAAGAGAAGAGAAGAGAAGAGAAGAGAAGAGAAGAGAATTAACCAGGTTAGAAAAGACCTTCAAGATCATCAAGTCTAACCTATCACCCAACACCATCTAAGCAACTAAACCATAGCACCAAGCACCCCATCCAGTCTCTTCCTAAACACCTCCAGTGATGGTGACTCCACCACCTCCCTGGGCAGCACATTCCAATGGGCAATCTCTCTTTCTGGGAAGAACTTCTTCCTAACCTCCAGCCTAAATCTCTCCTGGTGCAGCTTGAGACTATGTCCTCTTGTTCTGATGCTGATTGCCTGGGAGAAGAGAAGAATCCCCACCTGGCTACAATCTCCCTTCAGGGAGATGTAGACAGAAATAAGTTCTCCCCTGAGCCTCCTCTTCTCTAGGCTAAGCAACCCCAGCTCCCTCAGCCTCTCCTCACAGGGCTGTACTCCAAACCCCTCCCCAGCTTTATTGCCCTTCCCTGGACACCTTCCAGCAACTCAACATCTTTCCTAAACTGAGGGGCCCACAGTTGGACACAGGACTCAAGGTGTAGCCTAACCAGTGCTGAGTACAGGGGCAAAATGACTTCCCTGCTCCTGCTGGCCACACTGTTCCTGATGCAGGCCAGGATGCCATTGGTCTTCTTGGCCATCTGGGTACACTGCTGGCTCATGTTCAGCCTACTATCAACCAGCACCCCCAGGTCCCTTTCTGCCTGGCTGCTCTCCAGCCCTCTGACCCCAGCCTGTAGCACTGCATGGGGTTGTTGTGGCCAATGTGTAGAACCCAACACTTAGATATGTTAAATCTCATGCCCTTGGACTCTGCCCATGTGCCCAATGTTGATGCACAATAGGGGGAGTTAGGATATGACCAGAAAGGTGACATTCTTGGGTTATTTTGGGGTTTTTTTTGGCATTTAAAAACGAAGCATAATCACACACTGAAATAAAACCCCATTGTGTATTATATTTCCCTTGATATTTTCTCCCTTAATGAAGGAAAATATTATGGTCATCCATTGCAATATTAGATAACCTACAACAAACAGGGGGGAGGGGTGGGAGGAAACAAATCTATACTGAATTTAGTGGAGCCATAATTCGTACTACTGCAGGGAGTTCCCAAAATAAACTCTGTTTCATAAATTTCTGTGTGCTACAGTGTAGATACAGACCCACTCTGACAGTAAGTGCCTACTTATCAGAGCTCCTGAATGCCACAAACACAAGCTGAAGCCAAAGGGAGCTGTGATGATGCAGACTCTATTAAAACACAGGAAAAGCAAAATCTTTATTGGCAAAGCTTTGAAGTGCTGGAGTGGGGCCAGAGGAGGGCCACCAGAGGGCTGGAACACCTCCCCCATGGAGCCAGGCTGTCAGAGTTGGGGCTGTTCAGCTTGAAGGGAAGGCTCTAGGAGACCTTAGAGCACCCTTCCACTACCTAAAGGGGGGATGCAAGAAAGCTGGGAAGGGACTTTTTAAAAGGAGGAGAAGAGGGAATGGGTTGAAGCTTGAAAGGGCAGATTTAGACTGGAGAACAGGAAGAACTTTGCAGGACAGATGGTGAGACGCTGGGACAGGTTGGCCAGGGAGGTTGTGGATGTGGAATTGTTTAAGGGCAGGATAGATGAGTCCTTGAGCAACCAAATCTAGTTGAGAGGTGTCCCTGCCCACAGCAGGGAAATTGTAGCCAGATGCCCCTCGAGGGGTCCCTTCCAACCCAAACCATTCTATGAATCTATGAAAACAACTGCATCCAGACTGTAGCTGCAGGAAACCAGCACCAGAACAAGAGGACACAGTCTCAAGCTGCACCAGGGGAAGTTTAGACTGCAGGTGAGGAGAAGTTCTTCCCAGAAAGAGTCCTTGGCCATTGGAATGTGCTGCCCAGGGAGGTGGTGGAGTCACCATCCCTGGAGGTGTTCAAAAAAGGATTGGATGTGGCACTTGAAGCCATGGTTTAGTTGTCATGACCTGTTGGGCATTAGGTAATATCTTGGACTCGATGATCTCTGAGGTCTTTTCCACCCTGGTTGACTCTATGGTTCTATGAGAGAGATTTCAATACAATGATTGTACATTCTAATGGTGCTTAGTGCTTCAGGCAGGTAATAAATGGAATACCAATAGCTGTACATAAAGTACTAATGAAGTATTAACACAGAATTAAGAACATGACAAACTAATTTTGGGTTTGACTATGCTCCAGCACAAGTGTGTACCACCCCACCTATGCCCTGTCAGTACCTGAGACTTCTGAATTCCATTCATCACTGGAGGTGTTTAAAAAGAGATGGGGTACTTGGTGCCATGGTTTAGTTGATTCGATGGTGTTGGGTAACAGGTTGGACTTGATGATCTCAAAGGTCTTTTCCAACCTGGTTAACTCTATTCTATTTTATTCACAGAAGCACAGAATCACCAAGGTTGGAAGAGACCTCAAAGCTCATCGAGTTCAACCTGTCACCACAGACTTCATGACTAAACCATGGCACCAAGCGCCACATCCAATCCCCTCTTGAACACCTCCAGGGATGGTGACTCCACCACCTCCCTGGGCAGCACATTCCAATGCCCAAAAACTCTCTCAGTGAAGAACTTATTCTATTCCATTCCGTTCCATTCCATTCCATCCCATCCCATCCCATCCCATCCTATCCTATCCTATCCTATCCTATCCTATCCTATCCTATCCTATCCTATCCTATCCTATCCTATCCTATCCTATCCTATCCTATCTTATTGTATCCTATCCTATCCTATCCTATCCTATCCTATCCTATCCTATCCTATTCTATCCTATCCTATTCTCTGTTGTTATAGCAAGTGACCATATCATATGCTTTATTATTCAGGAGCCAGGTGTTAATGAAAGAGACCCTAACTTCAGTCTAATGAAACAATATAGCACCAGATATCTCTGTCTGTTCTGCAGAGCTCTTCCTTTTCAGCAGGCTCTAGGAAATTGCTGCTTGTAGAATAAGAAAGAAACGAGCAGCTGAGCAGAACATCAATACTCAGTACTTCTATGGAGATCACTTCACATTGATCAACATCAAAAGGATGGGGTTTAAAAAAAAAAAAAAGAAAGAAAGAAAGAAAGATGAATGAAGAAGGGAAAAAAAATTAGTACATTCAAATGCTAAGTGCAGCCTACACTGAGGAAAGTGAGAAAAATGTCATTGTGGCACTTGCATAACTGTTCAGGGTATTAGGCCTAATTAGCAGCGAGCTAGCAGTCTTGCCATCGAGGTGTTTGTATGGAGGATATGCTACATGCAGAGTTTAATGCAATGAAGCTAGCATTTATTTAGCTTTAGGTTAGGGCAAATTGATAGAGAAAACACATTTCTGCTCTGGGAAGCAGCTATGAGCATCAGCTGTGGGCTCCACAAATCAAGAGAGATAGGAACCTACCAGACAGTCCAACAAGGGAAACACCATCCCAATGACATTTGTTTGTGCTTGTAGCCAGGTGATGTTTTCCTCCATTCCTCCCTCTCTGCCCTGGTCAGACCACACCTGGAATATTGCATCCAGTTTTGGGCTCCCCAGTTCAAGAAAGACAGGGGTCTGCTGGAGGAAATCCAACAGAGAGCTAAGAGGATGACTGGGGGACTTGAACACCTCTCCTATGAAGAAAGACTGAGAGACCTGGGGCTGTTTAGCCTGGAGAGGAAAAGGCTGAGAGGGGATCTGATCAACATCTATAAATATCTGAGGGGTGGGGATCAAGATGAAGGTGCCAGGCTTCTTTTGATGGTGTCCAGTGACAGGAAATGGAACAACAGGTACAAGCTAGAACACAGGAGGTTTCACCTCATCATGAAGAGACACTTCTGTATGGTGAGGGTGCTGGAGCACAGGAGCAGGCTGCCCAGAGGGGCTTTGGAGTCTCCTTCTCTGGAGACCTTCAAAATCCACCTGGATGCATTCCTGTGCAGCCTGCCCTAGGTGATCCTACTCTGGCAGTGGGTTGGACTGGATGATGCCCAGAGGTCCCTTCCAATCCCTAACATTCTGTGATTCTGTGAAATACTTTGGCAATGGTAATTCTGAGTGCTAATCTTAATGATGAAAGTGTACATTCTTCATGGAACCAATCCAATAAGGGAAAAGATAATATTACTCTCATTTATGGTTGGATACAATAATATAATAATAATATTCTGGGATAATGGAATGGAATGAAGCTGGAGGTGGGGAGATTCAGGCTAGATGTGAGGAGGAAGTTCTTCACCATGAGAGTGGTGAGACCCTGGAATGGGTTGTCCAGGGAGGTGGTCGAGGCTCCGTCCCTGGAGGTGTTTAAGCCCAGGCTGGATGAGGCTCTAGCCAGCCTGATCTAGTGTGGAGTGTCCCTGCCCATGGCAGGGGGGTTGGAACTAGCTGATCCTTGTGGTCCCTTCCAACCCTGAATGATACTATGATACTATGATAACCAAACCATTTCAATGAAGTTAGGGCTGGCTTGAAATTCCTGGTCTTGTCCTTTCTTTTGTTTTTGCTTTGGAGTTACATCATGGGGTAGGGAATATTCCAAAGAGGTATAGTATGAGAACAAACCACTTGATTTTTAACTACTCCTCAGGTAAAGCTAATGCAGTTGTTGCTGTGAATGATTCAAACAAATTACTTCAGTCACTGTATGACAGAACTGACTTCACAGTGGTAACCTCTACAAATGCTGTCAGAAAACAGACACATCAGCTGTTAGTGACAGAAACTTCCAGTCCTTGGGAAGCAACACTTTCTAAATTCCTTCTTGATGAACCTGGCTGACAAAACAACAGCATCATAGAATCATTTTGGTTGGAAAAGAACTCTAAGATCATCGAGTCCAGCCATCATTTAGCAAGAAGTTCTTCCCCATGAGGGCAGTGAGACACAGGCACAGGTTGCCCAAGGAGGTGGTGGAAGCCTCAACCCTGGAGGTGTTTGCAGCCAGGCTGGATGTGGCTGTGGGCAACCTGCTGTAGTGTGAGGTGTCCCTGCCCATGGCAGGTGGGTTAGAACTGGCTGATCCTTGAGGTCCCTTCCAACCCTAACAATTCCATGATTCTGTGATCATTGAACTCTACCAAGACTGGTGCTGAATTATGTCCCTCAGCACTGCATCTGGATGTCTTTTAAACACTTCCAGGAATGGGAATTGAACTACCTCCCTGGGAAGCCTATTCCAGTGTTTGAGAACCCTTTCAGTCCAAAAGTTTGTTCTGGTATCCAACCTAAACCTCCCTTAGTGAAACTTGAGGTCATTTCCTCTTATCCTAGCACTTGTTACTAGGGAGAGGAGACACCCACCTCACTACCACCTGCTTTCAAGCAGCTGTAGAGAGCAAAAATGTCTCATCAAGTTGGGTTTTTTGTGTTTTAATCTTAAGAATGCATCGTCTCTAAATCCTCAGTAAGTACTTGCTAGGTTTCAAACAGCTTAAATTAGAACAATGAATTACTATAGCCTGCATAGAAGGTGGCTCCCACATTCTCAGAATCAAGTGTGCAGACTAATTTCATCTGATTTCAGTCCTGTTAGTGCAACTAAATAACCTATAACACTAATCTAAATGTATCCAGTGTTGTTTAGGTCCTGATTGCACACATGCCCAAAGAGGTGGTGCAAGCCCCATCCCTGAAATTTTACAAGGCCAGGCTGGATGTGGCTCTGGGCAACCTGATCTAATAGAAAGTGTCCCTGTCTATGGCAGGGGGATTGGAACTAGATGATCCTTGAGGTCCCTTCCAACCCTGGCAATTGTGTGATTCCCATGTGTGGTAGTTGTAGTAGTTTAGTACTAACTTCCCACAGAAGAGTGCTTCCTTTTAACCCTGGAAATGTATTACATACATAAAAAACATTCCTAAGTTCTTGCAGGGCAGAGTTGGAATAATCATAGAATCACAGAATCTATAAGGTTGGAAAAGACCTGAGAGATCATCAAGTGCAACCTGTCAACCTCAGAGATCATCACGTCCAACCTGTCATCCAACACCTCATGACTAATTAAACCATGGCTTCAAGTGCCACATCCAATCCTTTTGTGAACACCTCCAGTGATGGTGACTCCACCACCTCCCTGGGCAGCACATTCCAATTACCAATCTCTCTTTCTGGGAAGAACTTCTTCCTCACCTCCAGCCTAAACATCCCCTGGTGCAGCTTGGGACTGTGTCCTCTTGTTCTGGTGCTGGCTGCCTGGGAGAAGAGACCAACCCCCAGCTGGCTGCAACCTCCCTTCAGGTAGTTGTAGACAGCAGTAAGGTCTCCTCTGAGCCTCCTCTTCTCCAGGCTAAGCAACCCCAGCTCCCTCAGCCTCTCCTCACAGGGCTGTGCTCCAAACCCCTCCCCAGCTTTGTTACCCTTCTCTGGACTACTTCCAGCAAGTCAACATCTTTCCTAAACTGAGGAGCCCAGCACTGGACACAGGACTCAAGGTGTGACCTAACCAGTGTGGTGTACAGGGGGAAAATGGCCTCCCTGCTCCTGCTGGCCACACTGTTCCTGTTGCAGGCCAGGATTTAAGGGTTTACTGAGCCAGAGTACAGCACTGTTAGAAAGCAGATCCTGCTGGCAGTTTTTCACACTCTTGTCTACAATTTTAATGTCATTTTTTGGGCTGATGACTTTTTGAAAGACAACATAATCATCTTAAATGCTTATCAGGTGATTTCTGCAATTATTGCAGACCTGCTCCTAGTAATCATCTGGAACTTTTTCTGCATGATTAACTGCTCTTCCTGCTTGATCCTGCAACTTGAGACAAAGGAACAATTCCCTTTGACTTCACTGGGAGTCTGCCAGAGGAATCTTCTCCATACTCAGAAGTTCTCCTAATGTATTGACTAGCTGGGATTACAGAATTTTCATAGCTCTTCATAAGAACTTCCAATTAAGTGTCTAATTTCAGTGTTTGTTTGTTTTTCCCTTCTCCTACATATTACCTTCTTTTTCAGTAGAGAAATAAGATCTATTTCACAATTGAATTTGGAAAGCAGTTATGTATTCTTTGTTTCATGTTATCCAGTGACATTAAAAAAATAAGACTGCAACAGCAGCACTACAGGCTGGGGTCAGAGTGGCTGAAGAGTGGACAGGCAGAAAGGGACCTGGGGGTACTGGTTGACAGTAGGCTGAATATGAGCCTGCAGTGTACCCAGGTGGCCAAGAAGGCCAACGGCATCCTGGCCTGGGTCAGAAATAGTGTGGCCAGCAGGAGCAGGGAAGTCATTCTGCCCTGTACTCAGCACTGGTTAGGCCACACCATGAGTCCTGTGTCCAGTTCTGGGCTCCTCAGTTTAGGAAAGATGTTGAGTTGCTGGAAGGTGTCCAGAGAAGGGCAACAAAGCTGGGGAGGGGTCTGGAGCACAGCCCTATGAGGAGAGGCTGAGGGAGCTGGGGTTGCTTAGCCTGGAGAAGAGGAGGCTCAGGGGAGACCTCATTGCTCTCTACAACTACCTGAAGGGAGATTGTAGCCAGGTGGGGGTTGGTCTCTTCCCCCAGGCAACCAACACCAGAACACGGGGACACAGTCTCAAGCTGTGCCAGGGGAGGTTTAGGCTGGATGTTAGGAAGAAGTTCTTCCCAGAAACAGTAATTGGCCCTTGGAACAGGGAGGAAGAACTGCCCATTGTAAGTGCAGATCAGGTTCGTGATCATCTGAAGAACCTAAAAGTGTTCAAGTCCATGGGACCCGACGGGATACACCGACGGGTACTGAGAGAACTGGCAGATGAGGTTGCTAAACCCCTCTCTATTATATTTCAAAAGTCATTGCAATCTGGTGAAGTCCCCACGGACTGGAAAAGGGGAAACATTGCCCCCATCTTCAAAAAGGGTAAGAAGGAGGAACCAGGGAACTACAGGCCAGTCAGTCTCACCTCTGTGCCTGGAAAGATCATGGAGCAGATCCTCCTGGAGTCACTACTCGCTCAAAAGAATAGTGAAGAGGTAATTGGGAACAGTCAGCATGGCTTTGCCAAGGGCAAATCCTGCCTGACCAACCTGGTGGCCTTCTATGAGCAGGTGACAAAATTAATAGATGAGGGGCGAGCAACTGATGTCATTTCCCTGGACCTGAGCAAAGCCTTCGACACTGTCCCGCACCACATCCTGGTCTCCAAACTGGTGACACATGGGTTTGATGGGTGGACCACTAGATGGATAAGGAACTGGCTTGATGGCCGCACCCAAAGAGTGGCTGTCAATGGCTCCATGTCCCAGTGGAGGCCAGTGACAAGCGGAGTCCCTCAGGGATCAGTCCTGGGACCTGTCTTGTTCAACATCTTTGTGGGTGACATGGACAGTGGCATTGAGTGCACCCTCAGCAAGTTTGCTGATGCCACCAAGCTGTGTGGTGCAGCAGACACGCTGGAGGGAAGGGAGGCCATCCAGAGGGACCTTGACAGGCTGGAGAGGTGGGCACAAGCCAACCTCATGAGGTTCAACAAGAGCAAGTGCAGAGTCCTGCATCTGGGTCGAGGCAATCCCAGGCACAAATCCAGGCTGGGCAGGGACTGGCTGGAAAGTAGCCCTGAGGAGAGAGACTTGGGGGTGCTGGTGGACAAAAAGCTCAATATGAGCTCTCAGTGTGCACTTGCAGCCCACAAAGCCAATCAGATCCTGGGCTGCATCAGGAGAAGTGTGGCTAGCAGGTCGAGGGAGGTGATCCTCCCCCTCTACTCAGCCCTGGTGAGACCCCACCTGGAGTACTGTGTCCAGTTCTGGAGCCTCTATTCCAAGAGGGATCTGGAGGTGCTGGAAGGTGTCCAGAGAAGGGCCACAGGGATGATCAGAGGGCTGGAGCACCTCTCCTATGAGGGCAGACTGAAGGAGTTGGGGCTGTTCAGTCTGCAGAAGAGAAGGCTCCGAGGTGACCTCATTGTGGCCTTCCAGTATCTGAAGGGGGCCTACAGGAAGGCTGGGGAGGGACTGCTCAGGATCTCAGGTAGTGATAGGACTAGGGGGAATGGAATGAAGCTGGAGGTGGGGAGATTCAGGCTGGATGTGAGGAGGAGGTTCTTCACCGTGAAAGTGGTGAAGCCCTAGAATGGGTTGTCCAGGGAGGTGGTTGGGGCCCTGTCCCTGGAGGTGTTTAAGAGCAGGCTGGATGAGGCTCTGGCCAGGCTGATCTAGTGTGGGGTGTCCCTGCCCATGGCAGGGGGGTTGGAACTAGCTGATCCTTGTGGTCCCTTCCAACCCTGAATGAAACTATGAAACTATGAATGTGCTGCCCAGGGAGGTGGTGGAGTCACCATCACTGGAGGTATTTAGGAAGAGCCTGGATGGGGTGCTTGGTGCCATGGTTTAGCTGATTAGATGGTGTTGTGTCGTAGGTTGGACTTGATGATCTCAAAGGTCTTTTCCAACCTGGTTATATTCTGCATTCTGAATCACATTGGATTGCTTTAGTGAACATATATTTAATTAAAAAAATAAAGAAAAAAGAACAATTGTGAAGGAAATGCTCACTTCCACCCCTCTCCTTCTCAGAAAACATAACTGTTTAATTGAGCAGCTTTTACCAAGTGTAATTTCACAGGAGATTAGTGAAACATTTTGAAAATGAAAAAAGTTACCTTTTTTTTGGTTGTTTAATTTTTTTTTTTGGCTGGCTATGTCAGTTCCAAGCCTGACTGAGCAGGAAGCTAAGGAAATGTATTAATTCCTGATATCCTCATTTCCATTTCAGAACTGGGCAGTCTGGAGCAGCAGTAAATGAGTGCTTTCATCTGCATGAATTTTTCATAAGAGTGACCTGGTTGATCTACATGATGTGGTCTGGGTGATCTTCCTGACCCTCCTTGCTGTGCTTTTCCCCTCTCTCAGCAGGATCCTCTCAAATAATTCTAGATTTATCATATGGCCTGGGCAAACCAGCACACTGAGCTACTCCAGGGCAGTAGGGAATACAGTGAGAAGTTTCCCTGCTCAGGAACATGTCCTACCTGTGCCCCTCTAGGCTGCTTTCCAAGGGGGTGATGCTGCCTGCTGCTTGCAGCAGTGTGCCTGCCTAAGGGAATCTTCCAGATAATTTCTCCCTCCTGTGAAATATTTAGCCTTATCTCAAAAGGCACTGGGATGTGCTGCCCAGGAAGGTGGTGGAGGCACCATCCCTGGAAGTCTTTAAGAAAAGATTGGACGTGGCACTTGATGGCATGGTTTAGCTGATGTCATGGTGTTAGGTCACAGGCTGGACTTGATGATCTTGATTCAGGTAGTGATAGGACTTCAGGTAGTGATAGGACTAGGGGGAATGGAATGAAGCTGGAGGTGGGGAGATTCAGGCTGGATGTGAGGAGGAAGTTCTTCCCCATGAGAGTGGTGAAGCCCTGGAATGGGTTGTCCAGGGAGGTGGCTGAGGCCCCAACCCTGAAGGTGTTCAAGAGGAGATTGGACGTGGCACTTGGTGCCATGGTCTAGTCATGAGGTCTGTGGTGACAGGTTGGACTCGGTGATCCTCAAGGTCTCTTCCAGCCTTAGTGATACTGTGATACTATGATACTGTGTTTAAAACCAGGCTGGATGAGGCTCTGGCCAGGCTGATCTAGTGTGGGGTGTCCGTGCCCATGGCAGGGGGGTTGGAACTAGATGATCCTTGTGGTCCCTTCCAACCCTGACTGATACTATGATACTATCTCAGAGGCCTTTTCCAGCCTCAATAATTTGGTGATTCTGTGAAAACACTCCCAGGAAGCAGATCACATCAGAATTTCACCTGCCCTTTATTTCTCTGCTTTAAGCATCAGGAACCCTCAGGTATTAGAAGCTTAATGATATTCACTTATGTATTTACAAGACCTATTTGTTTCCATTGTGCTGGCCTTAGACTTCACTCAAATGGCACCGCAGGATGCAATCTAAGAGTGTAACAAGATGCTTCCTACTCCACAGAGCACAAATATCCTCTCTCTGCCTGTTCTCATGTGAAAATACCTTTGAAGTTTATATGAGCTGTTTTCATCAACCTAAACAAAGCCATTGTCAGGCTTAGCAGATACTTACACACACGGGAAACCACGAGCTGGCCAGATAATGGGCAGTCTACAGGAGCTTAATGAAGAAGTGACCTTAACCATTTGGTGTTTTTTGAGTGCTTCAGGCAATGGCCCTTGAGCCTAGAAGGAATGAAGCACTGATTCTCCCTTCTTTCCCTGATAATCCTGAGAAGAAATTTCTTCTTTCCCTGAGTAATATGTTAACGTTTATTTTATGCAACCTGCCAAACTTGGGCAGTCCTGTGTGGTAAATGATCTCACTCTAACATTTGTTACGCTACATATCCTTAGAGTACAAATCCTTACAAACACGAGTCACTAGAGAGAAGGTTTAAGATACAGCTCTGCTGCAGCCACAGGCTGCTGGAAATGAGGAAGAAATGCGACTGTCCCCTTGCTAATGGCACCACGCAGGGTATGGCAGGAGCTCAGCGCTGTCCATCGGTGAGGTGCTGAAGTATCACAGCCGTGCACTGAGCTGGCATGGGTTGTCTCAGATGTGGCCAAATATTGTTGCATAGTACACAGAGGAAGATGGGCATGAGAACTGTCTTCCAAGAAAGAAATAAGCAGAAACATTTCAACAAGGTCCACAGGAGAAACAATTTCCCCTCCAGGCAAGAATAAGACAAGAAAACGGTGTCTTCCCATCTCTGAAGGATCTGAAGTGAGAGAAACACATGACAAAATGGTCAATAAACAACAATACCCTGCTTGCTTCTTTCCCAGCAGTTTATATGATTTTTTCCCCTGCTCTCTAAGAGCATTTCAAATACAATAACCAAGGAAAGAGAGAGAATTTTCCTTAGTTTCTTACACTTATCCCCATTTTCATAACTATTAGCCCATTTCAGTAAGTGGTCAAAAAGGGGCACTGCAGAAATCTTTCCTGCACATTTGTTCTCTGTCCCAAGCCCTCCCACTCCCACATAACTCTCACGTTTGAAGCACAACCCACCTAGTTTTCTAGGAGTCTTTGATCAGTCTTTCCAACATTCCCCACCCAAAGGGTGGCTTGTGGCTGTGCCTCCCCTAGCATCAGCCGTGTAAAATCTAGGAGGTGTCTCTAAACATACCTCTGGGTTCTGTCTATGATGAGTGAAGGGAGGAAGGTAGCACCATAGACTGATTTATTCTACCTTGAAAGAGTTGAAGATAGGTGGAATAAAGTGTTGTAGAGGTCTATTTGAGGATGTCCCTGCTCACTGCAGGGGGGTGAACTTGATGATCTTTGATGTCTCTTCCAACCTTGGTGATTCTGTGACTCTGGGGTTGGACTAGATGATGTTCAGAGATCCCTTCCAACCCAGGTGACTCTATGATTCTGTGATCTGCTGCTTTAAAAGAGAGATGCCTAGACAAGTAGTGTAAAGAACACAACCAAGCATGGTGGTCTTGATCACTGTACACTAGTGAGAGGGTAACCAACTGCAACTGTATCCACCTGCAAACTCACGATGCCGAGGCCTGATGTGGCCCTCCGTTTAAATGAAGAACAAGTTGGGTTCCTGCCTCTACGGAGCACAATGAAGGACTCAAACCTTAACATATACAGGATTATAAAAAACCCAAATAAATCTGAAGTATTTCTATGCAGAACAAGAGAATGACTCTTAAATCTGTCACTGCTAGTCCGAGAAATGCAGTCAGGTTGGGTCTCGGTTTTTACTGGCAAGAGCAGTCGTGCCTCTCTCATCCAACACATGGGCACAGGTCTGTGCTCTAACGCATTCCAGCAGCACAGCCTGAAAGTACATGCATCAGAAATCAGGATGCAGGTGAGTCGTGGCTCCAGCTCAAAAACAAATAAATAACAATTAACACCCCTCCCCCCCCCCCCCCCCCAAATATTATGACTTACATAGTGCAAACTTAGTTGCTTCACAGCCAAGAATCCAACGGCTAACGTGTTCCAAATGGAAATCTGTGTCGGGCATCTGAATTCTAACGGCAGCTGACTTTCTTTTATGCTCTGAATCACCCCAATTCCATTGTCAAAGCTAGACAGCATGCTAAGCGTCTCTCAAAATCAAGATCCCAGCGTGCCATGCCCCGATGAAGCAGCGGGACATCAAATACAGCATTTGTGTCCCACCTGGGCCCATTAGATTCGTACAACCACTGGCACAAAGCAGAACACTGCTTTCTTTTATGCCCTCAGTTAAATTCCCTCCTTCCCTCGTGGCAAAGGCTTGCTGATCTAGAAAAGATGCTGAGAGAAGCTGTCATATGCATCCTCCCGGATGCTACTTCTGTAAAGACGGACATCAAGTGCCGGCTGGAGCGACAGCGTAAGGGAAGCAGAGGGATTTGAAGGAGGCTGTCAGGTTTTTAAAGGGGGAAATAAATAAATAAATGAATTCCAAGCGAACCAAAAAAGCCACCCAGCCGAGGCGAGGGGAGGAGCCGGGGTAGGGGCTTGGCTCTTCCCTGTGCCGAGCCTGGCAGCGCGGCAGCGCTTTGCCAAGTGGCAGCCGGCTGGGGCGGCCGCTTGGCTCTGAGGCCAGCGCCGCCGCGGGCCGAAGTCGGGCAGGGGCAGCGCTCAGATCGGCCAGGGCCACCTCAGTCTCCGGCTCAGCCCGTCCCTGGGCGCCAGGGCAGTGAGGTGCCGCGGCGGGGCAGCGAGAGGAGGGCCGGGGCCGCTCTTCGGGGCCGTGCCGCCCGCGCCGTGCCGTGCCGGAGGGCAGCGGGAAGCAGCGGCTCCGTCCAGGCGCTTCCGGGCGCGCCGGGCGGTGCGGGGAAGGAGGAGGAGGAGGAGGAGGAGGAGAAGGAGGAGAAGGAGAAGGAGGGGTAGGGTGGGTGGAGGAGAGGGAGGGAGGGAGGCCGCCTTTTTTAGGAGGGAGACCCTCCTTCGCGGCCGCCCGCTTTCAGCCATGGCTTTGAAGGAGGCGGGCGGCAGCATCCTGCCCATCAGCGACATGGTGTCGGGACCGTCGGGGTCGCCGTTCCCCGAGGTGGTGGAGCTGAACGTGGGGGGCCAGGTGTACGTGACGAGGCACTCCACGCTGCTCAGCGTCCCGGACAGCACGCTGGCCACCATGTTCTCCCCGTGCCGGGGCGGCCCGGCGGCGGCCCGCCAGCTGCCCAGGGACAGCCGGGCGCGCTTCTTCATCGACCGCGACGGCTTCCTCTTCAGGTACGTGCTGGATTACCTGCGGGACAAGCAACTGGCGCTGCCCGAGCACTTCCCCGAGAAGGAGCGGCTCCTGCGGGAGGCCGAGTACTTCCAGCTGGGCGACCTGGTGAAGCTGCTTTCGCCCAAGGTCACCAAGCAGAGCTCGCTCAACGACGAGGGCTGCCAGAGTGACCTGGAAGACAGCAACTCGCAGGGCAGCAGTGACCGGCTGCAGCGGTCGGCGCTGGACAAGCGCTCGGGTTTCCTCACCGTGGGCTACCGCGGCTCCTATACCACGGTGCGGGACAACCAGGCGGACGCCAAGTTCCGCCGCGTCGCCCGCATCATGGTGTGCGGCAGGATCGCCCTGGCCAAGGAGGTCTTCGGAGAGACCCTCAACGAGAGCCGCGATCCTGACCGCCCCCCCGAGAAGTACACCTCCCGTTTCTACCTCAAATTCACCTATTTGGAGCAAGCCTTCGACCGGCTTTCCGAGGCGGGCTTCCACATGGTGGCTTGCAACTCCACCGGCACCGCCGCCTTCATCAACCAGTACAGGGACGACAAGATCTGGAGCAGCTATACCGAGTACATCTTCTTCAGTAAGTGCTTGTCCGTCCCGCTGACGCCACCCCCAGGGCGAGGGGCAGTTAGAATTACATCGGTACCCTCACACTCCAAACCTCGCTGTCCCAAAGCAACGTGTAGCTCCAGAGAAATTGGGGTTGTTCCCTTTACCCCCTTCTTCGGCGCTGTCACCGCCACAGTTCAGATTTTGTGCATTGGGGTGGTGGCGAGGCAGGACAGGGTTGCCTAATGCCCCGTCCGTATCGCGGCCAGGGGGCTGCCCAAACTCCTTGCAGCAAGCCTTAGGTGCGGAGTCTGCCATATCGCCTGCCCGGTGTTGGGGTCTCCCAGGGGGACATCACGCCGATGCCGGAGCCAGGGAGCTGCCGCGGCCGGGGGTTCCCAGCCCCGCTGGCCGGGCCGGGGTTGCGGGCGCAGGGCTGGCTGCGCCGCGGGCGGTTGCTGCTCTTCCCCGCAGCGAGCCGGCGCAGAGATTGCAACGATGGAGCCCCGAGCAAGGAAGAGTTTTAATATTTTATCGCTGCATTTCCTTCCCAAGTGAGAGCGCACTGCGCCTGGGCACGGTCTTCTCTTTCAGGGAAGGGGCAGTGAGGGCACAGCCCAACTTCCAGCGGAGCAAGAGTCTGGCTTTACGGTGGGGGGAAAAAATGGCAAAAAGGAAAAAAATTATACTCTGTAGCCAGTACATAGTTCCTAAGCAACTTTGCTAGCTGGCTGTGGGTAGTCTTAAGAGGTTTCAGGTCGCTCGCAAATAGTCAAATGAAGTGATGACGAATGAGTTTCAATCTGGCAAAGTACGTGGTGTCATGTAGGGCAATGGTTGGGCAGTGGTTTGGGGTAGTGAACCGCTTCTGGCTGGCTGGAAAGCACCAGCCTGTCGCAGAGATGTGTCTTGGAAGGGTAGAGGTGGCCTTAAACATGACAGATGTGTCCGAGAGTCGAGTAAGCCTGTGGAAGACAGAGGTGTTCTCCATTCACTTATTCCTTCTCCTGCCTCTGTGTGGTCCCACGCTCCCAGAACGCTGGAGGGATGGTTTGGTAGAGCATCTGCTTCCCTCTGGCGAGGTGGGAGATGCAGCCTCTAACTAACTTCACCAGTAGGGCAGCTGAAAAGAAGCAGCCTGTTTTGCATGCAAAGCTGGACCTTGGCACGGTATTTAATAGAGGAGGGAAATGTGAATGGTTTTCTGCTCAGAGGAGAAATACATTTAACACTTTACAGTGCTGTAATATTGTATAGGCAGTGACCACCCCGACTCAAGTATTCAGTCCTCAAAACTGTATTTAAACAGATTTGGAAGATTCATTGCATAACCTATTGCCGGTCATATTTCATTAGGAGATGTACAAGCTGAGTAGTAGAGGAGCAGTAAAGAAGCTTTGCATTCTTCTGGGTGGACTTTTACCAAGTATTTCCACATGATTATTAAATCTCCCTTCTGAGCAAAATGAACGTGCTGATGCTGTAAGCAGCAGAAATTCCTTATTGCCAAGACTACAGAAGAGCCTGTTGTGTTTGCTCAGGAAGAGATTTATAGGTGCAGAGTTACCTGTGTGCATTTGTGATGCTCATAACGTTTTGGGTTGCTTCACTCTGTGTGTGTGTGTGTGTGTGATGATGAAGTTGCTGTATGGAGCAGTGCTCTAATTCAGATCAGTGTTCCAAATTAATCCCTGGTGTAATACTGCTGATTTACGTGGAATAATGCCAGGCATGAGTTGGATGTTGTTGCAGGGTGATTGGTGTTGCTGTTGCTGTTGTTGTCATCTTTTAGCTTTCCAGCTTATGATGTTTTGATAAGTAAAACGATGACTTAAGTGGGTACAGTTAACTGAAAGTTTAAAGTTTTTCCTTCTTATTTTTGAGTGATTTTGGGGTTTTATTTTTTTAAACTTCTGAATGCAAAAAAAAAATGTTGAGATAAAAGTTGGGGGTGGGGGGGAAGAAAGGAAGCTATATGTTAGTTTGGGCTGCTTGTTACTGCAGTTAGCAACCTTTTTGTCTTGGACAGTTTCACACGTTTTTGTATGGGCAGAGAGGTATTTCCAAAACACAGCAACAGGCAGACAAAACTTCGAGAAAATCACCAAAACACAAAGAGAAACAAGCAAAACAATGCCTGGAGTACTGTTTTAGTGTGGTGGATTGGTTGGTTGGTTTGGTTTTTTTCCTAGAGGACTAGGGGGCAACGAGGCTGGGGAGAGGCCTTGGGCACAAGCCCTACGAGGAGAGGCTGAGGGAGCTGGGGTTGCTTAGCCTGGAGAAAAGGAGGCTCAGGGAAGACCTCATTGCTGTCTACAACTACCTGAAGGGTGGTTGTAGACAGGAGGGAGTTGGTCTCTTCTCTCAAGCAACCAGCACCAGAACAAGAGGACACAGTCTCAAGCTGTGCCAGGGGAGGTTTAGGCTCAAGGTAAGGAGAAAGTTCTTCACTGAGAGAGTTGTTGAGGTGGTGGAGTGACCATCCCTGGACGTGTTCAAGAGGGGATTGGATGTGGAACTTAGTGCCATGGTTTAGTCATGAGGGCTGTGGTGGCAGGTTGGACTCGATGATCTTTGAGGTCTCTTCCAACCTTGGTGATTCTGGGTTTTTTTGTCTGTTTTAAAGGTCCAATTGATAAAGACTGTTGATAAAACAATGATGTTATGATGAAATCCCCTTGATGGCTTGGGTGCTACTTGCTGTTGCTTTGCCAGACTGCTGCACAGGAATCCATTGAGAGGAGAACAAACCTTGGAAGCCTTAGTGCTCTGCAGTAGGGGTGAAGATGAGTGGTTGGGTTTACTGGCTCTAGGCTTTCCAGCCACACCATCCCTGGAGGTGTTCAAGAGGGGACTGGACATGGTACTTGGTGCCATGGTTTAGTCTTGAGGTCTGTGGTGACAGGTTGGACTTGATGATCTTTGAGGTCTCTTCCAACCTTGGTGATTCTGTGATTAGCCAGGATTGTATTCTTCCCTCACTCACAAACAGCTTAATAATAGAGAAATGAGCAGTCACTTTTCCTTACCATGTGTCCCCATGAACCCCAGAAAGGATGCAGTTCAGGCTGGGAGGTTGCTGATTTTAAGCTTTCTCATGGAGTATGTCCAACACTGGAATGTGCTTTACAGATGAAAATACCAACACAGAAAGCTCTGGGGAGGCTATTCCAGTCTAGGCCAGTGTCTGAAACTTAATTTGGTGCCTAGTGAAGAAGAAAGCTAGTTTTATGTTCCACAGGAAGAAGCTCTAGCTGGGCTTGCATTTGTTACTCACAGCATGAGCACCAGCAACCAGCAGCTACGTTCATCTTGAACATCTCTTCCAACCTGGTCTGGTCTGGTCTGGTCTGGTCTATTCTATTCTATTCTATTCTATTATATTCTAGGTCTGCATTTCTATAGCAACCACATAAACTTCTCTTTCACCATTTCTCCTGAGGACTTGTTGGACAACTCTGTGTTCTAGTCATGGCAGAGAGCAAAGTGATTGGAAAAATAAATGAGGATATATACATTCTATTCCTTTGCTTAGGTCATGAGTAGCTGAGTGTAATTAACACAGCTCCCCTCACTGGAAGTGTTCAAGGCCAGGTTGGATGAGGCCTTGAGCAATGTGGGCTAGTGGAAGGTGTCCCTGCCAATGCCAGAGGGGTTGGAACTAGATGATCTTCAAGGTCCCTTCCAACCTAAACCAAGCTGTGAATCTGTGAGAGAGTTTTTCACTGAGAGTGACTAATGAATGCTTGAAGGCCAAAAGTTTAATCTTTAGTTTGTAGAACACACTTCAGGGTTCTCTCTGGCATCTTTCAAACTTCAGTGAGCATTTTGAGTCACAATGGCCTTGTTTTTAAAAGTGGAAATTGCTCTGTGTTCTTAAATGTTCCAGCAGATGAAATTCACCTTAGACAGTACATAAATACTTAATTAATTTGTGAATTGCTGAATATCCAGGGAAGGATTAGTTCTTGCAGGCTAAGGCTAATTGAAGAACCAGAGGTTGTTTGAAACTGCTTACTAGGAAATAATGCTTCAGACTTTGGCAGCATGTCCTGACAAGTGGAGAGACTGACTTTTCATCTTAGCATGCACAATTCCCTACTAAAAACCATGTGGTTCTTTGCCCCCAGTGGCGTGCAGGCTATCCTGTATGCAGTGACAGCTTCATTTGTCTACACCATTATTGCACAGCCAGAATTTAACCTGCATCTTATCTCTGAAAGGGGCTCTTACTTCTGAAATGGACACAGTTCCCCATGTCCATTACAAATCCTGTCTCTTAATGGGCCTTAAAAGGTGTATGTTTTTACATGATAGTGAAAAGACCCTGGTAGTGAAAAGGCCCTGCCAGAATGTACCACAAACTGCTATTTATTCCCCTCTTTTGCTGGCAGATTAACTCCATGTTACTGAAACTCTCACCTTGGTGCCTGTGAGGATGACTTGGGTCAGTTAATGTGACACAAAGTGCATATGCAGTTTAAATAAGAGGCTCAAACTCTTGTTCCTAGTTTCAAGCTGCCACAGAGGATCTCTCATAAATTACCTGTTGGTGTTAGTAGGTCATGGACTTCCCAAAAGTTGCTTCACCATGAAGGGTGGTGAGACACTGGCACAGGTTGCCCAGGGAGGTGGGAGAAGCCTCATCCCTGGAGGTTTTTAAGGCCAGGCTGGATGTGGCTGTGAGCAAACTGATCTAGTGTGAGGTGTCCCTGCTCATGGCAGGGGGGGTGGAACTAGATGATCCTTGAGACTCCTTCCAACCCTAACAAATCATTCTATGATTCTAGCTAGAGACAGGAGACCAGAATCCAGGAGGCCTTGCTTCGGGTGGCTTCTGCAGGCATCATACCACCACCTGTTACCTGCTCTCTGTGTGAGGAATGGGTGCCATTTACATTTTGAAGCTTTATGTCTTTTTTTTTCTTGGTGGTTCATTGTACCTCTCAGTGTATTGTTGGCTAGGGTAGGATTGCCTGTGCACTCTATTCCCATTTTTTTATTTTCCTTCTGTGGAATCTAATTGGTCTTAATGGATTTTACATTTAACATCTGCTATGCAATCTGACTTAGGGGTGTTGAGAGCGTGGTGCTCAGCTGGGAGCTTTCAGTGCTGAGCTGAGGTGTTCATTGTGAGAAGAATGCGGTAATACTTAATGAAAAAAACAAACCCAACTTTGACATGCATTCTCTTTTGACATATGACAATTTCTGTTTGCTTCTCCCTTACTTCTTGTAACAGGTGAGATGTGCAGGAATTTAGGGTGGCAGCATTCTGACATTATGTTGGTTGCTGTGGAAGTTGTCACGAGCAAGCGATAATAATTTTGTCATCAGTGGGGAATAACTAGTTGGAAGAAATGAACTCTTAGGAAACAGGTTGGACTCGATGATCCTCGAGGTCTCTTCCAACCTTAGTTATACTGTGATACTGTGTTTTGAAAAACACTTAAGCCTGGAACCCCACAAAAGTCAAACCATGCCACCAAGGCCCTGCCCACGCCCCCCCCAAACCTGCCCACAACAGCACCCAACCAATAGAATAGAATAGAATAGAATAGAATAGAATAGAATAGAATAGAATAGAATAGAATAGAATAGAATAAAATAGACCAGGTTGGAAGAGACCTTCAAGATCATCGTGTCCAACCTATCACCCAACACCACCTACTCAACTAACCCATGCAACCAAGCACCCTGTCAAGTCTCCTCCTGAACACCTCCAGTGACGGCGACTCCACCACCTCCCCGGGCAGCCCATTCCAATGGGCAATCACTCTCTCTGTGTAAAACTTCCTCCTGACCTCCAGCCTGAACTTCCCCTGGTGCAGCCTGAGACTGTGTCCTCTTGTTCTGGTGCTGGCTGCCTGGGAGAAGAGACTAACCTCTGCCTGTTTACAACAATGTTATTTATTTGTGTCTTTGCAATAAAAAGGAGAAGAAAACAGGAACAGTGTGGCCAGCAGGAGCAGGGAGGTCATTCTGCCCCTGTACTCAGCACTGTTTAGGCCACACCTTGAGTCCTGTGTCCACTTCTGGGCCCCTCAGTTTAGGAAAGATGTTGAGTTGCTGGAAAGTGTCCAGAGAAGGGCAACAAAGTTGGTGAGCAGTTTGGAACACAAGCCTTATGAGGAGAGACTGAGGGAGAGGGGGTCGCTTAGCCTGGAGAAGAGGAGTCTCAGGGGAGACCTCATTGCTGTCTACAACTACCTGAAGGGATGTTGTAGCCAGGAGGGGGTTGGTCTCTTCTCCCAGGCAAGCAGCACCAGAACAAGAGGACACAGTCTCAAGCTGCACCAGGGGAGGTTTAGGTTGGATGAGAGGAAGAAATTCTTCCCAGAATGAGTGATTTGCCATTGGAATGTGCTGCCCAGGGAGGTGGTGGAGTCACCATCAGTGGAGGTGTTTAAGAGGAGACTGGATGGGGTGTTTGGTGCCAAAGTTTCATTGATTAGACGGTGTTGGGTGATAGGTTGGACTCAATGATCTTGAAGGTCTTTTCCAACCTGGTCTGGTCTATTCCATTCCATTCCATTCCATTCCATTCCATTCCATTCCATTCCATTCCATTCCATTCCATTCCATTCCATTCCATTCCATTCCATTCCAACCTGGTTGATTATATGAAACCTTCTTTGATTTTTCTTATGAGTCAATATAAACCTGCAAGACTCTGCCCAGTGATTTGTGATCACCTTTCAATCCTTGCATCAAGTTTTGTGGTCTTCTATTACCCTAAACTAATACTTTAAAGTTCTGTTGAACCACTTAGGTATTTGGAACTGAGGGCAGGAACTGTAGTGCAGTGCTGCCAGTGTAAAGTTATAGATTAACAGAGAAACTCAACTATCCTGAATATTGTATACCTGGATCAACATTAGATAAGCAATAAGCAGCTCGATGCAAACAGCTGTGATTTGTGGTGCTGGGGAATGGAAACACACTGGCTTTGATATTATCCCTGACTTGTGCTTCTGGTGGATTACATGAGGACAAAGTGATGGTGTTGGAGAAGCTGACTGTGCTGGATCTGTAGTATTTTTTGCAGGAAAACTGCTTTTTGGTGTCAGATCACTTCATCCATTTCCAAGGATTTATGACAGGAGTTGCAGGCAAAATGTTTGCTTTTCCACAGCAGGATGAGCAAATTATCTTTGTAGGTTTTTTTTCCTTTATTGTCAACATGAGCTTCTTGTTATCTGCTGTAGGGCTGCAGAATTTGTGTGTGCAAGAAGTTTTCTGTATAATATCATTCCAGGTACAGGATTTGAAATTAAAATATTATTGCTAATAAAATACATTTTGCTCTATATTTGCTTTCTAAATGTGCTATGGCTGCCACTTCGCTGCAGGTTTTCTCCTTTGCTGTAAATACACCACTTCTGGTGTCCCCATCACAAGGACACAGAGCTGCTGCAGTGAGTCCAGAGGAGGGACACGAAGATGATCCAAGGGCTCAACATCTCTGCTATAAGGATAGGCTGAGGGAGCTGGGAGTGTTCAGCCTGGAGATGAGAAGGCTCTGGTAGGACCTTAGAGCTGCCTTCCAATACCTAAAGGGATGGAATGGAATGGAATGAAGAATAGAATAGAATAGAATAGAATAGAATAGAATAGAATAGAATAGAATAGAATAGAATAGGATAGAATAGAATAGAATAGGGTAGGGCAGGGCAGGGCAGGGCAGGGCAGGGTAGGATAGAATAGAACAGAACAGAATAGAATATAATAGGATAGGATAGGATAGGATAGGATAGGATAGGATAGGATAGGATAGGATAGGATAGGATAGGATAGAATAGGATAGAATAGACCAGACCAGACCAGGTTGGAAGAGACCTTCAAGATCATCGTGTCCAACCTATCAACCAATCCAACCCACCTAATCAATTGAACCATGGCAGCGATGCCACAGGAAGGCTGGAGAGGGACTTTTCATAAGGGTGTCTAGAGATAGGACAAGGGGGAATGGTTTGAAGCTGAGGGAGAGTAGGTTTAGACTGGATCTTAGAAAGAAGTTCATCAATATGAGGGTGGTGAGACTGTGGAATGTGTTTCCCAGGGAGGTTGTGGCTGCCTCCTCCCTGGGAGTGTTCAAGGCCAGGTTGGATGAGGCCTTGAGTCTAGGTGAGAGGCATCCCTGCCCATGGCAGAGAGGTTGGACTAGATGATCACTGAGGTCCCTTCCAACCTAAGCCCTTCTGGGATTCTGTGAAATACCACTTTTGTTATACTGTGATGAGAATTTGTGTGGTGAACACAAATTCACTAAGCAGTGCACCGAGAGTTCATCAATTTTCACCTTATCTTCTTTCTTCCACATTTAAGCACAGGTCTCCAGAAATGAAAAACTGCTCAGGCAGCTCTCACAGATGTCAAAAGTAATATGCTGTGGACATGAGAAGGGACAGAAAGGAAAGCCTTGTTGGCACAGCTGAACATCAGCATGGCATGAACAAAGTGACCTGAAGTAATAGGTCATGTTTTGGAGTGTCCTCTGTTTAAGAGCAAGATCTTTGGTGAGCCAGATACCTAGATGGGCAAAGAAGGAAAGTGTGTAAGGTGATGTGCATGCATCTCATCTCTCTGGGGTTCTGGGTTCCTTGACACTGCTGTGGTGCCTGGTGTAGGTCTCAGCCAGCTTAGCTTTGCCCTCCATTGTCTCAGCAACCAGAGAGATCCTGGTTGCAGTGCAGAAGTGACTTGCATGGCCACGGTCTGGATTTCCTCTCTGATTTTTCTGTCTCCTGTTTGGATTACTGCCACAGTCATGTAAGAAGTCTCTTACAAAGTTAAGTTGGCTAAGGTCGTGTCTGCAGGGCTTTTGCACTTCACAGGCTGCTGGTGGTTATTTGACTTGCTGAAATTGTTGAAAAAAAGCTGAAGTCACTACAGCAGCTAACATCCTAACCTGGCAAGAAAAATATCTTGGGGGTTTTTAAGAATAGAATAGAATAGAATAGAATAGAATAGAATAGAATAGAATAGACCAGGTTTGAAAAGAACATCAAGATCATCAAGTCCAACCTATCACCCAGCACCATCTCATCAACTAAACCATGGCACCAAGTGCCTCAGCCAGACTCTTCTTAAACACCTCCAGTGATGGTGACTCCACCACCTCCCTGGGCAGCACATTCCAATGGTCAGCCTCTCCTTCTGTGAAGAACTTATTCCTAACATCCAGCCTAAACCTCCCCTGGTACAGCTTGAGACTGTGTCCCCGTGTTCTGGTGCTGGTTGCCTGGGAGAAGAGACCAACCCCCACCTGGCTACAACCTCCCTTCAGGTAGTTGTAGACAGCAATAAGATCTCCCTTGAGCCTTCTCTTCTCCAGGCTAAGCAACCCCAGTTCCCTCAGCTTCTTCTCATAGGGCTGTGCTCCAGACCCCTCAGCAGCTTTGTTGCCCTTCTCTGGATACCTTCCAGCAACTCAACAGCTTTCCTAAACTGAGGGGCCCAGAACTGGACACAGGACTCAAGGTGTGGCCTAACCAGTGCTGAGTACAGGGCAGAATGACTTCCTTGCTCCTGTTGGCCACACTGTTTCTGAAACAGTCCAGGATGCCATTGGCATTCTATTCTATTCTATTCTATTCTATTCTATTCTATTCTATTCTATTCTATTCTATTCTATTCTATTCTATTCTATTCCATTCTATTCCATTCTATTCCATTCTATTCCATTCTATTCTATTCTATTCTATTCTATTCTATTCCATTCCATTCCATTCCATTCCATTCCATTCCATTCCATTCCATTCTCTATTCTATTGCTTTCTAATCTCTATTCTATTCTGTTCTATTTCTAGATTGTTAATATTTACTTTTAAACCAGTAATGGCCATTGGATATGTGGCCATCTGCCTCATGTAAATTCAGGATTACTGAGTGAATCTATTTCTTGACTTATTTTTCTTTGGCCCAAGTGAGATTAATCATACAGAGACTAACAGTGTGTGAAACTGACACTCGAATCCCATTCACAGCAGCAAGAGAGAACTTCCTTGGGACTGAAGCAGCAAATATTTTTGGGCTAGTCTTTCATATGAAGTGAAGTTCAGCCTAGTGGAGGGATTGTTTGGCTTCATAATTGTTTCTGGTAGACATAATCCTGGCAGGAGGTAAGCAGTGATGTTTTGTAGTTTCATGGCACTTAAGAGAAACTACTGACATTTCATTTTGGTTGCATTTTAGCAGATGGTGATAACAAAGCTTGTCATGTTTGTTTCATTTTGACAGTTTAGCTTCAGAAGACATACTTCAATTGAAGAGTGCATCTTGCTGCAAAGTGTCTCTCCATTTACATCACCATATCTCTAGATAACTTGCAGGATTTCACCACACACAGGAAGAATCCCAGTGGTGCTAAAGAGGGCTTCATGCTCCTAGAAATAAGATAAATGCAACATTTATTCAAGTATTATTTCTTCTTGCTGGGATGACCTCCATCTTGATACTTGCTTTCCCTAAGTTGCTCCAAACAGGATTCAAAGGCAGGGAACTATGTTCACCCATTTTTGGCCCTATGAGGTCTGCCTGGCCATAAGCAGCATCAGCACTGCTCTCAGTTACTGCTGGTGCAATGATTCCCTCATCAACATTTTCCAGCTGAGAGGAGCTGGCTCAAAACATTGGGGAGCCTATTGTAGTCTTGTCCAGTGTCTGAAACTTAATTTGGTGCCTAGCAGAGAAGAAAGCTAGTTTTATGTTCCACAGGAAGAAGCCCTAGCTGGGCTTGCATTTGTTACTCACAGCATGAGCATCAGCAACCAGCAGCTACATTCATTGTTGGTCTGTAATTCTACAGCAACCACATAAACTTCTCTTTCACCATTTCTCCTGAGGACTTGTTGGACAACTCTGTGTTCTAGTCATGGCAGAGAGCAAAGTGATTGGAAAAATAAATGGGGATATATACATTCTATTCCTTTGCTTAGGTCATGAGTAGCTGAGTGTAATTACACAGCTCGCCCCCTGGAAGTGTTCAAGGCCAGGTTGGATGAGGCCTTGAGCGATGTGGGCTAGTGGAAGGTGTCCCTGCCAATGCCAGAGGGGTTGGAACTAGATGATCTTCAAGGTCCCTTCCAACCTAAACCAAGCTGTGAATCTGTGAGAGAGTTTTTCACTGAGAGTGACTAATGAATGCTTGAAGGCCAAAAGTTTAATTTGTAGTTTGTAGAACACATTTCAGGGTTCTCTCTGGCATCTCTCAAACTTCATTGCTTTTTCCCTGCTTCCTATATATACCTGAACCCTGTGGCTGGGACTCTAGGGAAAGGAGATGCAGGAACAGAGGCTCTGGGGAGACTGCCACTGCCTCCGGGTGGCTGCCACTGCCTCTGGGCTATGCGCAGAGTCAGGTTTGCTTTGTACTGCTTGAGTCCTGTACCCTGTGCCTGAGCTGCTCTCTCTTCCAACGACATGCACTTAGTAAACAAAGGAAACTGGAGTGGCTTAGACAATAAAAAACCCCAGTAATACTTCATTTTGAAGGCAATGTTACCACACTTAAGAAAAAAGAGTACTATGAATAACTCAATCACAAGTGCAAGAAGACAGAGCAGCAGTCACTAATGCATTGAAGCAGCTGTTGCTGCGCGGCTCTTCAGGGGGAGAAGGGAGTGGGCTGAGAAACTGAAGAGACACATCATCACCATCATTACCTTCTATTAATGAAACTAAGCATTTCCAGTCTTCACTTAGCATATGTTCAGTTTATTACACTTACTACATAGAGAGACTTTATCCTTGCCTTAGCAGACAAGCACAATTCAGAGTGAAATCAGTTGGTGCCTTTTCTGTAAGCAAATAAATAACAATCACCTTCAGATGCATTTGTAGTTTTCTCTTTCATCCTTAGTGGGAGTTACCCTTTAGTGGTGTTAACAAATACTCCCAGAGAGACAGGAGTTGGTGCCCAGGGACTCTTGCCACATTCTGTTGTAAACAGTCTCCTGCAAGTTAAGCTAATAGTGAAATTGGTTTATATTCTGTTGCAGGTAGATGTGTAGAGGTTCTTGTAAGGATTACAACTATGTCAGTGTCTCCCATGGAAGTCATTAAAAGTGTACTAACATTCCAAAGGCCTTTGAGTCCTTCATTTATGCCTGGGGTATCTGTGAAGCTCTTGATGTTTAACAGGAGGAGGAAGAAAGGCCCAAAATAGAATAGAATAGAATAAACCAGGTTGGAAGAGACCTTCAAGATCATCGTGTCAAACCTATCATCCAACACCACCTAATCAACTAACCCATGGCACCAAGCACCCTGTCAAGTCTCCTCCTGAACACCTCCAGTGATGGTGACTCCACCACCTCCCCAGGCAGCCCATTCCAATGGGCAATCACTCTCTCTGTGTAAAACTTCCTCCTGACCTCCAGCCTGAACCTCCCCTGGTGCAGCCTGAGACTGTGTCCTCTTGTTCTGGTACTGGTTGCCTGGGAGAAGAGACCAACCTCTGCCTGTCTACAACCTCCTTTAAGGTAGTTGTAGAGAGCAATAAGGTCACCCCTGAGCCTCCTCTTCTCCAGGCTAAGCAACCCCAGCTCCCTCAGTCTCTCCTCATAGGAGAGATGGAATGATGGACAGCAATGCTTTTTTGTTTCTGTAGATACTCTTAGGTTATAGGCCTAGTTCTAAGCACTTAGTTTAGTTTTGGTTTTAGTTGGTTTAGCTGATTACATGGTGTTGGGTGATAGGTTGGACTTGATGATGTCAAAGGTACTTTCCAACCTGGTCTATTCCATGCCATGCCATGCCATGCCATGCCATGCCATGCCATTGCCATTCCATTCCATTCCATTCCATTCCATTCCATTCCATTCCATTCCATTCCATTGTGTATGTTGTGTATGCAGAAGTGTTCTCTCACTTCTGCTTCTTAATCCAAGTTGCTTGCTGACGAAAATCAACTACACAAGGGTCAGAAGGCAGATAAAGTGAGACAGTAGAGTGCCAACAGTTTAATCAGTGTAATGTGTAGATAATACAGTGGAGAAGGGCTAAAACTAAACAAGCTTTTGCTGGTGTTTCTTAACAAACACATTTTCTTTCCCTTTCTTCTCACAGTCACCCATTTATAGGCAGGCACTTCTCAGCATTGTTCTCTCCAGACAGCTGTTACTATTTCTGTTGTTAATGCCTACTGTGGCTTTTGAGCTGATGTGAAACAAAGCAGATGCATGGCTACTCTTGCCTTTTTCCACCTATTTTTGTCTCTTGCCAGTGTTTGGGGGGATATAAATATCACTCATTCTGTCCTTCTAAATAAACTCAAATACAGCTTTATAGAAGGGGGATCAATACTGCTGAAACTATGTGGACTTCAGGAGGGAAAGAAAAAGAACAAAGTAATTCAGTTATTTATAGACTAGAATTAACCAAGTTGAAAGAGACCTTTGAGATCACTGAGTCCAACCTAACATCCAACACTTTCCAATCAACTAAACCATGGCACCAAGCACCCCAGCCAGTCTCTTCCTAAACACCTCCAGTGATGGTGACTCCACCACCTCCATGGGCAGCACATTCCAATGGCCAAGCTCTCTTTCTGGGAAGAACTTCTTCCTAACATCCAGCCTAGACTTCCCCTGGTGCAGCTTGAGACTGTGTCCTCTTGTTCTGGTGCTGGTGGCCTGGGAGAAAAGACCAGCCCCCATGTGGCTACAACCTCCCTTCAGGTAGTTGTAGAGAGCAATGAGGTCTCCTCTGAGCCTCCTCTTCTTCAGGCTAAGCAACCCCAGCTCCCCCAGCCTCTCCTCATAGGGTTTGTGCTCCAAACCCCTCCCCAACTTTGTTGTCCTCCTCTGGACACGTTCCAGCAGCTCAATATCTTTCCTAAACTGAGTGGCCCAGCAAGACAGAATGGTATTGCTTCAGTAAGTTTGTGTCTCTTCTCTCCTCTTAAATTTTGGTGTCATATCCCAGACCTGCCTTCCTGAGTGACTTACCCATCTGAAGTACCCCTTCTTTTTAAGGCCAGGCTGGATGTGGCTCTAGGCAACCTGATCTAGTGTGAGGGGTCCCTGCCCATGTCAGGGGGGTTGGAACTAGATGATCCCTGAGGTCCCTTCCAACCCTAACAATTGTATGATTCTTCAGAGCAGGAACTGTCAGCAACTGGATGCGTAGATAAGCTTTATCACATTAAAAAGAGTAAACCAAAATTGCATAAGGAATATAACTGAGATCACTGCAATTTGCAGTCCTGCTTGGAATTTTGTGTGAATTTTACTTTCCCATTACTTGTAGACTTCATTTTGTTTTCCTGTTAGCAATTCCTCCTCAAACTGTGCATCTTTACCTCTTTTAGCATTGACATAGCTAGCAAACAGGCTCCTGATCACTTTCTTTTGCCTGAGAGATTTCTTCCTGCTGTTGGTTTGTTTCTGGGAGTGAACTAAATGGATCTTAACAGTTGCTAAATCTTACAGCAAGAGCTAGACAAAGCATGTGCTTTTGCTTCTCAATAAATATCTGGAGTAGAGTGGTGTCTGGTGGCAAAAGGTTTACTGGGGAATTATTACTTGCATGAGGAGGACCTTTTGATTAGCTTTGGGTGTTACTGAACACTTCTGTCATAGGATTATAGAATGGTAAAGGTTGGAAGGTACTTCCAGAGGTCATCGAGTCCAATCCCCAACAGAATAGTGATATCCTTTGGTGTCAGAATAATTCCTCAGGGCAGAAGGGACAGACTTCTCAGAAATGTTTTGGTGATTTATTATGTGATATTTTGAGGACTATTGAAATTTTTGGAACTGGACCTCCTAACTTGCCAACTTTCTGTCTTCCTATGACTTTTGGCTGCCTGGTAATCTTGCCTCCAGTCATAGCAACACTTACATTTTCATTCCTGCCCTTTCACTGTTTACCTCTTCCACCTGCAGCTGAAGTAGTTTGGTGTCTAAATTGGTGGAATTATGCCCCTAAATAATTGCATCTGTGATCACATTTAATTACAGGAAGAAGGAGATGCTCCTGGTAGGGTAGATTAGGTTAAATGCTGTCTGTCTAATCGAGTCCCCGCTGATGGGCTTCTGGCAGTGCTTCCTTCCTAAATCCCATTGCTGTGGAAGTGATGAATAAAAGCTCTGCAGCCTGTGGCAAATCCATGCTTTTGCTTTTCTCAGTTGAGGGCTACAGCACAAACTTAGAAGGAAGACTGAACGTTGTCCACCCTTGCCAAAACCATGTAGGGGCCTCAGGGTGCTTTTGGTTTGGTGAGACCAGGGCATGACTATATGAGGAGATGGGACTGCCATCCCTGAGGTGCTGAAATGGGGTCCTGGGCAGGGTTGGGATGCTGCCAGGAGGTCAGTCAGGGCCAGTATAGTCTGGAGGCATCTCTCTGTGGCCTGGCATTGTGGTGGCCATATCTCTTTTCTGTAGATGCCAGCAAATAAGCCAAGAGCTGCCCCATCCAAGGACCTCTGTCCATGTGCAGAGGTCTGCTTCAGGATCTCAGAATACCAGAACAATGATTCAGGGTGATGTTTTTCACACTTGCATGAACTTTTTGTAACAGAAAATGCAAAAGAAATGGCTCTGTGAGTTATTTTTATTGCAGGGCTCTTGGTCAAAGACACCAGTGAGGCAAGAAGAATTTTACCTCACTAGTATTTATTCAGTGGCAATGTTTCTGCAACCATTCAATGTCCAATTTAATACAATTGATCTAAATATTCTTTACATTTAGCTGCAAAATATGGGGGTGGGTGGGAAGCACCTGTTACAAATAAATGATAATCTGGAAGAATTGAATTTTGCAGGCTTCTTACAGGATTTTCTGGCCCAAATTTAACACATCTAAGTGTGGGGTTCTACACATTGGCCTCAACAACCCCATGCAGTGCTACAGGCTGGGGTCAGAGGGGCTGGAGAGCAGCCAGGCAGAAAGGGACCTGGGGGTAATGGTTGACAGTAGGCTGAACATGAGCCAGCAGTGTGCCCAGATGGCCAAGAAGGCCAATGGCATCCTGGCCTGCATCAGGAGTAGTGTGGCCAGCAGGAGCAGGGAAGTCATTGTGCCCCTGTACTCAGCACTGGTTAGGCCACACCTTGAGTCCTGTGTCCAGTTCTGGGCCCCTCAGTTTAGGAAAGATGTTGAGTTGCTGGAAGGTGTCCAGAGAAGGGCAACAAAGCTGGGGAGGGGTTTGGAGCACAGCCCTGTGAGGAGAGGCTGAGGGAGCTGGGGTTACTTAGCCTGGAGAAGAGAAGGCTCAGGGGAGAGATCTTATTGCTGTCTACAACTACCTGAAGGGAGGCTGTAGCCAGGTGGGAGCTGGTCTCTTCTCCCAGGTGAGCAGCACCAGAACAAGAGGACACAGTCTCAAGCTGTACCAGGGGAGGTTTAGGCTGGATGTTAGGAGGAAGTTCTTCCCAGAAAGAGAGCTTGGCCATTGGAATGTGCTGCCCAGAGAGGTGGTGGAGTCACCACCACTGGAGGTGTTTGGGAGGAGACTGGCTGGGGTGCTTGGTGCCATGGTTTAGTTGATGAGATGGTGTTGGGTGATAGGTTGGAATTGATGATCTTGAAAGTCTTTTCCTGTCTGGTTAATTCTATTCTATTCTATTCTATTCTATTCTATTCTATTCTATTCTATTCTGTCCTGTCCTGTCCATGTTGAGTTGGCCACAGTTAAGAAAGAGCCTGAAGGAACGCTCAACATTTGACACCAGATAGCACTGTGGTTCCCTTAAGAGCAAAATCTCATTGAATTAGCAAGTGTTGATTGTTTCAAAAACCTCTTCACCATTTTTCCTGTCCTTCTTTAGGTAGATTCTGCCCTGTAAGCCTCATAAAGGTGACAAACCATCTTGGGTTCCTTGGAGTTGTCTTAATTTGGGTATTTTTTATCTTCTCAGTACCGAGCTCCTTTAATGTGACAGGTTTTTGTTTTGCTGGAGTTTTTCAGCTTCTGCATTTTTTCCCCCCTAGCATAGCTTGGATCAATTTCTGTAGCAACTGTAAAAATGCTGAACTGGGCTGGATTTTTTTTTTTGTTGTTGTTGTATTTATTTATTTATTTATTTTTATAACCTGGCAAAGGAAAAACCAAATAACTCATAAGGCAGACATGAACAGTACCAAATTGCTTTTTAGCAATGCATTGCTGAAATGAATGCATAGCCTGAAAGTCAGATAGTCAATTGTTAGGATATTTAAGCAATATAGGCTTATTTTTTTCCTTCTTGAAATGTAAAGGAACACAGGACACTAAGATTATACAACAAAGACTGGGTGTAGCTCTTCCTTGTCCCACCTTGCTTTGCTGAAGTGATGTGTCTGGAGACCCTTTTGCTGATAAAACCTCTCCTATGCCCACAAACTAAACCAGAAGTATTGCTTGATTGACACCTCATAGGTGGATATACATGCATAGGCATGGAGAAGAAGCATAATAAAAAGCTCTTCAGATAGGTTATAGGTTGTCAAAACACTGACACTCTGTCAGTTATGCCTGGTCGTGTGTTGTCTTCTCTGAAGTTGTCCTCCTGGGCAGGGCATGCCTTGTGCATTTCCATCAGCATTCACAGTGATGCAGGGGCTGGGCAGATTTGTACTGGCTACCCTTGTTAGGAGCTTACCTACATCCACCTAGAGAAAGTCTTGATCAGAGAATCACAGAGTGATAGGGACTGGAAGGGACCTTGAAAGATAATCCAGTCTAACCCCCCCTGCTGGAGCAGGATCACCTAGAGTAGGTCACACAGGAACACATCCAGGCAGGTTTTGAATGTCTCCAGAGAAGGAGACTCCACAACCTCTCTGGCCAGCCTGCTGCATTGTTTTGCCACCCTCAGAGTGAAATGGTTTCTCCTGATGTTGATGCAGAACCTCCTATGTTCCAATTGCACCCATTGTTCCTTGTCCTATCATTGAACCTCACTGAGCAGAGCCTGGCTCTGTCCTCCTGACACTTAACCCTTCACATCTTTACAAACATGAAAGAGGTCAGCTCTCAGTCTCCTCTCCTCCAGGCTAAAGAGCCCCAGTTCCCTCAGGCTCTCCTCATAAGGGAGATGTTCCATTCCCTTCAGCATCTTTGTGGCTCTGTTCTGGACTCTTTCAAGCAGTTTCCTGAGGTCCTTTGTGAACTGAGGGGCCCAGAGCTGGACAGAGTATTCCAGATGATGTTTTGGTATGTTGATGATGTTAACTAATCTGTTCCTTTACGTCCACATTAAAGATGTTAAAAAAACTTCTGTGATACTGTGTCCAAACCCCTGTGGCTTCACTGTATTTAGCTGCTGGGAGAATGGTGGAGATGAATTCCCCAGAAAGGGGAGGAAGAGTTCCTGAGGAGCAACAGCCACAGGGTTTCAGCACATCCCTTCTTCTCCTAAGCTGGTGTCATGACCTAGAAGCACTGGATCATGAAGCTTAGTCCCTCTCAGCCTCATCACTTCAGGCTCTTCTCCAGACTTTAATTGGTCTCTTAAATCTGCTTAAGTCTGTATTATGAGTTACAAGCTTTTCTGCACAATTTAGAGGGTCAGATAATTGCTCTCATAAATTGTGACCGAAATTCCTGTGTGATCATGTGAATCAGGAGCCCAGGACCTGCTGTACTACTACAGTTTTCACTGTCTTTTCAGGGCTTGTTTTCTATCCCTATTTGTACGCCACTCTTGGAGCTATATTAGTCATTTTGCAGCACAGTATCATAGAATCATAGAATCAACCAGGCTGGAAAAGACCTCAGAGATCATTAAGTCATTACAACTATGTCAGTGTCTTCCATGGAAGTCATTAAAAGTGTACTAACATTCCAAAGGCCTTTGAGTCCTTCATTTATGCCTGGGGTATCTGTGAAGCTCTTGATGTTTAACAGGAGGAGGAAGAAAGGCCCAAAATAGAATAGAATAGAATAAACCAGGTTGGAAGAGACCTTCAAGATCATCACGTCCAACCTATCATCCAACACCACCTAATCAACTAACCCATGGCACCAAGCACCCTGTCAAGTCTCCTCCTGAACACCTCCAGTGATGGTGACTCCACCACCTCCCCAGGCAGCCCATTCCAGTGGGCAATCACTCTCTCTGTGTAAAACTTCATTTTGCAGCACAGTATCATAGAATCACAGAATCAACCAGCCTGGAAAAGACCTCAGAGATCATCAAGTCCAACCTATTACCTAATACCTAACACCTCATGATGTCCAAACCATGGCTTCAAGTGCCACATCCAATCCTTTTTTGAACACCTCCAGGGATGGTGACTCCACCACCTCCCTGGGCAGCACATTCCTATGGTGAATGACTCTCTCAGTGAAGAACTTTCTCCTCACCTTGAGCCTAAACTTCCCCTGGCACATCTTGAGACTATGTCCTCTTATTCTGGTGCTGATTGCCTGGGAAAAGAGACTAACCCCCACCTGGCTACAACCTGCCTTCAGTTAGTTGTAGATAGCAACAAGGTCTCCCCTGAGTCTCCTCTTCTCCAGGCTAAACAACCCCAGCTCCCTCAGCCTCTCCTCACAGGGCTGTGCTCCAGACCTCTCCCCAGCTTTGTTGCCCTTCTCTGGACACCTTCCAGCAACTCAACATCTTTCCTAAAGTCAGGGGCCCAGAACTGGATACAGGACTCAAGGTATGGCCTAACCAGTGCAGTGTACAGGGGCAGAATGACTTCTCTGCTCCTGCTGGCCACACTATTCCTGATGCAGGCCAGGATGCCATTGGCATTCTTGGCCACCTGGGCACACTGCAGGCTCATGTTCAGCCTACTGTCAACCATTACCCCCAGGTCCCTTTCTGCCTGGCTGCTCTCCAGCCCCTCTGACCCCAGCCTGTAGCACTGCATGGGGTTGTTGTGGCCAAAGTGCAGCACCCAGCACTTGGATGTGTTAGATATCATCTTGTTGGACTCTGCTCATCTGTCCAGCCTGTCAAGGTCCCTCTGCAGAGCCCTTCTACCCTCTAACAGATCTCAATTCAAAGCTTCTTGATGTCTTTGGATTCGGTTCAGTGACTCAAAACTGATATGTAAAGATCCAGGGGTACATACAGTTACCAAAACACAAATACCGCTTTAGTAATCATTTTATGTGGTGCTAAATCCTACATCAAATACATAAGAATTATGTTACCATGTGGAGAAGATTATACTAGAGTAGCCCTTGCTTTTTGTACATCCTCCTTTCTGAGTCATAATTTTTAAAGAGGATTTTTTTCCCCTCCTCATATTTCTCCCTTGTAAGATTGTGATGTTCCCATCCTTGGTGGACAGGAAGGGAGCCTCACTGCCACATCAAGCTATTTTCTTCTTTTTGCTGTCTTAGTCTGCAGAATTATTTGGGAGCCAAAAAAAAAAACAGAGGACCACATTTTTATCAGGCTGCAGAATTCTATGTGGACTTCCAGAGTCATTAATACAGCCTGCACTTGGAACAGGGGTTTGTTGTGATGAGGATGATAGGGAATATCTGCACCAACTAAGTATATAGAAGAGAAGGCTCCGAGGTGACCTAATTGTGGCCTTCCAGTATCTGAAGGAGCCTACAGGAAGGCTGGGGAGGGACTGCTCAGGATCTCAGGTAGTGATAGGACTAGGGGGAATGGAATGAAGCTGGAGGTGGGGAGATTCAGGCTGGAGGTAAGGAGGAGGTTCTCCACCATGAGAGTGGTGAAGCCCTGGAATGGGTTGTCCAGGGAGGTGGTTGGGGCGCCATCCCTGGAGGCGTTTAAGCCCAGGCTGGATGAGGCTCTGGCCAGGCTGATCTAGTGTGGGGTGTCCCTGCCCATGGCAGGGGGGTTGGAACTAGATGATCCTTGTGATCCCTTCCAGCCCTGACTGATACAATGATACTATGATACTATGATATAACAATGCTTTCCTATAGTTCTGGGAAGGGGAAGACTGCAGTGTTGGGTACCCCTTAGTAGCACAGTGGTATTATGGATGCTACAACAAGTTGTGGAGAGCCTTGAGTAGCATGGTGGTGTTACAGGTGTTACAACAAGTTGTAGGAATAAATAACATAAAGGTGTTCATGTATTGGTCTTTGTGACAGCTCTGCAAGCTTTGTAAGGTTATCATATCCTCCATTGGCTCATTTCATGTGTACTTAACTTCCATGTGTTCAAAGTTGGACCAAGCAAGAATAGGTCAGGTCCATTGAGCAGTTGTAGGTAATTGCACAGGGCACAAACCAGCAGAAAGCTTGGGGCTGTATGGACAGGAATGTTCTTGGAAGACAGGAGAACATCCTCAGCTAGGCCAGATACAGAGGCAAAACTCCAAACTTTCCATTTTTCCCCTGGTCCTGCAGACTGTTATGTTGCAATACTTCCCATACAGTGAAAATTAAAGTCACAGAATCACAGAACGGCTTAGGCTGGAAGGGACCTCAGAGGTCATCTACTCCAACCTCCCCACCAGGGGCAGGGATGCCTCACCTAGACTTGGCTGCTCAAGGCCTCGTCCAACCTGATCTTTACCACCCTCAGGGAGGAGGCAGCCAAAGCCTCCCTGGGAACCTGTTCCAGAGTCTCACCACCCTCATACTGAAGAACTTCTTCCTAAGATCCAGTCTGAACCTACTCTCCCTCAGCTTCAAACCATTTCCCCTTGATCTGTCTCTGGACACCCTTATGGAAAGTCCCTCTCCAGCCTTCCTGTAGCACCCTTTTGGATATAGGAAGGCAGCTGCAAGGTCCCACCAGAGCCTTCTCCAGGCTGAACACTCCCAGCTCCCTCAGCCTATCCTTATAGCAGAGACGTTCCAGCCCTTGGATCATCTCTGTGGCCCTCCTCTGAACTCACTCCAGCAGCTCTGTGTCCTTGTGATGGGGACACCAGAACTGGTGTGTTTACAGCAAAGGAGAAACCAGCAGTGAAGTGGCAGCCATAGCACATTTAGAAAGCAAATACAGAGCAAAAGGCATTCTATTAGCAATGATATTTTAATTTCAAATCCTGTACCTGGATGATATTGTACAGAAAACTTCAAGCTATCCTTAGAGCAGAGATGTTCCAGCCCTTGCATCGCCTTTGTGGCCTCCTTTGGGCTCACTCCAACAGCTCTGTGTGTTGGAATTGTGAATTTGTAATAAAATAGGTTGTAATTAAGAAAAAAGTTCTTTTCTACCAAGGGATTCCTGCCATTAAATACTGCAGAATTTCATTTTTAGTTTCACAGACTTGTTTCAAATGAGGCTGCTGAGGCTCGGCTCTGCTGAGCCTGACTTGAGACCAGTTCAATCTAATGGAAGCTATTGAGTCAAGGAGGTTTCCTGTAAAAGGGAAGGGGACTGTGTGCTTTCACAAAGTAGAGTAGCTGATGTTAAATGGAATGGAATGGAATGGAATGGAATGGAATGGAATGGAATGGAATGGAATGGAATAGAATAATAGAATAGAATAGAATAGACCAGACCAGGTTGGAAGAGACCTTCAAGATCATCGCATCCAACCTATCAACCAATCCAACACCACCTAAACAACTAACCCATGGCACCAAGCACCCCATCAAGTCTCCTCCTGAACACCTCCAATGATGGTGACTCCACCACCTCCTTGGGCAGCCCATTCCAATGGGCAATCACTCTCTCTGTATAGAACTTCTTCCTAACATCCAACCTAAACCTCCCCTGGCATAGCCTGAGACTGTGTCCTCTTGTTCTGGTGATGACTGCCTTGGAGAAGAGACCAACATCTGCCTGTCTACAACCTCCCTTCAGGTAGTTGTAGAGAGTAATATGGTCACCCCTGAGTCTCCTCCTCTCCAGGCTAAGCAACCCCAGCTCCCTCAGACTCTCCTCCATGAGGCTTGTGTTCCAAACCCCTCACCAACTTTGTTGCCCTTCTCTGGACTTGTTCCAGCAAGTCAACATCCTTCCTAAACTGAGGGGCCCAGAACTGGACATATATATACATATATATGGAATATATTGTGTGCATGTTGAAAATGTTTGAAGGAAGCAGACAGAATTGTATCTGCCAGGTTTCAAATATTAATTCTTTATTTATTTAATTATTTTTTTTCCTTCTTTCTTTCCCTCTTCCTTTGTGATATTGATTTTCCACACTAGATGGCAGTGCCTTAGCACTAGTGCATGCTAGGGGAATTGATTTCATTTGTCCAGGGGGTGAAGAAATCCATCTGTTTCATGTTTCCTTTTACATACATAGCTTCCAGGATTGTGGATGGGAGAATGAATTATGATTAGCCACAAATGGCTGGGTAAAGGAAGATGCAAATTGGTTTCCCTCATCCTTTGCACAAATGAAAATGTATGGCTGAATGAACCAGGCTTGCCCTGGCAGTAGGTGAGATGAACTGGGGCCACCTCTCTGTGCTGTCCCCAAATAATTGCATTCGTAGCAAGGCCACATGAAATGCTCTATTGAGTTAGAGCTGAGAGTGTGTCCAGACTCTAAGCAGATTGTCTCACAGTTTTGATCCATATGTTGTCTATCCTGAGTAGTCAGTGAGAGAAAAACAGAGCTTCTTTCTCTTTCCAAGAAAACCAGGTGCTGGAGAAGTGGGCCTGGAATGCTGAGAAATGATGGGATGCAACTAGATACTGCTGTGTTTGTGTCCTGGCTGAGGGAAGGTTTAGGCTGGATGTTAGGAAGAAATTCTTCATAGAAAGAGAGATTGGCCATTGGAATGTGCTGCCCAGGGAGGTGGTGGAGTCACCATCACTGGAGGTGTTTAGGAAGAAACTGGATGGGGTGCTTGGTGCCATGGTTTAGTTGATTAGATGGTGTTGGGTGAGAGGTTGGACTTGATGATCTCAGAGGTCTTTTCCAACCTGGTCTGGTCTATTCTATTCTATTCTATTCTATTCTATTCTATTCTATTCTATTCTATTCTATTCTATTCTATTCTATTCTATTCTATTCTATCCCACCCCATCCCATCCCATCCCATCCCATCCCACCCCATCTCTTACACACACACACACACCTGTGAGCTGGGATGCACTCATTCCCGGGTTGCATGTTAGGTGCAAGACTGAAAGTTTACTAACTTGAAGTATTTTGACTAGCAGAAAAGCCTGTGAAACTGGTGGTGAGGACTGAGGGGAGATCAGAAGTCATCAAATGGGCTCTGGAGGGTGTAAGTGTGGCAATAACAGGGCAAGGCTAAAAGCTGGAAGCTTGGAGATGAAATTCAGGTCAAAATTGTGCTGCGGTGTTTGAAATGTGTGGATGAAGTCCTTAAAAACACAAGGTTATTAAACCAGAGAAACATCCCTTTGTCAGTAGAGGTTTTTTTTGAGTCTCTAATGTTCATTCTTTCAATCTTATGCTCATAAACTTGGAAGAAAACCTTCACCTAATCTTGAGAAAAGAGGAGGCAGGAGTTTGAGGACCCCTGCTAGAAGTATCAGTAACTACAGTTAAAATAAAGAAATAGAGAACATAGCTCAAGAGAGACAGGGACCTGCTGGAGAAGGTCCTGTGGAGAGCCACAAGGATGACTAGGGGACTTGAGCATCTCCCCTATAAAGACAGACTGAGAGCCCTGGGCCTGTTTAGTCTTGAGATGAGAAGATTGAGAGGGGATCTGATCAATGTCTATAAATATCTGAGGGGTGGGTGTCAAGTGGAGGGGGCCAAGCTCTTTCTAGCGGTGCTCACTAATAAGACAAGAACAATGGATACAAACCTGAACAAAGAAGGTTTCACCTCAACATGAGGAGAAACTTTACTGTGAGGGTGACAGAGCCCTGGAGCAGGCTGCCCAGAGAGGTTGTGGAGTCTCCTTCTCTGGGGTCTTTCAAAGCCCACCTGGATGAATTGCTGTGCACACTGCCCTAACTGATGCTGCTGTGGCAGCAGGGTTGGACTCGATCTCTGGAGGTCCCTTCTAACCTCTAACACTCTGTGATTCTGTGGTTACCAGGAGAAATTAAATACCTTGAAAAGCAAGATAGGGGAAAAAAGTGCCTGCCATGGGAATGACCAGTGGTAGGAAAAACAGCTGAAAGAAAGAAGGCACAAAGGAGCATGAAAAAAAATGTCAAGAAGTCCAAAACTCCCCAAAACTTCCTCTCTGTAGAATTCCTGAAGAGTCTCTTCATCCTAGGACTTGCTCAAAACCAAGATCATTGTTTGAAGCTTCATTCCACTTTATACTTAAGAGGAAGTAAATTTGCTGCAATACCTTTATCTTGCTGACTGGAGTTAAAGCATTTTAGAATCAGGAAAGCTCTTGCCCAAGGCTGGGAAGGATACTGCCATGAATTCATTCTCTTAAAGAAAATCTAACTAAACTTGGCGTCTTCTGGGACCTCACTGCATGCAGCTTCGATCTTATTTATTCAGTTTTATTTTACTTCAGTTTTGCTCCAGCCCTACTGAACGAGCTGGAGGAAAACAAATTGAAATGCAGGAAAGCAATTTTTCACTTGCTGGTTGTGGGTTGCTTTTTTCCCCCAGGATGGGCTGTAGTAGCTGAGGTTTCATTAACATTGCTGGAAGGAAGGCAGGCCAAAAGAATGTTTACCTATCTTCTACCAAAACATTTGCACAAGCTGCATCTTTCTTTTTCTTTTTGCAAAATAAGCCACTGGTGCCTGCTGTCAGTTTTCCTTTGCATGTCACAGAAAGTGATAGCCTTGCCTCTTAATTTATTACATAACTCTGCCAGAGCGAAGAAGGCGCAGATGGTTTGCTGTAAAAATGCAAGGCAAATGGTATCTGATAGTACCACTTAGATGCTTCCTTATTAGTTAGGGGAAGCAACAAATGGTGCTGAGCTGGAGCTGGTCAGGACTTTGGTGCTGGAGTCGATGACCTGGATGAGGGCATGGAGTGCGCTGTCAGCAAGTTTGTTGGTGACACCAAGCTGGGCGGAGTGGCTGACACACCAGACGGTTGCGCTGCCATTCAGTGAGACTCAGACAGGCTGGAGAGCTGGGCAGGGAGGAATTCGATGAAGCTCAACAAGGGCAAGTGTAGAGTCTTGCCCCTGGGAAGGACCAATTCCATGCACCTGTATAGGCTGGGGATGAACCTGCTGGAGAGCAGTGAAGGCAAAAAGGGACCTGGGGGTCCTGGTGGATGGAAGGATGACCATGAGCCAGCAGTGTGCTCTTGTGGCCAGGAAGGCCAATGCCATTCTGGGATGGATTAGAAGGGGTGTGACCAGTAGGTCAAGAGAGGTTCTCCTCTCCCTCTACTCTGCCCTAGTGAGGCTGCATCTGGAATATTGCGTCCAGTTCTGGGCCCCTCAGTTCTAGAAGGACCTCAGGGAGCTGCTTGAAAGGGTACATTGCAGAGCCACAAAGATGATGAAGGGAGTGGAACATCTTCCTTATGAGGAGAGACTGAGGGAGCTGAGGGCTCTTTAGCTTAGAGAAGAGGAGACTGGGAGGTGACCTCATCAGTGTTTATAAAGATGTAAAGGCTGAGTCCCGAGAGGCTGGAGCCAGGCTCTGCTGGGTGGTGCCCAATGACAGCACAAGGGGCAGTGCTGGAAGTTGAGGCATAGGAAGTTTCATGTAAATATGAGGAATTTTTTTTCCCCTGTGAGGGTGACAGAGCCCTGGAACAGGCTGCCTAGGGGGGTTGTAGAGTCTCCCTCTCTGGAAGATATTCAGGACCCACCTGGTTGTGTTCCTGTGTGACCTGGTGAAGGTGATCCTGCTCTGACGGGGGGGTTGGACTGGCTGATCTTTCGAAGTCCCTTCCAGCCCCTAACATTCTGTCATTCTGTGCTTCTGCGAGTGAGCCACGTGCTTGGGGCAGTTCTGTGGGAAGGTGGGAGCTGAGAGTTGTTTCAATCAGAGAGAACACATGATTGAATATAGACCTCCTACCTCCCAGATGAATTTTCTAGTCACCAGGTTAGGTTGTCAAGGGAAATACCTCTCCACTTTGTAGCAATGATTATGTCTTTTTTTTTTTTTTTTTGTTTCCTTCCCTCCCCCCTCTTTCCTTTCTGAATTTAAATATGAATATCTTGCCTTGAAGGTTTGCATAAACCAGAAACTTGTTTCCCAATTAGAGTTCTTCACATCAGCGGGAAGCGTGACACAGAGTCGTTTGGGGAAGAAGGTATGAAGTGTCTTGAGGGGAGAGCAACTGATGTCATTTACCTGGAGCTGAGCAAAGCCTTCGACACTGTCCCGCACCACATCCTGGGCTCCAAACTGGTGACACATGGGTTTGATGGGTGGACCACTAGATGGATAAGGAACTGGCTTGATGGCCGCACCCAAAGAGTGGCTGTCAATGGCTCCATGTCCCAGTGGAGGCCAGTGACAAGCGGAGTCCCTCAGGGATCAGTCCTGGGACCTGTCTTGTTCAACATCTTTGTGGGTGCCATGGACAGTGGCATTGAGTGCACCCTCAGCAAGTTTGCTGATGACACCAAGCTGTGTGGTGCAGCAGACACGCTGGAGGGAAGGGAGGCCATCCAGAGGGACCTTGACAGGCTGGAGAGGTGGGCACAAGCCAACCTCATGAAGTTCAATAAGAGCAAGTGCAGGGTCCTGCATCTGGGTCGAGGCAATCCCAGGCACAAATCCAGGCTGGGCAGGACTGGCTGGAAAGTAGCCCTGAGGAGAGAGACTTGGGGGTGCTGATGGACAAAAGCTCAACATGAGCTCTCAATGTGCACTTGCAGCCTGCAAGGCCAATCAGATCCTGGGCTGCATCAGGAGAAGTGTGGCTAGCAGGTCGAGGGAGGTGATCCTCCCCCTCTACTCAGCCCTGGTGAGACCCCATCTGGAGGACTGTGTCCAGTTCTAGAGCCCCTATTACAAGAGGGATGTGGAGGTGCTGGAGCGTGTCCAGAGAAGGGCCACAGGGATGATCAGAGGGCTGGAGCACCTCTCCTATGAGGACAGACTGAAGGAGTTGGGGCTGTTCAGTCTGGAGAAGAGAAGGCTCTGAGGTGACCTCATTGTGGCCTTCCAGTATCTGAAGGGGGCCTACAGGAAGGCTGGGGAAGGACTTCTCAGGATGTCAGGTAGTGATAGGACTAGGGGGAATGGAATGAAGCTGGAGGTGGGGAGATTCAGGCTGGATGTGAGGAGGAGGTTCTTCCCCATGAGAGTGGTGAGACCCTGGAATGGGTTGTCCAGGGAGGTGGTCGAGGCCCCGTCCCTGGGGGTGTTTATGGCCAGGCTGGATGAGGCTCTGGCCAGGTTGATCTAGTGTGGGGTGTCCCTGCCCATGGCAGGGGGGTTGGAACTAGATGATCCTTGTGGTCCCTTCCAACCCTGAATGAAACTATGAAACTATGAAAAAAAAATGAGCATTTAGGTGAACAATATTATACAGGAATTTGGACTTGGGGAGGCTTATGGTTGTTGTTTTTGCAGGAGCTGTTTTTGTGTTCTGTCTTGGTTTGGCTCTCTTTCATCTTGTGGGTAGAGGACGAGCCGGGATTTTCCCTTTGCACAGATCTTTGGGATGTCTGAGGAAAGGAAGTCATGTGGAGAGCTAGTGAATTCCTTCCAGAATTTCACTCTTCTGAGCACACAGTTTCACAGACTGGATGAGATATTCAGAGCTACCCAGCCTCCTTGGGTGCTCAGCGCTGGACTTTCTTTATCCTGAACATCAGTGTGCTTTCAGAGACTCCTCTGGGCAATCTGTGTAGCCTGCAGATCAAATTCCAGTTAAAAAGAAGAGAGGCAATTTGTAAACTTTTAATGTCAGTACCGAGGGAACATGACATCTATATTTTAGAAATAATTGGAGAGTCTCATTAAAATCTGATTAGCTCATCAGTAATTCTGTAGCCATTTCCCTCTTTTTTTTAAACAAGACGTGCCCAGCACTTTGGGAAGCAGCAGGAACCTCTTCTTTTTGTCCATGCAAGCCAAGACCAACTTGCTCTGATGGGAGATTTTGATCTTGCTCAGGTGGGTTCTTCTGGTTACACCTGAGGAACAAAATGAATGACAGGATGCTTCAAACCACCCAGATGACTTGGCCTTACTCGTTGTGGCTGGCCAGGCTGGGTGCCTCCAAAAAGGAAGCCACAGAGCTGAGACTTCCAGGGTCTAGAGTGTCCAGCCCAGTGTGGTGGGTTGAGATTTCCCCCCCAACATTAACTTTGCCAGACCAGCTCATCTGGAAGCAAATGGAAGCTGTATTTACAGGCAAAACTACAATCTACAATGGAATGCAATGAATGTGTACAAAATAGACAGGATTTACAGATATTTACAGTTAACAAACAACATAAACCCCTCCCTGGTCAAGAAGACCAGGGAAGCTGTCCCACTGTCCCCCCACATCCTGTCCAAAAGGGAGAAAGGAGGAGAGGAAAAGTAGCTCTTAGATTTCACCAAACCAATGCAGCCAAGGTCAAGCAGAAGCAGATTAGTCTTCCTTCAGAGCACGAAGCGAGCAGAGAAGAGATCAGAAGAAGCAGCCCCCAGAATGCTTTGGTACAAGCAGTCTTATATCAGATATCTCCTCAATGGAATAGTTTAGAATTATCCTTGGTTTTCCTTTTCACACCCAATAGTGACTTATTTACATTTTTCTACTTTTCTGCTTGAAATCTGTAATACATTTTAAAGGCATAGCCTAAAACCACCACAGATGGGTACAGGCAATAGTGTATTTCCACCCATAAATCCTGCACCCTTATCAATCTGGCTGCAAAGTTATTGTCTTTCTCTTTCTTCCCTCTCTGCTCTCTTAGAGAATCATAGAATCAATGAGGTTGGAAAAGACCCCAGAGATCATCAAGTCCAACCTATCACCCAACACCTCCTGACTAACTAAACTGTGGCTCCAAGTGCCACATCCAATCCCCTCCTGAACACCCCCAGGGAGGGCAACTCCACCACCTCCCTGGGCAGCACATTCCAATGGCCAATTACTCTTTCTATGAAGAACTTTCTCCTCACCTCCAGCCTAAACTTCCCCTGGTGTAACTTGAGACTGTGTCCTCTTGTTCTGCCTGGGAGAAGAGACCAACCCCCACCTGTCTACAACCTCCTTTCAGGTAGTTGTATGGAGAAATAAGGTCTCCCCTGAGCCTCCTCCTCTCCAGGCTAAAGAGCCCCAGCTCCCTCAGCAAAGCTGAAACCTTTTAAAGGCAGCAGCTCTGGTTGTTTCTACATTATCTTTGTTTTCTCATCTCCATCCTGCCTGACATATGGTAAACAGCTGGTTCCCTTGTTTCCATTCCTTAACTATTACTTCCTGTGGTCACAGGCCGTTCTGAATCAATGCAGGTTCTTTGGGTGGCATGACAGAGAGAAGAGATTGGGATTTTCTTTTCTCTTTTCCTCTCAGTTCATTTGGTTTAAAACAGAGGATGAAACACACAATGCTTGCTTGTTTTACTGTAATAATGAGTAAAACTCTGCAATGTACTCAAAATCCTTCACTCTCTTGTGCTACTTTTAGTTGCTGCCGTAGGTTGAGATCCTCAGTCCAGCTGAAAATCCAAGCTGACTGCCAGAGAGAAGATTGAGATGCAGGTGGTGAGGTGAGAAACTTCTGCTGTAGCCTGCAGAGTTTCTGTGAATATTTTCTGCCCTGGGGGGACCTACAAAAATAGCCAAATTAGCATTTTTCATGCTAGCATTTTAGCTGCCCTGGATTAATCACAGACCCAGTATGCTTAGCTGGTGATATGTACAGACCCTTCTCTGTGTACAAGGGGGCAATTTCTGCTTTGATTTAGCCTCCTTCCTAAAAAATGGAAGAGATGGTGGGCAGCCAGACACCTCAGGATTCTGAGTTCCCACCAAGCCACCTCTCTGGTGAATGTTTTCTCACTGTACAGGCAGATACTGGCAGCACATTCAGCAAGGCGAAAGTTTGTTCTTCTGATTTCATAGAATCAGGAAGGTTGGAAAAGACCTCAAAGATCACCAAGTCCAACCTGTCACCACAGACCTCATGACCATTAACCCATGACACCAAGTCCCCTCTTGAACACCTCCAGGGGCAGTGACTCCACCACTTCCCTGAGCAGCACATTCCAACAGCTAACAACTCTCTAAGAACTTTCTCCTCACCTTGAGCCTAAACTTCCCCTGGTGAAGTTTGAGACTGTCCTCTTGCTCTGGTGCTGGTTGCCTGGGAGAAGAGACCAACCCCCTCCTGGCTACAACCTCCTTTCACAGGATCACAGGAGGTTAAGGGTTGGAAGGGACCTGAAGAGATCATTGAGTCCAACCCTTCTGCGAGAGCAGGACCATAGAATCTAGAGCAGGTTGCGCAGGAATGCATCAGGATGGGTCTTGCAAGTCTCCAGAGAAGTGGACTCCACATTTCCCATTCTTGCTGTGGCTAATCCTGTCAGATAGAATTCCATATTTAGGTGTCCCTCTTGTAATTGAGCAAATGCCTGTTTCCTTCAGATGGAAAGCACCCACCTATCTATAGGATGACTAACAGGTCACACTACTCAAAGGCTGGAGCATGTAATTTATGGCTGCCTTCATAATGCAACAAGATAAGGTGCTCAAGGATACTGTGCACTGGTGGTCCTGGTAGAGTTAGGTAATGGTTGGACTTGATAATCTGAAGTCTTTTTCAACCATAGTGATTCTGTGAGCTTAGGGAGTAACTTAATTTAAGCAGTGGAACAGGATGCCCAGAGAGATTGTGGAGTCTCCTTCTCTGGAGATGTTCAAATCCCACCTGGGTGTGTGACTGTGCAACAATAACAATAAGCACCAGTACAGGTTAGAGGCTGCCCTGCTGGAAAGCAGCTCTGTGGGGAATGACCTTGGAGTCCAAATGGATAGCAAGTTCTCTATGGGACAGCAATGTGCCCTTGTGGCCAAGAGAACCAGTGGTATCCAGGGGTGCATCAAGAAAAGTGTGGCCAGGAGATCTAGGGAGGTTCTTCTCCCCCTCTGCCCTGCTGAGACTACACCTGGAATACTGTGTCCAGTTTTGGGCTCCCCAGTTCAAGAGAGACAGAGACCTGCTGGAGAGAATCCAATGGAGAGCCACAAGGATGATTATGGGACTTGAGTATCTCCCCTCTGAAGAGAAACTGAGAGCCCTGGGGCTGTTTAGTCTTGAGAAGTCTGAGAGGGGATCTGATCAATGTCTATCAATATCTGAGGGGTGGATGTCAAGTGGAGGGGGCCAAGATCTTTTTGGTGGTGCACAGTACTAAGAGAAGAAACAACAGGTTCAGTCTTGAACATAGAAGATTTCACCTCAACATGAGGAGAAACTTCTTTACAGTGAGGGTGACAGAGCCCTGGAGCAGGCTGCCCAGAGAGGTTGTGGAGTCTCCTTCTCTGGAGACTTTCAAACCCCACCTGGATGCACTCCTGTGCAGACTACCCTGGGTGATCCTGCTCTGGCAGGGAGGTTGGACTTGATGATCTCTGGAGGTCCCTTCCAACCGCTAATGTACTGTGATACCGTGACACTGTAATTCAGTCAAACCTGTGTTAGCAGGAGGCTGGGCTAGATGATCTCCAGAGGTCCCTTCCAAGCCCCACCATTCTATGAACACACAAGGAGTAAACCTTTATGCATTTTTGTTTCTTAAGACACACACAAAAAGGTGAGACCCCACCTGGAGTACTGTGTCCAGTTCTGGAGCCCCTATTACAAGAGGGATCTGGAGGTGCTGGAACGTGTCCAGAGAAGGGCCACAGGGATGAGCAGAGGGCTGGAGCACCTCTCCTATGAGGACAGACTGAAGGAGTTGGGGCTGTTCAGTCTGGAGAAGAGAAGGCTCCGAGGTGACCTAATTGTGGCCTTCCAGTATCTGAAGGGGGCCTACAGGAAGGCTGGGGAAGGACTTCTCAGAATCTCAGGTAGTGATAGGACTAGGGGGAATGGAATGAAGCTGGAGGTGGGGAGATTCAGGCTGGATGTGAGGAGGAGGTTCTTCACCATGAGAGTGGTGAGACCCTGGAATGGGTTGTCCAGGGAGGTGGTCGGGGCCCCGTCCCTGGGGGTGTTTAAGGCCAGGCTGGATGAGGCTCTGTCCAGCCTGGTCTAGTGTGGGGTGTCCCTGCAGGGGGGTTGGAACTAGATGATCCTTGTGGTCCCTTCCAACCCTGAATGAAACTATGAAACTAAGATGATGACATACAGACTCATCAGTCTGTATTTTTCTCTCTGTTGTTGCAGCTTTCTAAGCTTTCTGCTTAATTTCTGAGATTCACCACAATTTATGTAAATGTGCTGTACAATAAGAGCAGCAAAGGTAGTGAGGCAGATTTATGTCCTTCTCCCTGTTAGAGGCAATAACTTCCAAACCCGAGGTGCAACAGTTTCTGGGGCAATATTACTGCATAATTATGCCATGAATCTTCTTCTTTCTAAAGATGTCCCCTAAGACATGGGAAGGAAAATGGCCAATTTTTACCCAACTGGAAATTATTTTATTTGGAAACAAAACAAAACAAACCAACAAACACACAACAAGCCACAACAAAAGGCTAGCCTAAAACTGAATGTCCAACAGCTACTTTCATTCCCCATCCTGTGCTCTCGTGGTGGTTTGAGCCTTAACTGGGACTTAGGAGCTCAGATAGGGGCAAGGCTGAGAATCCCTCCCCTGCTCCCCCCTCCTCTTTCCCAATAGAGAGGAAAAAGAAAGGGAAGGAGCAAATCCACCAAGAAATAATTTGGAGTTGGCTTGGAAGTAGAGAGGTAAAGAATTTTCTTCAAATAATATAAATATATATATATGACAAAACCAGGTAGGGTTCACAAGGGTAAGGAACAAGGATGGATGGGAGGAAAAATAAGAATCCAAAACCAGTCTCTGAAGAGGTGTGGAGGTACCAGGGAGAAGGATCAGGCCTGACCACGTGGCACAGAAGCAGGGAGCCAGCAGCAGTCCCCACCCAAGCAAAGGCAGGGCCCAAGAGCTAATGGCTGCAGTGTCCTCCTTTTTATAGCCTTGCTGGGCAGGGAGGGGGAGTGGAACAGACTAATTTAGTTTCCCAGGGGGAAAACCCCCTGTAGGGAGAGCAGTACTCTCACAAGCCTTTCCCCTGCTGCTTCCAGGATGGGCATTAACCCATCAGAGTTCTCTAGACTTGGTTTGCCAGTTTGAGGTAATGTGAGCAGTGCCTCACTGTTGTTTTGACTTTGTGAAATTTAATATTAAAGTGAGTCTAAAGTACTGTTCTCCACAAAAATGGCAAGAAGCATTAAAATTCAAGAGCAAGTGTTTGAGGGGGAAGGGAACATCATAGCCAATCATGCTAGTTCTTAAGAAGTCAACAACAAAAGACACAAGATATTTATCTGGAGTGATCACAGCACTGTACACAGACAGGAGGCAAAACCAGAACTGGCATTTTAATTTGAATATCCAAAATTGCTGGTCCTGAGGAACTCAGCTACTGACTCCTTTTCTTCCTTCAGACACTCATTACTGACGTCTTCAGTTTGGGCTGCTGAGCGGTGCTGGCTGTGCAGCTCACAGCTCACCACCACTCCTCCAGTTCTGACAGCTGGGTACAGTGGGCAGCTTGTGGCAGTGCTATTTCTTCTAGGCTGGCATGGGCAAATTGAGCTGGTGTCTGCAGGCAGGGAGCTCAGGTACTTTATAGAGACAAAAAGCCAGAGCAGCCTGGAGAAGAGGAGGCTCAGGCGAGACCGTATTGCTGTCTACAACTACCTGAAGGGAGGTTGTAGACAGGAGGGGCTGGTACCTTCTCCCAGGCAACCAGCACCAGAACAAGAGGACACAGTGTCAAGCTGTGACAGGGGAGGTTCAGACTGGATGTTAGGAAGAAATTCTTCACAGAGAGAGTGATTGCCCATTGGAACGTGCTGGCCAGGGATGTGGTGGAGTCACCATCCCTGGAGGTGTTAAAAAAGAGACTGGATGGGGTGCTTGGTGCCATGGTTTAGGTGATTAGATGGTGTTGGGTGCTAGGTTGGACTCGATGATCTCAAAGCTCTTTTCCAACCCGGTTAGTTCTGTATTCTGTGCTGCTTCAGTTCAAATAGCTCTTCTTGTTCCATTACAAAAGCAATCATTTTGCTGTCTATGGGTTTGCTGGGATTGACAAGATATGGTTGTGTCATTCGCTATTATTTGATAAGTGTTGCCATCCCTCTGATCTTCTGGTGGCTTTCTTTTCCTGCATCTAATCCTGTTCAGCTGTGTATTTCCTGGAGAAGGGATTGTATAGAGTACATTCAATCAGATTTTTATCCTTCCAGTGGCATTTACACATTTTAGGATAACATTCATTTCTCACTAAGCCACACCCTGTAGACATTAGTTTACCAGCTTCACAGAATCATATCTTTCTCATCCTTTGTTTTCACCAACTAAGATTTCTTGTCCTTAGTAAACTTGGTAAGATTACATTTCACTCCATTTCACACTCCTTTCATTCTGCTTTTGTGATACTCAGACCTTAGCTTACTGACTTCTGAACTGTCTGGAAAGTTTTCTTTAATCTCATCTGTTTCTGAGATGTTTTGGAGGTTTTTTTTTTGAGCCTATAAGCTGTTACAGCCGTGCTGCAGCCCTCACAGCCTGGAGCTTCAGGATGGTGTGGCCAGAGTGAATGCAAAGCTGCTTTTAAAAATCTCCTTTCTGTATTTCTTTGTCACAGGGTTGAAGTGGATACTTGAGTGTGGTGTCATAGTGTCAGTCAGGGTTGGAAGGGACCACAAGGATCATCTAGTTCCAACCCCCCTGCCATGGGCAGGGACACCCCACACTAGATCAGGCTGGACAGAGCCTCAGCCAGCCTGGGCTTAAACACCTCCAGGGATGGGGCCTCAACCACCTCCCTGGACAACCCATCCCAGGGCTCCATTCCAGTCCAGACACTTTTTCATATTGCTTTAGGTCTAGTCTTGTTTGTGCAAATGTTCTGACATTCTTGCATAGATGCATAGGATGGTTTGGGTTAGGAAGGATCTTGAAGGTCATTTGGTTCCAGTCCCCTGGCAATGGCTGGAACACCTTCCACTGGAACAGATTGCTCAAGACCTCATCCAACCTGGCCATAAACACCACCAAGGAGGTGGCATCCACAGCCTCCCTGGGCAACCTGTCCCAGTGTCTCACTGTAAGGAATTTCTTTCTATTTTTCCAGGCTGAGGGTGCTGGAATTTTGCAGCCTGGAGAAGAGGAGGCTCTGGGGAGACTTAAGAGCAGCCTTCCAATACCTGAAGGGGGCTACAGAAAGGATGGAGAGAGACTGTTCACAAGGGCCTGCGGTGACAAAACAAGGGGCAATGGCTTCAAACCAGAGAAGGGCAGATTTAGATTGGATATCAGGAAGAAGTTCTTCACTATGAGGGTGGTGGAACACTGGAACAGGTTGCCCAAAGAGGTTGTTGAGGCCCCATCCCTGGAGATATTCAAGATAAGGCTTGATGAGGCCCTGAGCAACCTGAGAGGATAGAATAGAATAGAACAGACCTTCAAGATCATCAAGTCCAACCCATTACCCAACACCACCTAATCAACTAAACCATGGCACCAAGTGCCTCATCCAGCCTCTTCCTAAACACCTCCAGTGACGGTGACTCCACCACCTCCCTGGGCAGCACATTCCAACGGCCAATCTCTCTTGCTGGGAAGAATTTCTTCCTAACATCCAGCCCCTTGCACAGCTTGAGACTATGTCCTCTTGTTCTGGTTCTGCTTACCTGGGAGAAGAGACCAACCCCCACCTACCTACAACCTCCCTTCAGGTAGTTGTAGACAGAAGTAAGGTCTCCCCTGAGCCTCCTCTTCTCCAGAGCTAAGCAACTCCAGCTCCCTCAGCCTCTCCTCACATCATTTGCGCTCCAGACCCCTCCCCAGCTTTGTTGCCCTTCTCTGGATCTAGCTGGGGATGAGCCTGCTGACTGCAGGGAGGTCAGACTGGATGACCTTTGGAGATCCCTTCCAGCCTGGACCATTGTATGGTTCTATGATTTATTTTTCTTTAAACATAAGGATGTATTAGAGAATAGAAGCCTGACACAGTCCCTTCTGGACATTGTTTTTTTAATAGATATATATATATATAGAGAGAGAGAGAGAGAGCTGATCTCAACACTTGCTAAGATTACAGAAGGAATTTGGGGAAGAAAGAGATTCTCTGGAAGGCAAAAGACAAATCACTGACTGAGGGTTTTTTTTTTGGTTGTGCAGCAAAACATCAATATGTTAGGAGAAGGCAAGCTGTAGTTTCTGTGGTGTGTTTATTCCATCAGCAGATCATACTGACAGGTGGGAAAGCTGACTTTCTGATTAATCTCACTTTCTTTTCCTATTTTTATTTTTTTAATGTAGAATTAGAAGCATCTGTAGATAACAACAGCTGACTGTGGGGTTTCAGAAGTTTCTTTTTCGCCTGCTCTGGTGCCTAAACTGCTGAGCACTCCATAGCTATAGAATCCTGCTCTTTGAAATTGCTGAAGCTACTTTATAAACAATGTAAAAAGTGCTTTAAAAGAAAAAGGAAAAGTCTCTAAATACTCTAAGAAATCCTTGCAACATTTATGATTAAACATCAAGAGTAGAAACTCAGCAGCTTCTGAATTTTGAGTGCAGTTTTGGTTGGGCTGTTTCTTTTTTGCTTTCCTCAGGCAACAGATTTTTCTGGTTTTGAGTTTTGCAGTTTACTAAACCCCTGGTCTTGTATCTCAGTTGTTTAACAGTATCAACAAGGTTGGAAAAGACCTCAAAGATCATCAAGGCCAATCTGTCACCACAGACCTCATGACTAGACCATGGCACCAAGTGCCACGTTCAATCCCTTCTTGAACACCTCCAGGGACTGTGACTTCCGAGGTGACCTAATTGTGGCCTTCCAGTATCTGAAGGGGCCTACAGGAAGGCTGGGGAGGGACTTCTCAGGATCTCAGGGAGTGATAGGACTAGGGGGAATGGAATGAAGCTGGAAGTGGGGAGATTCAGGCTGGATGTGAGGAGGAAGCTCTTCCCCATGAGAGTGGTGAAGCCCTGGAATGGGTTGTCCAGGGAGGTGGTTGGGGCCCCATCCCTGGGGGTGTTCAAGCCCAGGCTGGATGAGGCTGTGGCCAGGCTGATGTAGTGTGGGGTGTCCCTGCCCATGGCAGGGGGGTTGGAACTAGATGATCCTTGTGGTCCCTTCCAACCCTGACTGATACTATGATTCTCCACCACCTCCCTGGGCAGCACATTCCAATGGCCCATGGCAAGGGGTTGGAACTAGATGACCATTAAGGTCTCTTCCAACCCAAACAATTCTGTGCTTCTGTAGGACTGCCAATGATATTTTTTTAATTTTTTTTTTTACATATGGGTTACCAATGAGACAACAATGTGCAGCCTTGGCTTCCAATCTCAGACACAAGTGTTTCCTCAACTCACACAGACTGACATGATGTTAGGGGTTGGAAGGGACCTCCAGAGATTATCAAATCCACCCCCTCTGACAGAGCAGGACAGTGGAATCTAGCACAGGTCACACAGGATTGGTCCTGAAAGGCTCCAGAAAAGGATACTCCACAACCTCTCTGGGGAACCTGTTCCAGTGCTCTGTGATCCTCACAACAGGCAGAGTCCAAGGCCATGAGATTTAACACATCTAAGTGCCAGGTTCTACATATTTGCCACAACAACCCCACACAGTGCTACAGGCTGGGGTCAGAGTGGCTGGAAAGCAGCCAGGCAGAAAGGGACCTGGGGGTTGATAGTAGGCTGAACATGAGCCAGCAGTGTGCCCAGGCGGCCAAGAAGGCCAATGGCATTCTGTCTTGTATCAGGAACAGTGTGGCCAGCAGGAGAAGGGAAGTCATTGTGCCCTGTACTCAGCACTGGTTAGGCCACACCTTGAGTCCTGTGTCCAGTTGTGGGCTTCTCAGTTTAGGAAAGATGTTGAGTTGCCAGGTGGGGGCTGATCTCTTCTCCTAGGCAACCAGCACCAGAACAAGAGGACACAGTCTTAAGCTGCACCAGGGGAGGGTTAGGCTGGATGTTAGGAAGAAGTTCTTCCCAGTAGTTCTTCCATTGGAATGTGCTGCCCAGGGAGGTGGTGGAATCATCATGACTGGAGGTGTTTAGGAAGTGACTGGATGGAGTGCTTGGTGCCATGGTTTAGTTGATCAGATGGTGTTGGGTGATAGGTTGGACTCGATGATCTCAAAGGTCTTTTCCAACCTGCTTAATTCTATTCTATCCAGTGAAGATGTTCCTCCTCATGTTGAGGTGGGACCTCCTGTGCTGTAGTCTTTGTGGTTGCTGCCAATTTTTGATTGCTTATTTGTGCCTTACTGATAACTAGGCATCTTGCATCATGGCATTACACACAGCTTGAATAATTGGTTACATCTATGCTTTTCATGATTTCATATTTGCTGCTCTGTGGATTGTTTTATTGAGCTTCATATAAAACTACTTTAATTAGAGCTTGAACTCTACTTGTTCCTCTTACTTGAAGCTAAAGATGCCCATTAGAAAGGAAGGCTATGTTTCCAACACCGATTCAGCAACAAATTTGCTACCTGCTGTGAGTGCTCAGAGAACTGCACCCAACTGGGATATTAATATTGCATTGTTTATCAGGAAGGTAACTTGCTGAGTTATTTCAAGTTAAAGGCCAGGGTTATCTCCCACTGAGATAATAGCAGCAGATTTTTTTTGGTACAAAAGTAGAGGTCTAATTGCATTTTCCACTGTGCTACCAACTATGGTAGCCATCCAGCGACATGCATTAGTGTTTAAATGACTTTACATTGTGCACTGGCCCTAAATTATCCTGGGTTTCAAATGCATTTTGAAATTCTTCCACAGTAGCATGTTAACCTGGGTTTTGAATTTGATTGGTACTGAATTTTAATGCAGTGACTCAAGAAAATTAGCTACACAGAATTCTTAAACATTTGAATGAATCATAGAATCACCAAGGTTGGAAGAGACCTCAAAGATCAACAATTCCAACCTGTCACCACAGACCTCATCACTAAACCATGGCACCAAGTGCCACTTCCAGTCCCCTCTCGAACACCTCCAGGGATGGTGACTTCACCACCTCCCTGGGCAGCACATCCCAATGGCTAACAAATCTCTCTGTGAAGAACTTTCTCCTCACCTCCAGCCTAAACTTCCCCTGGTGCAGCTTGAGACTGCGTCCTCTTGTTCTGGTGCTGGTTGCCTGGGAGAAGAGACCAACCCCCTCCTGGCTACAACCTCCCTTCAGGTAGTTGTAGACAGCAATAAGCTATCCCCAAAGCTTCTAGTAAAAATGTTTCTAGATCCTTTAACTAAAGCTAAAGGGCAACAAAGCTGGTGAGGGGTTTGGAGCACAGCCCTATGAGAAGAGGCTGAGGGAGCTGGGGTTGCTTAGCCTGGAGAAGAGGAGGCTTGGGGAGAGGAGGCTCAGGTCTCTTCTCCCAGGCAATCAGCACCAGAAGCAGAAGACACAGTCTCAAGCTGCACCAGGGGAGGTTTAGGCTGAATGTTAGGAAGAAATTCTTCACAAAAGAGAGATTGGCCATTGGAATGTGCTGCCCAGGGAGATGTTGGAGTCACCATCACTGGAGGTGTTTAGGAAGAGACTGGATGGGGTACTTGGTGCCATGGTTTAGTTGGTTAGACAGTATTGAAGGATAGGTTGGACTCAATGATCTCAAAGGTCTCTCCCAAGCTGGTTGATTCTATTCTAAACAGGCAGTTTACCAGCATAATTTGTTCTCCACCAGAGACAACAGCAGCATGCTATTATCAGGAGTTGTAACCACAATTAGTCTTACTTCTCTTGATGAGTATTAGTAATAATATTTTAAACTCCTATAATCCCTCAGACTTGGAAGTTTTTAGTGCTCTTTAAATATATGATTTAGTACTCAGATCATCTCCAGGACATGCAGGATTACCATTTCCTTTAAATATAGGGGAATTCAATCAGAAGAAAGCACAGATCTGGAAGGCATTTAGAAAGGCTACACTAAGCATGTGAGTAACTGGAAATTGCAGTGCTTTGCAGAATTAGAGCTAGGATGAGGAATTACATGAATAAATTTAAGGGTTTGAAATGGGCAGAAAAGGGAAATTATTTTAATGCAATTCAGTGCAAACTCGTTCTCACTGATCTTGGGTGAAAAATTGACAACTGAGGTTAAAGCAGCATCCGCAATACCGAAAGCTTGGTCTGGGGAATGCTATTGGAGCCTTGAAATTGAATAAGCAGCTAATGCCACTGAAGAGCTGAAGCCCATTCAAGTAACAGCATATGGCAGGGGAAAAGTTCCCTTCACTGTGTAGCCACAGTTACAGGTGACATGTTTAATAAATGGACTCAGCTCCTCCGGATACAGCCAGCTCTTGGTGATCTGAGGATGAATTATTCAGTCCCAGGGTTAAGTGTGCGGCTGATGCAGAGATGCCGGAGCTGGCTCTGCATGAGCTGGTTTCGTTTCAGGAACAGTGCAGGCGTGCCCAGGCTGAGCACAGTGTGTTCTGGCCTGCATGCTGGGTGCCAGCTGGGGGATCTCCCTGCTCATCAGCAATGCTGCCCTTTTCCCGCTGCACCCCTGTGGTGCGTTCTTATGGCCCAGTTTTACATGTATCCTGCATGGTGTGTGGTTTCAGGTTAGCCAACCCCATCAGAGTCTGTGAGCATATCATCAAGAGGTGATTGTTGCCTCCTGTTTTCCTTTTTACATTCTTTGTGTACCAATACTGTACCCAGTTTTGGGCTCCCCCATTCAAGAGAGACAGGGATCTACTGGACAGAAGCCAATGGAGAGCTGTGAGGATGATTAAGAGATTTGAACCTCTCTCCTGGGAGGAGAGACTGAGACCTGGGGGATTTGTTCAGTCTGGAGAAGAGAAGGCTGAGAGGGGATCTGATCAATGCCTATAAATATCTGAAGATGAAGGTGCCAGGCTCTTTTCAGTGGTGCCTAGTGACAGGACAAGGAACAACAGGTACAAGCAAGAACACAGGAGGTTCCACTTCAACACAAGGAAACACTTCTGTATGGTGAGGGTGATGGAGCACTGGAGCAGGATGCCCAGAGAGGTTGTGAGGTTTCCTTCTCTGGAGACTTTCAAAACCCACCTGGATGTGTTCCTGTGCAGCCTGCCCTAGGTGATGCTGTTTTGGCAGGGAAGTTGGTCTCAGTGATCTCTGGAAGTACCTTCCTACATTCTGTGAATATATTTGGTAGGAAACTATATTTAAAGTGGGACTACAATAAAATCTGCTAACTTTGAAGTTACAGCTTCTATGTGATCTCACAGTCAGGCTTACTGCTGTGTTTTAGTAACAGGATTCATGATCTATTCTGGTGGCAAAAAGACATTCCTACTCCTAACTTGCCTTGGGCTTTTGGTGCACAGTGAATTTCAACCATTCCTCCAGTGTAGCTCTGTTGTGCAAACTTGAGAAGACCATGCACTTCAGACCTTTGTGTGGAGTAGATCCACTCTGCAATACATAGAAAGTAGCATGAGGTTTGGATTTCCCACAGTTCTAGTTCTGATCAGGTCTTTTCCAACTTGGTTAGTTCTAATGTTCCTTCTCTTTATATGGAGAGCCCATGTCTACAGCATGGACATGTAGCACATATCTACAGCACATTTATCTTCCTCAGCTGGGCATGTTTCTTGGGAGACCACATCTCCCCATCTACCCCAAACACAGCAGCACTGTGTCTCTGTCTTGAGTTGGAAGACTAAGGAGACTCTGGCTCTGAATGGGGAATGGAATGAAGCTGGAGGTGGGGAGATTCAGGCTGGAGGTGAGGAGGAGGTTCTTCACCATGAGAGTGGTGAAGCCCTGGAATGGGTTGTCCAGGGAGGTGGTCGAGGCCCCATCCCTGGAGGTGTTTAAGCCCAGGCTGGATAAGACTCTGGCCAGCCTGATCTAGTGTGGGGTGTCCCTGCCCATGGCAGGGGGGTTGGAACTAGATGATCCTTGTGGTCCCTTCCAACCCTGACTGATTCTATGACACTATGAATTACAGCTGTTTGGTGGGGGAATAAAAAACCTGCACCTTGAACAGAGATGTGGGTGAAGTCTGTGTGGTAGCACTGCTGCTCAGAGATTGCCCTTGCTCAGCTGTGGGCATGACCTGCTGTGGGTGAGGGATCTGCCAAGTCTTGTTGGTCAGCCTTCCTTGGGAGTTACGAATTTAGAAGGCAGTTTCAACTGTCTGCCTCATTTATTCAGGCTGATCTTGTGATGCTGATAGCTTAAATGAGGGAGGCTTTTTGGAGAAGTCCTCCAGTTCATTAGAAATGCAGGGTTGGTGCTGGGTATGACAGGACCTGCTAACTCATTAGTCACACCTGACAAAGAGCAGGATCTGCTACAGCAGGACTTTGTGATCTTGACTCATTTCAAACAAGAGTCTGCCACCGTCGGGGGTGTGTGTGTGTGTGTCTTATTTTGAATGACAAAACCCCCAACCAACCAAGGGCATCCATCCAGATTTGAGACAACAGCTTCTTGGATGGCATCTCACATGTCACACACAATAATCTGTGTAGAATGCACTTATTTATCACTTCTCCTGGAGGCACACAGATTCTATATCATGTTGCAATGTGACTAAGATTGCTCTACAATATTCTTCCTGGAAAGTAATAGAAGCTTTCCCTTCTGAATATTTTGTTTTAAAGGTGTTTTGTTTTCCTCATAACCTTCAGGGAGAACACATTCTGGTGTTGGAACTCTGGAGGTCACTTTTAATCCTTGGTTGGCCAAGGAGGAAACTTGAACATTCAGACTTCCTAGAGGTGGAACGTGATGATCTGGCAGTGTGTCCAGAGAAGGGCCACAAGAACGATCCTAGGGATGGAGCTCCTCTGCTATGAGGACAGACTGAGAGAGCTCAGACTATTCAGTCAGGAGAGAAGTCTCCAAGGAGACCTTATTGTGGCCTTCCAGCATCTGAAAGAGGCCTACAAGAAAGCTGGTGAAGGACTTTTTAGGGTGTCAGGTAACGACAGAGATGATTCACTCTTGTCCTGTCTGTTCTCTGTGAAATTCATCTTGTGATTCATAAATGGTGGTTCTCATTTTCCAACCTGCCCTTCTTCCTGAGGGCTTCCTGTTCAGAGCTCATTGAGAGGTGAATGCATTTTCCAGATATGCTTTATTGCTTTCTTTCCACCTTTCCTTCCTTATTTCTGAAAAGAAGCAGTGAGGGGGAAGAAATGGTCTGTAAATGAGGTACAAAACCAGAGATTTACGGAATGATGAGAGCAGACTCAAGGGGCCTCCAGGCAAAAATAGTGTAATTAGCATAATATCATCTGACTAGCCCAGAAAGCCAATCACATCCTGGACTGCAGCAAGAGAAGCAGAGCCAGCAGGGCAAGGGAGGTGATTCTCCCCCTTTACTCCACTCTGGTGAGACCCCACCTGGAATACTGTGTCCAGTTCTGGAGCCTCTATTACAGGAAGGATCTGGAGGTGCTGGAGTGTGTCCAGAGAAGGGCCATGAGGATGAACAGAGGGCTGGAGCTGCTCTCCTATGAGGACAGATTGAGGGAGTTGGGGCTGTTCAGCATGGAGAAGAGAAGGCTCCAAGGTGACCTAATTGTGGCCTCCCAGTATCTGAAGGGGGCTCCAAGAAAGCTGGGGAGGGACTTTTGAGGGTGTCAGGGAGTGATAGGACTGGGGGGAATGGAGTAAAACTAGGAATGGGTAGACTCAGATTGGATGTTAGGAAGAAGTTCTTCCCCATGAGAGTGGTGTGACACTGGCACAGGTTGCCCAGGGATTTGGTAGAAGCCTTATCCCTGGAGGCTGGTAAGGCCAGGCTGGATGTGGCTATGAGCCACTTGATATAGTGTGAGGTGCCCCTGCCCATGGAAGGAGGTTTGGAACTGGGCAATCTTTGAGGTCCCTTCCAACCCTAATAATTCTATGATTCTATGGAATGAACAGCTCCTGCTCCACCACTACCATTTCTGTACCCCTCCCAGAGTCAAGGGCAAGACCCTCACTAGCCAAGATACCACACAGAGGAGCTCAGCCCCAGCCAGCACCCGTGGATGATATTGGAGTAGTCATCAACCCTAATCCCTAACAACCGGGGGGCCAGCAGGCCCCCCGGCCTTTGTAGTCACCACCACCATCACCCAGTGTGCACCATGGGCACTCACCAGTGATGAGAGGAGGATCCTCAGCCCAGATGGGCTCAGCTTAGGGCTGCTGCCTCTCCTGGGGGTGAATTAAAAGGGGGAGTGGGTGGGAAGGGCCAAGTGTCCACACCTGGGGTGGGAGGAGACTCCAACAGAGCCCAGGTGCTCTGGGTTTGAGGAGAAAAAAGGGGAAAAAGGGGCAGGTGAGAGACTTTTAAAGTGTCAGAGAATGATAGGACTGGGGGGAATAGAACAAAAATAAAACTAGAAATAGGTAGATTCAGATTGGATGTTAGGTAGAAGTTCTTCCCCATGAGGATGGTGAGACACTGGCACAGGTTGCCCAGGGAGGTGGTGGAAGCCTCATCCCTGGAGGTTTTTGCAGCCAGGCTGGATGTGGCTGTGAGCAACCTGCTGTAGTGTGAGGTGTCCCTGCCCATGGCAGTGGGGTTGGAACTGGATGATCCTCGAGGTCCCTTCCAACCCTGGCACTTCTATGGTTCCCTGGTGTTGTGGTGCATCACGAGGGTAGCGCTGAAGTGCAGAGCAGATGAAACACAAACTTCACGACATGTATCTGAGGGAATGGCCAACACTGCAGCCTTCAGTGACTCATCAGAGCTCAGGGGTGGAGGCTTCAGTACCCTCATCACTTTGATGCATCTGTGGAAGTGCAGTCTCCAGTCAATGAGAGAGGATGTAGCTGGCTCTGGTGTCTTCTTGTGCTTTGTTCTTCAGCACAGCAGAGGCAGTGAGCGCCTGTAATGGCAAACACAGGCAGTTGAAAGAACAGCATGTTTTGGTTTGGGAATAAACTCTATTGTTGCAGAATTATTCTTGAATTCAAAGAGTTCTGAAACTGAATCCCATGATGCACAAGCTCTTAAATTGAGTTGCTCTCAATGCATCCCAGCTGTACTGATCTAATTTCCAGACAAGTGACTGCGGCAGCCTTTTATGCTTTGAGTGCTTGCTGCTTGTCCTCAGGACCACTGCTTCCTTCTCTGTGCTCATTCATCCACAGTATTCCACCCTTTAGGTCAGAGCTCCAGAATTCTGTATGTGGAGTGGGATATGTCTTGCAGTAGAAGCCAGCAGCCAAGAAGTCTGACTTTTTGTGGTTAGCAATATCAACAAACCCACACCAGATGCACCTTCACACAGAGGAATCACAGAAACATAGAACATTAGGGGATAGAAGGGACCTTGTAAGATCATTTAATCTAATCCTCCCTGCCAGGGCAGGATCACATAGTGTAGGTCACACAGGAATGTGTCCAGGCAGGTTTTGAATGTCTCCAGAGAAGGAGACTCCACAATCTCCCTGGGCAGCCTGCTCCAGGGCCCTGTTACACTCACAGTGAAAAAGTTTTTCCTTATATTCACATGGAACCTCCTATGCTCCAGCTTGCTCCCATTGCCCCTTGTCCTGTCATTGGACATCACTGAGCAGAGCCTGGCTCCATCCTCCTAACAAGAGGACACAGTCTCAAGCTGCGCCAGGGGAGGTTTAGGCTGGAGGTTAGGAAGAAATTCTACAGAGAGAGAGAGTGATTGCCCATTGGAATGTGCTGCCCAGGGAGGTGGTAGAGTCACTATCATTGGAGGTGTTTAGGAGGAGACTTGATAGGGTGCTTGGTTGCATGGGTTAGTTGATTAGGTGGTGTTGGATAATAGGTTTGACACGATGATCTCAAAGGTCTCTTCCAACCTGGTTTACTCCTATTCTATTCTATTCTATTCTATTCTATTCTATTCTATTCTATTCTATTCTATTCTATTCATTGCCCTTCACATATTTAAAAACATGATTAAGGGCACCCCTCAGTCTCCTCTTCTCCAGGCTAAAGAGCCCCAGCTCCCTCAGCCATTCCTCATAAGGAAAGGAAAGTGCAGATTAGAGGATTGGAAGCTCTGCTGTATGAGGAAAAGCTGAGAGGACTGGGTTTGTTTGCCTTGAGAAGGCTTAGGGGAGACCTTATTACCATGGACTAGCCTGGAGAAGAGGAGGCTCAGGGGTGACCTCATTGCCCTCTACAACTACCTGAAAGGTTGTTGTAGCCAGGAAGGGGTTGGTCTCTTCTCCCAGGCAAGCAGCACCAGAACAAGGGGACACAGTCTCAAGCTGTGCCAGGGGAAGTTTAGGCTGCAGGTGAGGAGAAAGTTCTTCACAGAGAGAGTTGTTAGCCATTGGAATGTGCTGCCCAGGGAGGTGGTGGAGTCACCATCCCTCGAGGTGTTCAAGAGGGGATTGGACATGGCACTTGGTGCCATGGTTTAGCCATGAGGTCTGTGGTGACAGGTTGGACTCGATGATCTTTGAGGTCTCTTCCAACCTTGGTGATTACCTGATTCTGTTTGAAGTGACCTCCAAAGGCCATCTAGTCCAACCCTCTCTGCAGTAAGCAGAGACATCCTCAAGCAGATCAGGTTGTTCAGAGCCCTGTGAAACTTTACCTCAAATATCTCCAGGGCTGGAGCCTCAACTACCTCCCTGGACAACCTGTTCCACTGTTCCACTGATAGAACACTACTTAATGCTTTCTGTTTCCAGGAGGTGTATAATGAATAAGAGGAAAAGTTCTTCTATGAATAAGATGTGGAAATCTGCAAAACACCAGGGCTTAGTAATTGGAGTCCACTCTGGAATCAATTTAAATTATGGTTAGGAAAACTAATAAGCCAGGGACATTCTGTTTAGTAGTAGCTTTAGAGATGAGATGTAAACCTCAATGACAGGAGTGGCACTAAAGAGCAATTAACTACATTATTTCAACAGGCTCTGTTGCCTTGATGAACTGTTCCTAAAAAAATCTACTTTTCATTCTGTTTACTCCAACACTTCATTGTTTTTAGGGCTGTTGTTCTTCCTTGTGACCTTTTTGCTCTATCATTCACTAGGCAACTATGAACCAGCAGAACAAGGAGAGAAATGGAAAGTACAAAGGAAATCGAAAGTTCAAAGCTTTCACAGAATGCCTTCAGGTTCCTGAAGCCTTTCAAGTAGAAAAGTATGATGAAAATTAATTACTTGCTGGTGCTAAAACATAATTAAGAAGTAATGGGTTAGCACAATATACAAAATTTAAGGAACAGTCCTAATATATTATTAATACCTAAAATATTTATCTAGAAGCAACTATTCAACCACATCCCAATATTTGGGGTTTTAGGCACGTGGATGTAATGTTAATGAGCTGAAATAATGCCTTTCAAGTATAATCATGGAGCCCTGGAATGATTTGGGTTGGAAGGGGCCTCCAAAGATCATCAAATCCCTCTGCAGTCAGCAGGGGCATCCTCAACTAGACCAGGTTGCCCAGAGCCCTGTCCAGCCTCACCCTGAATGTCTCCAGATATGAGGCTTCAACTACTTTCCTGGGCAACCTGTTCCAGTGTTCCACCACCTTCATGGTAAAGAACTTGTTCTTAACATCCAATCTAAATCTACTCTTCTCTAGTTTGAAATCATTAATCTGCCTCAACTACTTTGCTGGGCAACCTATTCCAGTGTTCCACCACCCTCATGGTAAAGAACTTGTTCTTAACATCCAATCTAAATCTACTCTTCTCTAGTTTGAAACCATTCATGTGTCAATCTGTTGTAGTATAGAGTGAGCTGTTTTGCTATTTGGAAGCAATAGAATTTGGAAGTATTTAAAATGGAGGTCTTCTGGCAGAAAGCATCGTGTAGGATGATGTAGTCAGAGATGCACATGGATGGGGCAGGCATTAGTTAAAGGTATAAAGAACAGGTAAGATCAAGGCCAAAGAGGAGAAGCCCAGAAGAGTGTGTGAATAGTGGTGTCATACTTTTAGCAAGCAGACAGAAACTCTCTTATCCCTTACCAAAGGAGTAAAAGAAAACTCTCCACACAGAATTGGAAAGAGCTGGAAATTTAAATGGAATTACTATTTACAACTATGTACAACAGAATACAGAATATAGAACTAACCAGGCTGGAAAAGACTTTCGAGATCATCAAGTGCCTCATCCAGTCCCTTCCTAAACACCTCCCTGGGCAGCACATTCCAATGGCCAATCTCTCTTTCAGGGAAGAATTTCTTCCTAACATCCAGCCTAAACCTCCACTGGTGCAGCTTGAGACTGTGTCCTCTTGTTCTGGTGCTGGTTGCCTGGGAGAAGAGACCAACCCCCTCCTGGCTACAACCTCCCTTCAGGTAGTTGTAGACAGCAAGAAGGTCTCCCCTGAGCCTCCTCTTCTCCAGGCTAAGCAATTCCAGCTCCATCCTTTCTAGTGTCCACCTCCCTGCACTTCTCTGGTACTTGGAGAACTTTCAACTCCATTGCCCATTGGAATGGGCTGCCTGGGGAGGTAGTGGAGTCACCGTCACTGGAAGTGTTCAGGAGGAGACTTGATGGGGTGCTTGGTGCCATGGTTTAGTTGATTAGGTGGGTTGGATTGGTTGATGGGTTGGAAGCGATGATCTTGAAGGTCTCTTCCAACCTGGTCTATTCTATTCTATTCTATTCCATTCCATTCCATTCCATTCCATTCCATTCCATTCCATTCCATTCCATTCCATTCCATTCTCCAATCTTACACTTTCAACAGCTGGTGATCCTGCAGTGAAGCTTCCTCTACCTCTCTGTAGGTATTGAAAAGTACTTTGCTGTTCGTATTTAAAACTTAAATACTGGTACACCAAGGCATGTGAGGCATGTCTGGATACACTTTGGGAAGTAAATTTGCAGACTGTGTATTTTCTCTGGCAGTGAATGCATCTTGCCCTAAAGAAAGTGCCTCACCAACAGAAGGTAGCTGATTCTGTTGGCAAATAACAGGCGGCGTATTTTAAAGCGAACATTAAACTTTGCCTACCTAAAAGACTTGGTTTTTTTGGGGGAAGTAACTGTTACTCCCAGATCCTTTGCAGTGTCTTTATGACTCCTTCATGAAATGTTAAAATATGCTAATGCTCTATGTTGAAAGCAGAGGAAACTTTGAGACACCAAAGCACATCACTTGGTGCCCTGAAAAGAGCTGAGAAAATAATTCATGATTTATTCGCAGGATTTAACTTCCATCCCTCCCCCACCCTCCACCCCCTTTTCTTTCCTTCATGATTAGGTCACATAGAACAGTTTCCCAGCATCAAAATTCTGTGTGTTGAGAACTGGGTTAAATTTAACTTAAGTTCATGATTATTAGTTAATGGGGGTTTGGGGCTTATTTCTTTTTGTCAGCAGTTATTGAATTTACAAAGACTTGAGCTGTTGTGGCTGGTAGGCTATTTTTGTCCCTCAGCTGTGATTCTGTGCACCACTCTGTTAGGCTGGATGTTAGGAAGAAGTTTTTTCATAGAAGAAGTGATTGGCCATTGGACTAGGCTGCCTGGGGAGGTGGTGGAGTCACCATCACTGGAGGTGTTTAGTAAGAGACTGGCTGGGGTGCTTGGTGCCATGGTTTGGTTGTTTAGATGGTGTTGGGTGATAGGTTGGACATTGGAATATGCTGCCCAGGGAGGTGGTGGAGTCACCATCACTGGAGGTGTTTAGGAAGAGACTGGATGAGGCACTTGGTGCCATGGTTTAGTTGTTTAGATGGTGTTGGTTGATAGGTTGGACATGATGACCTCAAAGGTCTTTTCCAACCTGGTTGATTCTATTCTATTCTATTCTATTCTATTCTATTCTATTCTATTCTATTCTATTCTATTCTATTCTATTCTATTCTATTCATCCTATCCTATCCTATCCTCCCCTATCCCATCCCCTCCCCTCCCATCCCACCCTACCCTATCCCATCCCATCCCATCCTATCCTATCCTATCCTATCCTATCCTATCCTATCCTATCCTATCCTATCCTATCCTATCCTATCCTATCCTTCCAGTAGATGTGAAAATAAATAATGACTTTTTTTGGTAGACATCTCAAGCTTCAGATGTCTTTGTGATTTCCTGTCTGGAGTTCTGAGATCCATGACCAGTGATACTGAATGTTCATTAAAAATAGAATATAATATATCTGTATATATAATATATATAAAATGTATATGTAATTCACAGACTCACAGAATGTTAGGCATTAGAAGGGACCACCAGACAGACATAGGATAGGATAGGATAGGATAGGATAGGATAGGATAGGATAGGATGGGATGGGATGGGATGGGGATGGATGGGATAGGATAGGATAGGATAGGATAGGATAGGATAGGATAGGATAGGATAGGATAGGATAGGATAGAATTAACCAGGTTGGAAGAGACCTTTGAGATCATCAAGTCCAACCTATCACCCAACACCATCTAATCAACTAAATCATGGCACCAAGTGCCTCATCCAGACTCTTCCTAAACACCTCCAGTGATGGTGACTCCACCACCTCCCTGGGTAGTACATTCCCATGGCCAATAACTCTTTCTGTGAAGAATTTCTTCCTAACATCCAGCCTAAATCTCCCCTGGCACAGCTTGAGACTGTGTCCTCTTGGATGTCTGGGTGAAGAGACCAACCCCCCCTGGCTACAACCTTATAACAGGGAACTACAAGAGCTTTTACAGAATTCAGGAGATGGAATTTCTCACCCACATGTTTTCCTCATAGTATGAAACAGAATCCAGAGTCTGAACTGTTTATTCTCAGAAAGCAATGATGCTGATTGAAGTCTACATGGTCACAGATGAGCAGCTGACCTTGGGAATGATAAATACTCTCTTAATTCCAAATAATAAGGCTGAGTGCTTGGAAGTTTTCAATGGTAATAAGGTGGTGAAGGATCTTAACCTAATCTGCATAAGGAAAGAAAAAATTGCACACCTTCCAGCATTTGATTGTAGAAGTATTTATAAGCTCTCTGGCCTCACATATATAGATATTTAAATTGAATCAGTTGCTTAGAAAACCAGGCACATAGTATCTGTTCCTCTGCAGAGTTTCCACTAGCACTGAGTATTTCTTTCTTCACTTCACTACGGGAGATTTATTTCATTTATTTGTTTTGCTCTAAATGCTCAGTGGCAAAGTGGGAAGTAATTGGTTTTTTGCTTCAGCTAGTTGAAAATCCATGAGTTCAGGGGCACTGGAAGGGTTTGTCCAGGCCAATAGTTTGCACTTTATACCTTAATGATGAATACAACAACAGCTCTTGCAAGGACCATTTCTAACATAAACTGGGGTGCCTGAGGGTGGCAGAGTCCTGGGACAGGCTGCCCAGAGAGGCTGTGGAGTCTGTTTGTCTGAAGGCTTTCAAAACCCACCTGGATGCATTCCTGTGTAACCTGCTCTAGTGAATAGGATAGGATAGGATAGGATAGGATAGGATAGGATAGGATAGGATAGGATAGGATAGGATAGGATAGGATAGGAGAGAATAGACTAGACCAGACCAGGTTGGAGGAGACCTTTGAGATCATAAAGTCCAACCTATTATCCACCACCATCTAATCAACTAAACCACGGAACCAAGCACCCCATCAAGCCTCCTCCTAAACACCTCCAGTGATGGTGACTCTACCATCTCCCCAGGCAGCACATTCCAATGGCCAATCTCTCTCTCTATGAAGAACTTCTTCCTAACATCCAGCCTAAACCTCCCCTGTCACAGCTTGAGACTGTGTCCTCTTGTTCTGGTGCTGGTTGCCTGGGAGGTAGTTGAGGCTCCAGCCCTGGAGATATTTGAGGTAAAGCTTGACAGGGCTCTGAACAACCTGATCTGCTTGAGGATGTCTCTGCTTACTGAAGAGGGGGTTGGACTAGATGGCCTTTGGAGGTCACTTCAAACAGAATCAGATAATCACCAAGGTTGGAAGAGACCTCAAAGATCATCAAGTCCAACCTGTCACCACAGACCTCATCACTAAACCATGGCACCAAGTGAACACCTCGAGGGATGGTGACTCCACCACCTCCCTGAGCAGCACATTCCAATGGCTAATGATTCTCTCTGTGAAGAACTTTCTCCTCACCTCCAGCCTAAACTTACCCTGGCACAGCTTGAGACTGTGTCCTCTTGTTCTGGTGCTGCTTGCCTGGGAGAAGAGACCAACCCCCACCTGGTTACAACCTCCCTTCAGGTAGTTGTGGACAGCAAGGTCTCCCCTGAGCCTCCTCTTCTCCAGGCTAAGCAACCCCAGTTCCCTCAGCCTCTCCTCACAGGGCTGTGCTCCAAACCCCTCCCCAGCTTTGTTGCCCTTCTCTGGACACCTTCCAGCAACTCAACATCTTTCCTAAACTGAGGGGCCCAGAACTGGACACGGTTCCTTTGCCTTCTCTAACTAAAAGCATAGTGATGTCAGCCTAATTACCTCTTTCCCTTTTCCATAATTTTCAAATTAAAGCAGATGAAAACTTCCCTTTTGCAGGATTTCATGCCACCTCATTTCTTGCAGCTGGAGCCAAATCCACCATTATCGATAAGCTGATCTGCCAACGGTGAATTGTTTGTCAGAGCCCTTTACTTCTCAGCTCTGTCTCCCATCTTAATTGCTGTGAGTCAGCAGTAGGAAATTAGAAACACATCCATAATGAATGGAAGCTGGCTGTGATTACCATCTTTTTAAACTACAGTTGAACCTTTACAAGTGTAATCTCACTTTGGATGTTAGGAACAAGTTCTTTACGAGGAAGGCAGCGGAACACTGGAACAGGTTGCCCAGGGAGGTGGTTGAGGCCCCATCCCTGGAGATATTCAAGGTGATGCTCGTCAGGGCTCTGGGCAATCTGACCTAGTTGAGGAGGATCCTGCTTACTGCAGAGGCTTGGACTGGATGGCCTTTGGAGGTCCCTTCTAACCCAAACCATTCTATGAATTTTGTGCTTTACTTTTTCAGGGCCATGTTTTCATTCCATTTTGTTGGGGGTTTTTTCACTTTCAAACCCTAATGGCTTGTCATAGATGACAAGCAAGGCAGCAGTTAGAACCTGTAAATAATCAACCAGATGGTATTTCAAAACCACTGAGGTTTGTGAACATGAGCTGTAATTGCTGCTCTTTAATATCTTCATTGATGATCTGGATGAGGGGATTGAGTCCATCATCAGTAAATTTGCAGACAACACCAAGCTGGGAGCATGTGTTGATCTGTTAGAGGGTAGGAGAGCTCTGCAGAGAGACCTTGACAGGCTGGACAGATGGACAGAATCCAATGCCATGAGATTTAAACACATCCAAGTGCTGCGTGCTGCACACTGGCCACAGCAACCCCATGCAGTGCTACAGGCTAGGGTCAGAGTGGCTGGAGAGCAGCCAGGCAGAAAGGGACCTGGGGGTGCTGGTTGATGGTAGGCTGAACATGAGCATGCAGTGTGCCCAGGCAGCCAAGAGGGCCAATGGCAACCTGGCCTGCATCAGGAACAGTGTGGCCAGCAGGAGCAGGGAGGTCGTTCTGCCCCTGTACACTGCACTGGTTAGGCCACACCTCGAGTACTGTGTCCAGTTCTGGGCTCCTCAGTTTAGGAAAGATGTTGAATTGCTGGAAGGTGTCCAGAGAAGGGCAACAAAGCTGGGGAGGAGTCTGGAGCACAGCCCTGTGAGGAGAGGCTGAGGGAGCTGGGGGTGTTTAGCCTGCAGAAGAGGAGACTGGAGAAGAGGAGGCTCAGGGGAGATCTTCTTGCTCTCTACAACTACCTGAAGGGAGGTTGCAGCCAGATGGGGATTGGTCTCTTCTCCCAGGCAACCAGCACCAGAACAAGAGGACACAGTCTCAAGCTGTGCCAGGGGAGGTTTAGGCTGGAGGTTAGGAAGAAATTCTTCCCAGAAAGTGAGATTTGCCACTGGAATGTGCTGCCCACAGAGGTGGTGGAGTCACCATCCCTGGAGGTGTTCAAGAGGGGATTGGATGTGGCACTTGAAGCCATGGTTTAGTTGTCATGAGGTCTTAGGTATTAGGCAACAGGTTGGACCTGATGATCTCAGAGGTCTTTCCCAACCTGGTTGATTCCACAATTCTGTGATTCTAAAACTGAAAAAAGTGGCATTCCAGAAATCCTACTCAAAATCAAGGCACACAATCCTAGAAAAGAGCACAGAGGGAATCAAGTCATCACAAAGCTCTGTGATAAGTGAAATTGGCAATAAATATAGCAGGCTCTGAAATCCAGGGAGGGGTTGTCCAAATGTAAGAGCACTTATTTGAATAGTCCATGGATGTCACAATGCTGCCTTGTTTCAGTCTTGAAGCAGATGTGAAAACAAACCAAAAGCTTGGATTAGCACCATGCTCACATTTCCACTAAGGTGGATTTCACCAGGGTCTCCTTATGGCAACTCTGAAGTCCCAGCTGCAGTGATCTGTAAGGAGGTTTCACTCTAGGTGCTCCTCTTACTTGTGCTGGGGTTAAGATCACAGCATTTAGTCATGGATAGTCTGTCCTTGCCTCTGTCAAAATGTAACTCTCTGGCCCTGCTCATCTTAATTGGCTTTCCTGAGCTTCAGATGCCTGCAACAGAACTTTTTATGGTGAATGTGTGGAAGTCTGAGGTGCTAAAAGGAGGCTGGTTTCATTTGCCAGCAATTAAGATAAGGTTATTCATGTATGTAATAGATTGGGTTTTCTTATTCTTCTAACTAATTATCAAAGGTCAGTTTTAACTTCAACGTCCTGAGTATCTTTGTAGTCTCTGACTTTCCACAAAGTCAAAGAAGTTCACATCCTCACAGGCTGTGTTCAGCAGTGCTGACTGAGTGGTCCCAAGGCTTCTGTTGAAACTCTCAGAAGAGTAAATCTTCCCTGAACACGGAATATGCATTCAGTTCTCTTGCTGTGTAGGTTTGTTTCTAACTCCAGGGCTTCTCAGAGTATCACAGAATCACAGAAGTTTAAGGATTGGAAGGGCCCTTCAGAAGTCATTGAGTCTCAGCACCCTGCCAGAGCAGGATCACCTAGGGCAGGCCATACAGGAACACATCCTGGTGGGTTTGGAAACTCTCAGAGGAGAGTCCACAACCTCTCTGGGCAGCCTGTTCCAGTGCTTCAGCTCCCTCACCACAATGGAGTGTCTATTCATGTTGAGGAGGAACCTCCTGTGTTCTGGCTTGTACCTGTTGTTCTTTGTCCTATCACTGGGCACCACCACAAAGAGCCTGGCACCTGCATCTTGACGCCCACTCCTCAGATATTATAGTTTCATAGTTTCATAGTTTCATTCAGGGTTGGAAGGGACCACAAGGATCATCTAGTTCCAACTCCCCTGCCATGGGCAGGGACACCCCACACTAGATCAGGCTGGCCAGAGCCTCATCCAGCCTGGGCTTAAACACCCCCAGGGACGGGGCCTCGACCACCTCCCTGGACAACCCATTCCAGGGTCTCACCACTCTCATGGTGAAGAACCTCCTCCTCACATCCAGCCTGAATCTCCCCACCTCCAGCTTCATTCCATTCCCCCTAGTCCTATCACTACCTGAGATCCTGAGAAGTCCTTCCCCAGCCTTCCTGTAGACCCCCTTCAGATACTGGAAGGCCACAATTAGGTCACCTGGGAGCCTTCTCTTCTGCAGACTGAACAGCCCCAACTCCCTCAGTCTGTCCTCATAGGAGAGGTGCTCCAGCCCTCTGATCATCCTTGTGGCCCTTCTCTGGACACGCTCCAGCACCTCCACATCCCTCTTGTAATAGGGGCTCCAGAACTGGACACAGATCCCCTCTCTGCCTTCTCTTCTCCAGGCTAAATAGCCTCAGGGCTCTCAGTCTCTCTTGATAGGAGAGCTGCCCAAGCCCTTTCACCATCCTCATACCTCTCCATTGGACTTCCTCCAGCAGATCCCTGTCTCTCTTGAGTTGGGGAGTCCAAACCTGTGCACAGTATTCCAGGTTTGTTCTCACCAGGGCAGCGCAGAGCAGGAGGAGAGCCTCCATAGACTTACTGGACACACTTTTCTTGATGTACAAGAGGATGCTGTTGGCCCTCTTGGCCCCAAAAACACATGGCTGTCCCATGGAGAGCTTGCTGCCCACCAGGACCCCAAGGTCTTTCTCCCTGGGACTGTTTGTCTAAACCTTCTATTTGATAACCTGTTGGTCTGTCAGTGTAATAGATTGTTATCTGCGCAGCAGGACCTACATCCACTTCTGTGTTTGTAGGCTACCCAGAGCAGTATGAACTGAGCCATGGGGCTCACATCCATTACTATTCAGTGTTGTAGTGGAATACTATCAATTTAAGGCCATTTTGCTGGCCATGCAGGCAGCATGCCTTCATGAGTGACAGAATACCAGTCCCACACCACATCTGTGCTGCTAACCTCAGGAGTACTGAGGGCTTTTCTGTACCTCATTAGCTGTGAATAATTTAAAGTTACTGGCAGTTAGCAGAGTGTAAGGGGATGAAACCAGTTCACACCAAATCATACTGGGAAAGTTGAAGGAAACCTTTGCAAATGCTCTCTGAAAGCTTAACTGGATTTAATGGCAGGGGGGGGTGGAACTGAATGATCCTTGAGGTCCCTTCCAACCCTAACAATTCGATGATTCTATGAATGAGTGGCAAAACTTGATATTTAATATGAGCTTCTTGTCTTTCTGTTTCTAATTATGCAAATGTTCCTTTGTATCAAAACATCATTAAACTTTTAATGATATACATTATGTTAGTCAAGAAACTGAATCGTGCTAGGACTGCAAGATGTTTCATCCAGAAGGAAGAAAAGATCTGGAGAGGAAGCTTGGTTGAGCAGGAGAAGAGCATTGTACATAGTTTCAAGTTGCTTGCATGGGTATTTTTGGGTGAGAATCCTGTTTATTTTGTCCTGCATGGCAGTGAATATGTGTGAGAGCTCATGGGAGGCTTTTGGATTATAACTTTGTCCTATAGCAGATGTGGCTGAGAAGAATTTTGTCCAGAGCACTGTTGGTCTGTTGGGCAAACACACTGCACCTGTCTGAGCACAGCCTCTCTTCAGACGTAGCCATTTGCTGGTATCTGCCTCCTAGCATCTGTGGGCACAGGATGGTTGATGAGTTTATAATGTTCTAAGATGGGAAAAGAGGAAATACAGAAAGGAAGTAGTAAGAAGAAATACAAATACATGTGAGAGCCTCCCTCCCAGGGTCTTTCTCCCCCTGTACTCAGCACTGCTTAGACCACACCTTGAGTACTGGGTCCAGTTCTGGGCCCCTCAGTTTGGGAAAGATGTTGAGTTGCTGGAAGGTGTCCAGAGAAGGGCAACAAAGCTGGGCAGGGGTTGGGAGCACAGCCCTGTGAGGAGAGGCTGAGAGAACTGGGGTTGCTTAGCCTGGAGAAGAGGAGGCTCAGGGGAGACCTTATTGCTGTCCACAACTACCTGAAGGGAGGTTGTAGCCAGCTGGGGGTTGGTCTCTTCTCCCAGGCAAGCAGCACCAGAACAAGAGGCCACAGTCTCAAGCTGCTCCAGGGGAGGTTTAGGCTGGAGGTGAGGAGAAAGTTCTTCCCAGAAAGAGAGGTTGACCATTGGAATGTGCTGCCCAGGGAGGTGATGGAGTCACCATCACTGGAGGTGTTCAGAAAGGGACTGGATGTGGCACTTGAAGCCATGGCTTAGTTTGTCATGAGGTGTAGGGTGACAGGTTGGGCTTGATGATCTCTGAGGTATTTTCCAACCTTATTGATTCTATGATTCTACTTCTTTGCCTTTATAGCTTCAGTCCCAGAACTTGATAACCTCCTTTGACTTAGGCTACAGACTGGAGAAATGCTGAGTTGCTATGAGGAGAGAGACACATGCCAAGGGACATGTAAACACCTAGGCAGGGAGGGAAGTAGTCAGCTGGAAACTGCTGCAATGATTGCTTTTAATTGGAATGGCAAAGTGGCTTTGCTTTGTTCTGGAAAATAAAAACCCCCAAACAAGCCTGACTTTTAGGAATAAACCCCACACAAACTATTTAATTGAAATGTCATTAGATAAAGAATGTTAATAGCAGAATTGCACATTAGCATCACATTTATAACTCCTGGGGTACAATTAAGGGAAATTCATATGCTCTGGAAACATTTGAGGCCAAAACAATAAAAGGAGCTTCAGTTTTCATAATTGATTTGGTGTTGTTAAGGAAACATTTTCCCCACATGTTTTGATCTCCAGTGTATAATTGTATTAGAGGATAAAGATAGCAGGAAAGATGTTGAGTTGCTGGAAGGTGTCCAGAGAAGGGCAACAAAGCTGATGAGGGGTTTGGAGCACAGCCCTATGAGGAGAGGCTGAAGGAGCTGGGGCTGCTTAGCCTGGAGAAGAGGAGGCTCAGGGGAGACCTTACTTCTGTCTACAACTACCTGAAGGGAGGTTGTAGCTAGGTGGAGGTTGGTCTCTTCTCCCAGGCAACCAGCACCAGAACAAGAGGACACAGTCTCAAGCTGTGCCAGGGGAGGTTTAGGAAGGAAGTTATGAGGAAGTTCTTAATAGAAAGAGAGATTGGCCATTGGAATGTGCTGCCCAGGGAGGTGGTGGAGTCCCCATCCCTGGAGGTGTTTAGGAAGAGACTGAATGGGCTGCCTGGTGCTATGGTTTAGTTGATGAGATGGGATTGGATGACTGGTTGGACTTGATGATCTCAGAGGTCTTTTCCAACCTGGTGAATTCAATTGTGTTCTATTCTATTCTATTCTATTCTATTCTATTCTATTCTATTCTATTCTATTCTATTCTATTCCATTCCATTCCATTCCATTCCATTGCATTCCATTCCATTCCACTGCACTCCACTCCACTCCACTCCATTCCATTCCATTCCATTCCATTCCATTCCATTCCATTCCATTCCATTCCACTCCATTCCATTCCATTCCATTCCATTCCATTCCATTCCATTCCACTCCACTCCATTCCATTCCACTCCACTCCACTCCATTCCATTCCATTCCATTCCATTCCATTCCATTCCATTCCATTCCATTCCATTCCATTCCATTCCATTCCATTCCATTCCATTCCATTCCACTCCATTCCATTCCATTCCACTCCACTCCATTCCATTCCATTCCATTCCATTCCATTCCATTCCATTCCATTCCATTCCATTCCATTCTTAAAATAAATGTTCTAAACAGACAGAAAGGAAAAGATGAGTGACTTGGGAAGTCCCAGGTCGCCAGTGTATCACCTCAGGCTTAATCTGCAGAAGGAAGAATTTTCCTGGTGGTAGCAGCAGCCACAAAACAGTTACTCAGATTTAGAGCTGCTTTACTGCAGGAATGCATTGGGGCTTTTCACTTTATTATCTTCTTCAGTCAGTGACGGAGCTATATATATTTTTGGTGGTATAATGTCAACCCACAATATAACTGACAGAGGAAATCTGTCTGGCACTGTGCTATGAATAAACACATACAAAACAGCTGAAGGAAATGGCTGGCTGGCTGTTCTGGCAAAAGAGCTGCACAGAATATGAAAAAGCAGCATTAACCTTTCCTGTAGTCCTTAATAAATGAGAAATCACTAAAAGGTGCTACACAGGGAGCTCTGGGATGCCTAGGGAATAGTTATATGGTTAGAGCTGTCAGTAAAGTTTAAAACATCTCCATGAATAAAAATTAAAGCTCTACTGTTGTGATTTCTGTGTCAAAATCTTCATTATTGGCATGTGCTGCCCAGGGAGGTGGTGGAGTCACCAGCACTGGAGGTGTTTAAGAAGAGACTGGATGAGGTGCTTGGTGCCATGGTTTAGTTGATCAGATGGTGTTGGGTGATAGGTTGGACTAGATGATCTCAAAGGTCTCTTCCAACCTGGTTAACTCAACTCAACTCTTCTCTTCTCTTCTCTTCTCTTCTCTTCTCTTCTTCTTTCTCTTCTCTTCTCTTCTCTTCTCTTCTCTTCTCTTCTCTCTCTCTCTTCCTCTCTCTCTCCTCTCCTCTCCTCTCCTCTCCTCTCCTCTCCTCTCCTCTCCCTCTCCTCTCCTCTCCTCTCCTCTCCTCTCCTCTCCTCTCCTCTCCTCTCCTCTCCTCTCCTCTCCTCTCCTCTCCTCTCCTCTCCTCTCCTCCTCCTCTCCTCTCCTCTCCTCTCCTCTCCTCTCCTCTCCTCTCCTCTCCTCTCCTCTCCTCTCCTCTCTCTCTCTTTCTCATCTGTGATTATAGAGAAACTTCCCAGTGGCATGTGGAAATTCTTGGGATTTAAGAATATTTTGTTTTTTACATTGTTAATTGCTCAAAATTGCATTAATTGCATCTCCTAGTGTACAAGGTTGAAATGCACATCTTGAACTTTAATTTCAAGATAAGTGAGAATAGAATAGAATAGAATAGAATAGAATAGAATAGAATAGAATAGAATAGAATAGAATAGAATAGAATAGAATAGGATAGGATAGGATAGGATAGGATAGGATAGGATAGAATAGAATAATAGAATAGAATAGAATAGAATAGAATAGAATAGAATAGAATAGAATAGAATAGAATAGAATAGAACAGGATAGGATAGAATAGAACAGGATAGGATAGAATAGAATTAACCAGGTTGGGGAAGACACCTTCAAGATCATCAAGTCCAACCTATCACCCAGCACCATCTAATCAACAATGGCACCAAGCACCCCATCCAGTCTCTTCCTAAACACCTTCAGTGATGGTGACTCCATCACCTCCTGGGCAGCACATTCCAATGGCAAATCTCTCTTGCTGGGAACAACTTATTTCTAACATTAAGCCTAAACCTCTTCTGGCACAGCTTGAGACTGTGTCCTCTTGTTCTAGTGCTGGCTGCCTGGGAGAAGAGACCAACCCTCTCCTGGCTACAACCTCTTTTGAGGTTGTTGTAGACAGCAATAAGGTCTCCCTTGAGCCTCCTCTTCTCCAGGCTAAGCAACCCCAGCTCCCTCAGCCTCTCCTCATAGGGCTTGTGCTCGAGACCTTATTCTCCTTTTTTTTTTTGCCATAGCTGACAGATGCTCTGTGACTGTGAGCTTAATTAATTAAAACATTACCCTAAAACAGCATCCAGAAGCGACTTGATCTCCCTTTGCTTGCTGTGTTACATACTTGGCTCTTTTTTCACAGAATCACAAAATGTTATGGGTTGGAAGGGACCTTGAAAGATCATTCAGTCCAACCCCCCTGCCGGGGCAGGTCACAAAGGACTACATCCAGGCAGGTTTTGAATGTCTCCAGAGAAAGAGACTCCGCAGCCTCTCTGGGCAGCCAACTCCAGGGCTCTGTCAGCCTCACTGTGAAAAAGTTTATGCTTATGTTCATCTGGAACCTCCTCTGCTCTGGCCTGTGTCTGTTGCCTTTTGTTCTGTCATTGGGCATCACTGAGCAGAGCCTGGTTCTGTCCTCCTGACACATCTTTATGAATGAGGTCACCTCACAGTCTCCTCCTCTCCAGGCTAAAGAGCCCCAGCTCCCTCAGCCTTTGCTCGTAAGGAAGATGTTCCACTCCCATAATCATCTTTGTGGCTCTCTGCTGGACTCTTTCAAACAGTTCCCTGAGGTTCTTCTTGAACTGAGGGGCCCAGAACTGGTCACAATATTCCAGATATGGCCTCAACAGGGCAGAGGAGAGGGGGAGTAGAACCTCTCTTGACCTACTAACTGCTCCCCTTCTTATACACCCCAGGTTACCACGGGCCACAAGGGCACATTTCTAGCTCATGGTAACCCTTCTATCCACCAGGACCCCCAGGTCCCTCTCCTCTCCACTGCAATTTTCTCATTGTCTTGAAAGTCTTCTTTATAAGAGTTTGCATCAGTAAATTATTTTTGACTTGAGAAGGTGATACAGGATGCAAGGGTCCATTCCAGGAGGGAAAAATGAATGCATATTGTTGGATTTTCTTCTTGCAAAGGTTTGAGCTTTTCCATTGTAGTCCTATTTGAGCAGCAAAGCTGTCTTACTGCCAGCTTCAGTAAATTTTTCATGGATCTTTTGAGTAGGCAGTCCCAGAACCTGTGTCCTAAAACTGCCAAACCTATATTTACTGGTTACTGTGGGAGGTTTTCATTGTCAGTCTCAGCTGAAAGATCTGCCTTGAGGGTAAAGACTGTGTTAATATTTGCAACTTATTTAGAAGAGATGAGTTGTTCTTTCTTCCACTTAGTCAGGGCAGAACAAATTGCCTGGCTGCTTATCTTCCCAATTCCTATTCTCTTTTTGTTTAGCTGGAGATTCACTTTTCTCCCAAGTTCATTTACACAGAAAGATCCAAAAGGGGGAAGTCCAGTATATTTACACAAATCCAGCATGCCAGCTTACTTCCCTTTATTCTTTTTGAGTCCCTCAGAAACATCCATGTCCTTCAGTGATCTCACAAAGACACAGCATGCAGATAATGTGCACCTCCAGCAACATCTGTTAAAAGACGCCACAGAAATCACTTCCTTCTGCTTTGCCAAGGATTGTCCAGGCTGTCCAGAAACTTCCCTTTGGGGCAAAAATGCAGTGTCAGAGATGCTGTTAGGAAAACGTTCTTCCCAGAAAGAGAGACTGGCCATTGGAATGTGCTGCCCAGGGAGGCGGTGGAGTCGCCATCGCTGGAGGTGTGTAGGAAGAGACTGGATGGGGTGTTTGGTGCCATGGGTTAGTTGATGAGATGGTGTTGGGTGATAGGTTGGACTTGATGATATCTAAGATATTTTCCAACCTTATTGATTCATTGATTCTATGAAAACTAGTTGGACCAAAACAATTTCCTCTTCTCTTCTCACTTCTTGGCTCTGGAGGGGTACTAACTTGCTTCTGCTTGACCTTGGCTGCATTGTTTTGGTTAGGTCTAACAGCAATTTTTCCCTGCTCCATCCTCTCTCTTTTGTGCAGGGGAATGGGGGGGAGGCAGAAAAGGAGAAGCTAGTAGCTTCCCCTGGACCAGGGGGATCTTGTACTCTTTATTAATTGTAAATACCTGTAAACATTGTAAATCCTGTATATTCTGTAGACATTCATTGCATTCCATTGTAGAGTGTAGTTTTGCCTGTAAATTGCATTTTCATTTGCTTCCAGCTGAGCTGGTCTGGCAAAGTTATTGTTGGGGTGGAGGGGGGAAATTTCAACCCATCACACCTATACATTACTGTTTAAAACTTGCAATTCTTGTCCTGGACTGGTACATACATTTGAGATGAAAGACTGCTCTTTTCACTTCCCATTTGTGTTGCTAGATTTCATACTATCATAGTATCATAGTATCAGTCAGGGTTGAAAGGGACCACAAGGATCATCTAGTTCCAAGCCCCCTGCCATGGGCACGGACACCCCACACTAGATCAACCTGGCCAGAGCCTCATCCAGCCTGGGCTTAAACACCTCCAGGGACAGGGCCCCAACCACCTCCCTGGATAACCCATTCCAGGGCTTCACCACTCTCAAAGTGAAGAACTTCCTCTTCACATCCAGCCTGAATCTCCCCACCTCCAGCTTCATTCCATTCCCCTAGTCCTATCACTACCTGACATCCTGAGCAGTCCCTCCCCAGCTTCTTGTAGGCCCCCTTCAGATACTGGAAGGCCACAATTAGGTCACCTTGGAGCCTTCTCTTCTCCAGACTGAACAGCCCCAACTCCTTCAGTCTGTCCTCATAGGAGAGCAGCTCCAGCCCTCTGCTCATCCTCATGGCCCTTCTCTGGACACCTTCCAGCACCTCCAGATCCTTCTTGTAGTAGGGGCTCCAGAACTGGGTGCAGTACTCCAGGTGGGGTAATGGTCTGTAATACAGTTCAGACATGACATTTTAATCATCTGATGGTGAATGAGGTTTATTTTTCATTGAAGTATTACTCATCGGCAAATTGACTAAATCCTGTATTGACCTTTCTTTTGAATTTGGGTGGGTTTTTCTTTTTTGTTTGAGGTTTCAGAGGCTTTAAAGAGTTGCAGTTCATCATCCTGATCATCCAAGATGGGATTCCTCTGCCCTTTACTCGGTGTTTAACATGGCTCCGTTCCTTCGATTTGAAGAATCCTGTATTGTGAAATACTGCTTTTGCTTTTTCTCCTCCTGTCAATCCAAGGGCAATATCTGCAAGCTATATTGATAAGAAAGCAGCAGTCTTTCCACAGAATTAATCTGCTCATGTTCCTGCTGTTACAATGCTAAGATGCTCCCATGCAATGTTCCTCTGTTCTGCTTACGCAGAACGAAGCAGGGGGGAGGGGTTTGAAATAGCTGTGTCCTGACATAACCTGAGAACCAAGAGCTGCTGAGTCTTATCTTCCCCTGGTAAGTCAGTCTGACATTAGATTACTGATGTTAATTTTTCAAATTACTACCCACAGTTAAATGCCTCAATTGTTTTACAGAGGATAATGAATTCTGTCAGGCAGTGTTTTGATGAATCTTCAGCTGACAACTGCAATGTGCAGGCAATAGCAATGAAGTCCACTCAAAGGCATCCCATTCCCTCTAGGTGTTGAGAGGAGAATCAAGTCAGTCTAAACTTTTTATGAGCATTTGCTCTCCCACCTTCCCCTGTAATCAGTGAAAAAGTGGATAATACAAAATGAACAAAGGAATTGGGATGAGTGAATTCCTTTTGTGTTTTGTTTTTTGTTACTGCTGGGCCAGCCACTAAACAAGCAACAGATGCTGTGAAACCCTTCTCCCTTCCTAGAGGGAAGAGCGAAGGAGTAAGGGAGAGAGACTTGTGGACTGGAAAATAAAACTAAACTAAACTAAACTGAATAGAATAGAATAGAATAGAATAGAATAGAATAGAATAGAATAGAATAGGCCAGGTTAGAAGAGACCTTCAAGATCATCGCATCCAACCCATCATCCAACACCATCTAATCAACTAAACCAAGCATCTTCTCAAGTCTCCTCCTAAACACCTCCAAAGATGGTGACTCCACCACCTCCCTGGGCAGCACATTCCAATGTGAAATCACTCTCTCTGTGTAGAATTTCTTCCTAACATCCACTCTAAACCTCCCCTGGTGCAGCTTTAGACTGTGTCCTCTTGTTCTGTCACAAGTTGCCTGGGAGAAGAGACCAACCCCTGTCTGTCTATAACCTCCATTCAGGTAGCTGTAGACAGCAAGAAGGTCTCCCTGAGCCTCCTCTTCTCCAGGCTAAGCAACCTCAGCTCCCCCAGCTTCTCCTCACAGGGCTGTGTTCCAAACTCCTCACCAACTTTGTTGCCCTTCTCTGGACTTGTTCCAGCAAGTCAACATCTTTCCTAAACTGAGGGGCCCAGACCTGGACAAAGGACTCAAGGTGTGGCCTAACCAGTGCAGTGTAAAGGGACAGAATGACCTCCCTGCTCCTGCTGGCCACACTGTTCTTGATACTGTAATCAATGATAAAATTAAATAGATACAAATGCCTACAAAACCAATATTGAACTCAACCCCTTTGATGGCAATTGCATCACCATCACCACTGATACTGTGGCGAGCACCAGGGAAAGTCCAAGACTAAACTCAGGGGCATAAGGGAACAAGATTCAGGAGGCAGATTATGGAACTCATGGATTTGGAACAAGAGGGTCCTCCTTGGACACTGGTCATTGAAGAAGAGAGCCTGACCCTTATCATCCCTCAGCTTTGTATATCACAGTAGCTGTCCTACACCTTTATTTTTAGCCAGTCACCTCCTTGGAGTTGTTATCATTGCTTACAGTTCTCTTTCTGTATTACACTTTGGTTCAGCACACAGAACAAAACTTTGGTTGCAGCTCAGGCTAAAAAAAAAAAAACCAACTAGACACCTTTTCAAACTCTAGACCTGATGTCAGAACAGTGAGTTTAGCATTTTGGGGATGAAGGTTTGGAATCTCGAAGGTCTTTTCCAACCTGGTTGATTCTATTCTATTCTATTCTATTCTATTCTATTCTATTCTATTCTATTCTATTCTATTCTATTCTATTCCATTCCATTCCATTCCATTCCATTCCATTCCATTCTATCCTATCCTATCCTCTCCCATTCTACCTCCACTGTGCTCCAGTCCCATCTTAGATACCCAGTGCCATAGCCTTGGAAAACTGCAGAAGCCAGTCCATCCCTATCACTCTGCTTATATAAGCACACATTAAGATGTTCTGCTTGCAATTCAGAAACAAGTATGGCCAAGCAACACCCCACTAGAACCTGAGGAATAGGCTTATTAGGGATTTCTAGGAAGGATTGTTGTGATTGTCCTCTGAGCCCTCCACATCTGAAGCTGTCTGGCATGTACATACGCAGAGTCCCCAGGTTTGTTCCCAAACCAACTTTAAGATCTACCTTGGCATCACTATTTCTACAGGTGAGCTTAAGCCCCTCTTAGCTTCCTTGCTCTTGCAGAAGCTATTTTTCCACAGTATAGAAAGCTTATCTAGCTAGTGGCCAGGTGTAATGGCAATCCATGTGAATCTGATTATGGACTTCCTTCATATTCCCTCACCATACTTACCTGCTTCTAGATGTTGTTGACTCTAGTATCCATTTAGCTGCAAATTAAATCAGGAGTGGGAGAGGATCAATTGCAGGGGGTCATTTCAATTCACTTTTAACCTTAATGCAGCACCAGGGCTTTTAGAGTGCAATATTTACACAGGCTTAAAAATGGCTCGAGAGAAAGCCTGGGAATTGTTTAAAACCCAGCTCCAAATCATCTACTTTGTTTTAAAAGCAGACTTGCTGATTTATTGGGTTTGTTTAAAATTCTTTGAAATTCAAACTGATGGTTGCCAGAATTGCTTGCAAATGTATTCCACTGTGGTTTAGTATCATCAGTGGGAAGAGGACTGTGAAGCTGAGCAAATCTCTTGCCATCTGGAATGTAACCCCAAGCACCTGATAGTTCCATTCTGAGTCCCCCTCAGGAAGCTCACAATTATATAAAATGTTTAATCAAAGCTGTTGTGCCAAGTATAACTGCAAAGCTGACACCAACATAGCAAAAGGAAAGTTAAATGTCTCCACATGAGCTCTTCTTTTCACTGGAACTTTGTAAAGAGGGGAAGAAGAGATGATTCCAACTTTGCTTCTCCATTCTGTTCAATATCTTCATTGATGATCTGGATGAGGGGATTCAGTCCATTATCAGTACATTTGCATATGACACCAAGTTGGGAGCAGGAGTTGATCTGTTAGAGGGTAGAAGGGCTCTGCAGAGGGACCTTGACAGGCTGGACAGATGAGCAGAGTCCAACAGGATGGCATTCAACAAGTCCAAGTGCTGGGTGCTGCACTTTGGCCACAACAACCCCATGCAGAGCTACAGGCTGGGGTCAGAGTAGCTGGAGAGCAGCCAGACAGAAAGGGACCTGGGGGTGCTGGTTGACAGTAGACTGAACATGAGCCAGCAGAAAAGCAAAAGTTCAGTCATGCCATGAAACAAGGAAAGCTTCACCTTCATCAAGAGTAACTAGTGATAAGACAAGAGAAAATGTGTTTAAGTTGTGCCAAGGGAGGTTTAGAATAGAATAGAATAGAATAGAATAAACCAGGTTGGAAGAGACCTTCAAGATCATCACGTCCAACCTATCACCCAACACCACCTAATCAACTAACCCATGTAACCAAGCACCCTGTCAAGTCTCTCCCTGAACACCTCCACTGACGGCGACTCCACCACCTCCCCAGGCAGCCCATTCCAATGGGCAATCACTCTCTCTGTGTAAAACTTCCTCCTGACCTACAGCCTGAACTTCCCCTGGCGCAGCCTGAGACTGTGTCTTCTTGTTCTGGTGCTGGCTGCCTAGGAGAAGAGACCAACCTCTGCCTGTTTACAACCCCCCTTCAGGTAGTTGTAGAGAGTAATGAGGTCACCCCTGAGTGTCCTCCCCTCCAGGCTAAGCAGCCCCAGCTCCCTCAGTCTCTCCTCATAGGGCTTGTGTTCCAAGCCCCTCACTAACTTCGTTGCCCTTCTCTGGACTCGTTCCAGCAAGTCAACCTCCTTCCTAAACTGAGGAGCCCAGAACTGGACACAGTACTCGAGGTGTGGCCTAACCAGTGCAGTGTACAGGGGCAGAATGACCTCCCTGCTCCTGCTGGCCACACTGTTCTTAATGCAGGCCAGGATGCCATTGGCCCTCTTGGCTGCCTGGGCACACTGCAGGCTCATGTTCAGCCTACCATCAACCAGCACCCCCAGGTCCCTCTCTGCCTGGCTGCTCTCCAGCCACTCTGACCCCAGCCTGTAGCACTGCATGGGGTTGTTGTGGCCAATGTGCAGAACCCGGCACTTGGATGCATTAAATTTCATGCCGTTGGCCTCTGCCCATCTGTCCAGCCTGTCGAGGTCTCTCTGCAAAGCCTCTCTACCCTCTAGCAGATCAACTCCTGTCCCCAGCTTGGTGTCATCTGCAAATTTACTGATTATAGACTCAATGCCCTCATCCAGATCATCCACAAAGATGTTAAAGAGGATGGGGCCCAGCACTGATCCCTGGGGGACTCTACTACTGACTGGCCGCCAGCCGGATGTGACACCATTCACCACCACTCTCTGGGTTCGGCCATCCAGCCAGTTCCTAACCCAGCTCAGAGTGCTGCTGTCCAAGCCATGGGCTGACAGCTTGGCCAGGAGTTTGCTATGGGGGACGGTGTCAAAGGCCTTGCTGAGGTCCAGGTAAACTACATCCACAGGCCTCCCCACATCCACCAGGTGGGTCACCTGATCATAGAAGGAGATCAGGTTGGTCAGGCAGGACCTGCCCTTCCTAAATCCAGTTTAGACTGGACATTAGTTAAAAATTCTTTACTGAGAGAGTGGTGAGGCATTGGAACAGGCTGGGGAAAGTGTTCAAGAAGCCTGTAGATGTGGTGCTTCAGGACATGGTTTAGTGGTTGTGGTAGTTGGGTTATAGTTGGACTTGATGAACTGAAAAAAGTCTTTTCCAGCCCTAATCACAGAATCATAGAATTATTAGGGTTGAAAGGGACCTCAAGGATCACCCAGTTCCAACACACCTGCCATGGGCAGGAACCTCTCATACTACAGCAGGTTGCTCAGAGCCACATCCAGCCTGACTGCAAACACCTCCAGGGATGAGGCTTCCACCACCTCCCTGGGCAACCTGTGCCAGTGTCTCACCACCCTCATGGGGAAGAACTTCTTCCTAACAGCCAATCTCAATCTACCCATTCCTAGTTTTGTTCCATTTCCCCCAGTCCTATCACTCCATGACACCCTCAAAAGTCCCTCCCCAGCTGTCTTGTAGCCCCCTTCAGATACTGGAAGGCCTCCTTGGAGTCTTCTCTTCTCCAGACTGAACAGCCCCAACTCCCTCAGTCTGTCCTCATAGGAGAGCAGCTCCAGCCCTCTGCTCATCCTCATTACCCTTCTCTGGACACATTCCAGCACCTCCAGATCCTTCCTGTAATAGAGGCTCCAGACCTGGATACAGTACTCCAGGTGGGGTCTCACCAGAGTGCAGCAGAGGGGGAGAATCACCTGCTGGCTCTGCTTCTCTTGCTGCAGCCCAGGCTCTGGTTGCTTTCTGGGCTGCAAGTGCTCACTGCTGGCTCCTGTTGAGCTTCTCATCCACCAGCACCCCCAGGTCCTTTCCTTCAGGGCTGCTCTCAAGCCTGTCCCTGCCCAGCCTATATCAATGCTTGGGATTGCCCTGACCCAGATGCAGGAGCTTGCATTTGGTTCTGTGATTCTGAGAGGCAGTCTGGTTCAGAAGGATAGGAGCATAGCTAGACCCCACCACGTGGTGGATGGAGGGTACCCTCTGTGCTTACTTTGAACAGGAGATTGACCTGAAAATTTCTTAGTCTTTACAGCTCCCTGAGAAATTACATTGGCCTAATTAGAGCTGCACCAGAGCTTCACCTACCACCATTTCTTTTCTTCTTTTATGAGCAGGCTGAAATTTCTGCTAAGCCAGCCTAATAGCTGGCTTATCCTGCTGCTTGAAGGATTGCCTGCACTTTAGTCAGCGTGAACTCTGAAGACAAACTGACAACTTTCAGATCAGCTGGAGAAGGTTTATTAGGGACATCTGTACTTAACAGGAAGCAGGCTGCTTTCCCAGGCTTTCAGAGAAACCTGTGCATCCTGAAGGTATCTAGCACTTCCCTGTTGCGAAGCTGTATTTGAGAGTTACCAGTAGAAACTTTATAGAGGCTTCTGTTGGTACCACCTAGAATAGAATAGAATAAACCAGGTTGGAAGAGACCTTCAAGATCATCGTGTCCAACCTATCACCCAACACCACCCAACCAACTAACTCATGCAACCAAGCACCCTGTCAAGTCTCCTCCTGAACACCTCCAGTGATGGTGACTCCACAACCTCCCCAGGCAGTCCCATTCCAATGGGCAATCACTCTCTCCGTGTAAAACTTCCTCCTGACCTCCAGTCTGAACCTCCCATGGCACAGCCTGAGACTGTGTCCTCTTGTTCTGGTGCTGGCTGCCTGGGAAAAGAGACCAACCTCTGCCTGTCTACAACCCCCCTTCAGGTACTGAAAACCTAAACTGGTTACTTTGAAAAGAAAAAAAGAACAAAACAACACCAACAAAAACTCAGCAGTGGCTTGTGAAAGTTTGCTTGGTTTACAGAACCATTACAGAACCATTACAGAATTAACCAGGTTGGAACAGACCTTTGAGACGAGTCCAACCTGTCACTGAACACCATCTAATCAACTAAACCATGGCACCAAGTGCCTCATCCAGTCTCTTCCTAAACACCTCCAGTGATGGTGACTCCACCACCTCCCTGGGCAGCACATTCCAATGGCCAATTTCTCTTGCTGGGAAGAATTTCTTCCTAACATTCAGCCTAAACCTCCCCTGGCACAGCTTGAGACTGTGTCCTCTTGTTCTGGTGCTGTTTGCCTGGAGAAGAGACTAATCCCCATCTGGTTACAACCATGCTTCAGGTAGTTGTAGAGAGCAAGAAGGTCTCCCCTGAGCCTCCTCTTTCCAGGCTAAGCAACCCCAGCTCCCTCAGCCTCTCCTCACAGGGCTGTGCTCCAGACCCCTCCCCAGTTTTGTTGCCCTTCTCTGGACACCTTCCAGCAACTCAACATCTTTCCTAACCTGAGGGCCCCAGACCTGGAGACAGGACTCAAGGTGTGGCCTGTGTCACACTTTGGACTGGGAAGGTGAAAAATCTCAAACAACTTGAGTGGTTCTCTGTTATTTTGGGGGTTGTTTTGTTTTGCTTTGCTTTGCTTTGCTTTGTTTTTAAATGTAAAGCACCTGATCCCCAAGCCAGTAAATATCCATTAAATGGTGTGGAAGGCAAATGCTATCATTTCTCTCTTTCATGTCTCTGTGCCCTTTCAGAAACTCTCCAAGGACTTGTGAGGTGGCCTATTCATCTTAATGAGATACTGCCAGGCAAATGAGAACATCACAGGGACATAAGTAGAGATAGAAACCATCCCTGGGATGTCTCAGGGCTTCATTCTTTTCTGTGTCTCTTCTCATTTTCCCTACTCTCGTTTCAATCCCTCCTGAGCTGGCTGGTAATTAGAGCATAAAGCTTTTCATATTTAGATAAACAATTTTGCTGCATTTTGAGATTTATTCTGCTGTTCCAGTGCTTGGTAAGACTGCTGTGTACATGTGCATGAATCAGGGGGAGGCAAAATAACTCAGCTGATTTATCAGCAACAAATGAAATAGAACACCTGAGACAATGTTCCATGATACTGCACACACACACACAAAGAAAGTCTGAAGAAATGAGTGGGGAAATAGGAATTTAAGCTTCTCCTCTTCCACTGGCATGGCATCTTCACACAGCATCTTCTTGCTGACATCTATACAAAGCCACATGAGCTGTGTCAGACTCCCCACATGTTTTGAGCAGTAAGCAAACTTCAACCACTAAAAGAACCTCAGCTGGAGAAGGACCTGGGAGTCCTGGTGGGTCACAAGTTATCCATGGGACAGCAGTGTGCCCTGGTGGCCAAGAAGGCCAATGGGATCCTGGGGTGCATTCAGAGGAGTGTGTCCAGCAGATCCAGGGAGGTTCTCCTTTCCCTCTACTCTGCCCTGGTGAGGCCACACCTGGAATATTGCATCCAGTTTTTGACTGCCCAGTTTGAGACAGGGATCCACACAAGAGAGACAAATAGAGGGCTATCAGGATGATGAGGGACTGGAGCACTGCCTGGTGAGGAGAGGCTGAGACACCTGGGGCTTTCCAGTCTGGAAAAGAGAAGAATGAGAGGGGATTTAATAAATGTCTATAAATATCTTGGGGCTGGGGGTCAAGAGGGAGGGGACAGGCTCTGCTCACTTGCACCCTGAGACAGGACAAAGGGTAATGAATATAAACTGCAGCACAGGAGGTTCCACAGGGTTGTCCAGGGAGGTGGTCGAGGCCCCGTCCCTGGAGGCGTTTAAGCCCAGGCTGGCTGAGGCTCTGGCCAGCCTGATCTAGTGTGGGGTGTCCCTGCCCATGGCAGGGGGGTTGGAACTAGATGATCCTTGTGGTCCCTTCCAACCCTGACTGATACTATGATACTATACCTCAACATGAAGAGGAACTTCTTCACTGTGAGGGTCACAGAGCACTGGAACAGGCTCCCCAGAGAGGTTGTGGAGTCTCCTTCTCTGGAGGCTTTCCAGACCCATCTGGATGTGTTCCTCTGTGACCTGCACTAGATTCTACAGTCCTGCTCTGGCAGGGGGGGTTGGGCTTGATGATCATCAGAAGTCCCTTCAATCCCTAACATCCTGTGAGCCTGTGAACTTAGTTATCATAGTATCATAGTATCAGTCAGGGTTGGAAGGGACCACAAGGATCATCTAGTTCCAACCCCCCTGCCATGGGCAGGGACACCCCACACTAGATCAGGCTGGACAGAGTCTCATCCAGCCTGCTCTTAAACATGCATTGTTTGCAGGCTGCTTCATCTTCTTTTCCAAGTTGTTTTTTTTTGTTGTTTGTTAGAGTTTCTACCTTGCAATTCTCTGTTTTTCATTATTCTGTTAATAACTGTTTCCTCCTAACTGGAAATTAATGTTATTTGTAAAATGCTGGAAGTGTGCTTAGGCAATCACTGAGGTGGCTTTATATCTACCTTTAACATCTTTCATTTCCATTACCCTTGCTTTTACTTGGGATTTGAATCCTCCTCACTCAGCTCTACCAACTGCATTAGATTCCTCAGATTCTGTTCAATTTACTTCATAGTCTTGTCATACTCCTTGACAGGCCTTTGGTTAAAGCATGCTGTCATTTAAATTATGAATGCTTCTATTGCTTCTTTGTAGCACTTACTCTTCTGAGTTTCACAGGGTACACCTTGAGGTGTAATAAATTCAACCTTGTTTGGTGTGATCAAAGAGCAAGCAAGGCTTTCACTGGATTTGAGGTTAACTTCATCCCTAATGCTGCCAACAGCAAGGTTAGAACAGAATAGAATAGAATAGAATAGAATAGAATAGAATAGAATAGAATAGAATAGAATAGAATAGAATAGAATAGAATAGGACCATCTGGATTGTTCTCAGAAAAATATGTCAAAGAAGTCAACTTCTGAGGCCAAGAGTGAAGCCTTCTCCCTGTTGTAGAGCTGAGGGGGTTGTAGCCATTTGGGAGGAATTATTTCACACAGAATCACAGAATGGTGGGGGCGTTGGAATGGACCTCTGGAAAGAATAGAATAGAATAGAATAGAATAGAATAGAATAGAATAGAATAGAATAGAATAGGCCAGGTTGGAAGAGATCTTTAAGATCATCAAGCCCAACCTATCACCCAACACCATCTAACCAACTAAACCATGGCACCAAGTGCCTCATCCAGTCTCTTCCTAAACACCTCCAGTGATGGTGACTCCACCACCTCCCTGGGCAGCACATTCCAATAACCAATCTCTCTTTCTGGGAAGAACATCTCAACATCCAGCCTAAACCTCCCCTGGTGCATCCTGAGACTATGTCCTCTTGTTCTGGTGCTGCTTGCCTGGGATACAATTTAGTTGTAGACAGCAAGAAGGTCTCCTGTGAGCCTCCTCTTCTCCAGACTAAGCAACCCCAGCTCCCTCAGCCTCTCCTCACAGGGCTGTGCTCCAAACCCCTCCCCACCTTTGTTGCCCTTTTCTGGACACATTCCAGCATCTCAACCTGAGGGGCCCAGACCTGGACACTGGTCTCAAGGCGTGGCCTAACCAATGCTAGGTACAGGGGCAAAATGACCTCCCTGCTCCTGCTGGCCACACTGTTCAATACTATGCAACACAATAATCCAATGAATTCCCTAGGCAATACAATGATACAATGCAATGCTGTTTTTAATCTACATCCTGTGGCAATGTGTTAAGGAAAGCTGAACATGGAAGCCCTTGAAAATGCACTGCAGCCTACACTGAACATTGTGTAAAGACAACCTTCAGAGGTAGTTATCACATCAGAGGTAGTTATCACATTAAAAATATGATTCTTTAGGCCAAATACTTTTAGAAATGGTGTGAATCCCCTCCCCCTCTCCCCCATTTTTTTTTCTCCCCTTTACATTTTAAGGATTAAGAGATTTTTTTTTTGCACTGCATGAAAGAATTCTTATTTCAGGCCATCTGCCCCTATTGCTTTTTTGGCTTTGATGGAGTGTCTAAACTTACATCTGTCCTTCTGCAATTAGGATTCTAAAATTGATTTGTCTTCTGGTTACAGCAGATAAAGATAGAATTTATCTGAAAATGATATTGTTTCTTCAAGGGTGCTCATAAATCTTCTTAGCAAATGAAAAAGAAGCATAAGACTGCAGGGAAATAAAGCCCAGGAGGACTTCAGGGTTAGTCTCTTGGACTCTCTTTGTAGCTTTTAGTGCTGTTTTAGCTGGACTTCTACTTAATACTTGCCTAACTGCTCTGACAGAAGAATCTTTACCAGCATGTATTTTGGTGTTGAAAACTGGGTGGGTGCAGTTGCTGATTTGCATTAAGTTGTTTAAAGGCAAGTGGGGGTGACAACGTTGAGTTGAGGAGCTTGAGGCCCCTGAGAAATGCATTGAAGAGCTCCTAGCCTGCATATTCCTGTCTCTATACCCCAGTAATTTTCATTCTTAGACCACATGTGGTAGACCTCAGGCAGATGCAGATGAAACCTGCAAGCTGCCATCCAAACCCTGCTCAGCTTTTGGCATTGCAACATGTTCTGAGTGTGATTTAACAGAGTAGAACACTCTTGTAGCAGATCTCCTTGTCTTGGACAGGTATTCCTCTCACATCCCTTAGTTGCCAGGAGGTGTTGAGTATTAGGTTTAGTTTGGAAAAGAGGAGGCTGAGGGGAGACCCCATTGCTCTCTACAGCTACCTGAAAGTACGTTGTGGAGAGGCTGGTACTGGTCTCTTCTGAAAGGTAATTAGTGGCAGAACAAGAGGGAATGGCCTCAAGCTGCACCAGGGGAGGTTTAGGCTGGATGTTAGGAAGAAATTCTTCATAGAAAGAGTTATTGGCCATTGGAATGTGCTGCCCATGGAGGTGGTGGAGTCACCATCACTGGAAGTGTTTAGGAAGAGACTGGAAGGGGCACTTGGTGCCATGGTTTAGTTGTTTAGATGGTATTGGGTGATAGGTTGGACTCGATGATCTCAACCTGGTTAATTCTCCCCTCCCTCCCCCCCTCCCTCCCCCCTCCCCTCCCCTCCCCTCCCCTCCCCCTCCCTCCCTCTCCCCTCCTCTCCTCTCCTCTCCTCTCCTCTCCTCTCCCCTCCCTCCCTCCCTCCCTCTCCTCCTCTCCTCTCCTCTCCTCTCCTCTCCTCTCCTCTCCTCTCCTCTCCTCTCCTCTCCTCTCCTCTCCCTCTCCTCTCCTCTCCTCTCCTCTCCTCTCCTCTCCTCTCCCTCTCCTCTCCTCTCCTCTCCTCTCCTCTCCTCTCCTCTCCTCTCCCTCTCCTCTCCTCTCCTCTCCTCTCCTCTCCTCTCCTCTCTCTCTCCTCTCTCCTCTCCTCTCCTCTCCTCTCCTCTCCTCTCCTCTCTCTCCTCTCCTCTCCTCTCCCTCTCCTCTCCTCTCCTCTCCTCTCCCTGTGACTGGGTAGGTTTAGACTGGACATTAGGAAAACTTTTTTCATGGAAAGAGTGTTCAGGCATTGGAATGTGCTGCCCAGGGAGGTGGTTGAGTCCCCAAGCCTGGATGTGTTTAAAGGTGGTTTGGATGTGGTGCTTGGGGCTGTGGTTTAGGGGTGAACCTTGTAGAGTAGGGTTCTGGGTTGGACTTTTTCCCAGCTGAATGTTTCTGTGATTTCTTGCAGAAATGGGGTTTATTTCTTTCGCAGACTTTGCTGTTCCTTGCCCTGACTATGAGAAGAGAGTTTGTAGCTGTGAGGTTCACAGAATCACTTAAGGAGCAGAAAAAAATTCTTTGGTATGAGGGCTGAGCTCTCTGCTAATGTGATTACATGTCTGACAGAATGTGATCTCAGTGGCTTACAGTTAACTGAAGCTAAACCATTTGCTTCCACACTATAGTGCAGTCTCCACTGGCTTTTTCCATACCCTTGCAATGTTTAACACCAGTTGTTTATTACACAGAGTTGCTTGGGTCAGCCTGGTAGCTTAGTCTGGATCTCACACATTTGCTACTAGGTTACATCAGGCAGAAAGCTGCTTTTTTCTTCAATTAGATGGATGTATAGTTACAAAAATGTTGAGTTGCTGGAATGTGTCCAGAGAAGGGCAACAAAGCTGGGGAGGGGTCTGGAGCACAGCCCTGTGAGGAGAGGCTGAGGGAGCTGGGGTTGCTTAGCCTGGAGAAGAGGAGGCTCAGGGCAGACCTTCTTTCTGTCTACAACTCCCTGAAGGGAGGTTGTAGCCAGCTGGGGGTTGGTCTCTTCTCCCAGGCAAGCAGCACCAGAACAAGAGGACGCAGTCTCAAGCTGCTCCAGGGAGGTTTAGGCTGGAGGTTAGGAGGAAGTTCTTCACAGAGGAGATCTTGGCCATTGGAATGTGCTGCCCAGGGAGGTGGCGGAGTCACCATCACTGGAGGTGTTTAGGCAGAGACTGGATGGGGTGCTTGGTGCCATGGTTTAGATGACTAAATGGTGTTGGGTGATAGGTTGGACTTGATGATCTCAAAGGTCTCTCCCAACCTGGTCTATTCTAGTCTAGTCTAGTCTAGTCTATTTATAGTTAAGGAACTTTGTTTGCTCCTGTTCTGAGGAGAATGTTCCATGTCTGGAGTTCTGGGGAACTAAGAATTTGAAGTTATGTGCAGAAAACTCACTCAGGGGGACAGCTTTTATAACCTGGCTTTGGTTATAAGGCAGTTAAAGGCAAAATCCTTCTGGTCTTCTGTGCAGCCAGCGTTCATGAAGAGATTCAGTACTCAGAGCAGAAATTTGAAACTCTGTCTTCAGGGACTGCATTTATAACCTGATTTTGAAGATGGCAAAATCCTCTTGGCCTCGCGTGTAGCCACCGTTCAGGAACGGATTCAATACTCCAACAGTCTATTTCAGCTTGTATTTTCCATCAGTGTTTCTGTCTCCTGACAGCTTACCTGCTGCAGCTGAGTGAGCTGATGCAACTGGTGGGATAATGAGGAGCAATGGAGTAGCTAGGATTAAGCATTTGGTGACTACAGAAAGGCTAGGATTATTGTGCTTCGGTTCCCCACCGCTGCTCTGCTCTAGCAGGTGACTGCTATCCTCTGACCTTTCATTAGTGAAACCTTTTGTGTCCCTGTGGTTTCAAAGACAAACAACACTTCTTTTTCCATAGGATTCAGTCATGGAATCATAGAATCAATAAGGTGGGAAAAGACCTCAAAGATCATCAAGTCCAACCTATCACCCAACACCTCATGACTAACTGAACCATGGCTTCAAGTGCAACATCCAGTCCCCTCTTGAACACCTCCAGGGATGGTGACTCCACCACCTCCAGGGATGGTGACTCCATCACCTCCCTGGGCAGCACATTCCAATGGTAAATTACTCTTTCTGGGAAGAACTTTCTCCTCACCTCCAGCCCAAATTTCCCCTGGCACATCTTGAGACTGTGTCCTCTTGTCCCCTCCTGCCTACAACCTCCCTTCAGGTAGTTGTAGAGAGCAAGAAGGTCTCTCCTGAGCCTCCTCTTCTCCAGGCTAAGCAACCCCAGCTCCCTCAGCCTCTCTTCACAGGGCTGTGTTGCAGACCTCTCCCCAGCTTTGTTGCCTTTCTCTGGACATGTTCAAATGTCTCAATGTCCTTCTTAAATTGATCTTTGAGTCCAGAACTGGACACAGGACTCAAGGTGTGCCCTAACCACTGCTGAGCACAGGGCAGAATGGCTTCCCTGCTCTTGCTGGCCACACTGTTCCTGATGCAGGCCAGGATGCCATTGGCCTTCTTGTCCACTTGGGCACACTGCTGGCTCATGTTCAGCTGGCTGTCAACCAGTACCCCCAGGTCCTTTCTGCCTGGCTGCTCCATTCATTCTAGGAAGAGACACCTCTGTCTACATATTGAGTGTGTGCACTTGATTCTGTGCTTCTCCTTAGTGTTTTCTTTTACTTAAAAGTAAGATTCTTAGCTGCACTCTGTGATAAGACAAGGGGTAATGGGTATAAACTACAGCACAGGAGGTTCCACCTCATCACGAGGAGGATCTTCACTCTGGGCATCCCAGAGCACTGGAACCGGTTCTCTGGGGGCTTGTGGAGTCTTCTTCTCTGGTGACTTTTAAGACTCATCTGGATGTGTTCCTGTGCAACCTGTGCTTGATTCTCTGTTCCTTCTTTGGCAGGGGGGTTGGACTCGATGATCTCCTGAGGTCCCTTCCAACCCTAACATCCTGTGAACCTGTGAGATGAACACTTGTGTAAAATCTGTACTTGATGAACACATTAAATTAGATAACCCCAAACTATATTGATTTTATCATCCAATGGCTTAGCTATCAAGGGTTTTAATTCATATGTGACTCAATATGGTTTGAAAATGGATGGAATAAGAAAGCAAACCTCAAAGGATGCAAAACATTTCTATGTACCTTGTGCACATGACTTTGAAGTCATAATCTTGCAGCCTGCTTTATGCCATCAAGCCTAAAATAACTCCTTCAGGCTTCTTGTACTCTGCATTTGTTTTTTTATTACATGTTTCTTTATGCTTGGAAACCTTCAGAACTTCAGACTGTGCTAACCTTCAGAAGCTTCTTCAGCTTCATATAGAAGGATCACAACTGGGAAATGGATGTCTCATGTCTACAGAAAGCCAGTGTTCAGTCACAAACTTTGCACCACTCATGGAGAATGCCAACTGCTCATTGTGGAATTTCTCTGGATGCTGATGCTAGTTAGGTAGAACAAATGAGTGAGTGTGTGCCTCAGGGGAAAAGCATTTTCCTACTGAATATTTATAGGTGTTAAATTTAGCTTTATTAGAACATGCTCATTCATGTTACTTGGATGAACAGTCAATGAATATTCAGTCTGGAGAACAGAAGGCTCTGACTGACATAATTGTGGCCTTCCAGTATCTTAAAGGGGCCTGCAAGAAAGCTGGGGAGGGACTTTTGAGGGTGTCAGGGAGTGATAGGACTGGGGGGAATGGAAAAAAAATGGGTAGATTGAGATTGGATGCTAGGAAGAAGTTCTTTCCCATGAAGGTGGTGAGACATTGGCACAGGTTGCCCAGGGAGGTGGTGGAAGGCTCATCCCTGGAGGTGCTTAAGGCCAGGCTGGATGTAGCTGTGAGCAACCTGCTGTAGTATGAGGTGTCCCTGCCCATGGCAGGTGATATGCTGGTTGGGTGATATGCTGGACTTGATGATCTCAAAGGTCTTTTCCAACCTGGTTAATTCTATTCTATTCTATTCTATTCTATTCTATTCTATTCTATTCTATTCTATTCTATTCTATTCTACTCTACTCTATTCCATCCCATCTCATTCCATTCCATTCCATTCCATTCCATTCCATTCCATTCCATTCCATTCCATTCCATTCCATTCCATTCCATTCCACCTCCATGGAGGGGACATACAAGATCTCCCTGGGCAACCTGTGCCAGTATCTCAGCTGTAACTTGGGTGGTAGGTGCTGCTCATTGTCTGAATGTAGGCTCAGTTTCAGAAAACACCAGCTAAGCTTTCTTTTTATGAGTAGTTTCAATGGTTATTAAAAGACTCAATACATGCATCAACAGAAATGTATGAGCAGATTTCAGTGACCATTACCAAAGTGCTTCCTCAGCTGGGTTACTCTATCATGTATTGATCCAGGGTAACGGTGCTGTTTGTTTTCATTCTTTTCTTCTATGCAAACAGCTTGAAACAGACTTTAAATACCAAATTCTCTCTTGAATAGTCAATTCCCAGCAGGCAAATAATCTGTAATGATTAATCTATTTAATTAATGTACAGCAAGCATCAAGTAATACTTAATTCTTGGACTGTAACTTTGTCAGGAAAAGTTCAGTGGAGGCTTTTGCAAGAAACAAATACTTGGTCTCGATGATCTTGAGTATGGTCTCCTTCTCTGGAGCCTTTCCAGCCCTGTCTGGATGTGTTCCTGTGTGACCTGTGCTGGATTCTATGGTTCTGCTCTGGCAAGGGGTTGGACTCAAAGATCAATTTAAGGAGGACATTGAAACTCTGGAACATGTCCAGAGAAGGGCAGTGAGGCTGGGGAGAGGTTTGGAGCACAACCCTGTGAGGAGAGGCTGAGGGAGCTGGGGTTGTTTAGCCTGGAGAAAAGGAGGCTCAGAGGAAACTTTATTGCTCTCTACAACTACCTGAAAGGAGGTTGTAGCCAGGTGGGGGTTGATCTCTTCTCCCAGGCAACCAGCACTAGAACAAGAGGACACATTCTGAAGTTGTGCCAGGGGAGGTTTAGACTCAAGGTGAGGAGAAAGTTCTTCACAGAGAGAGTTGTTAGCCATTGGAATGTGCTGCCCAGGGAGGTTGGTGGAGTCACCATCCCTGGAGCTGTTCAAGAGAGGATTGGATGTGGCACTTGGTGCCATGGTTTAGTTAGTCAGGAGGTGTTGGGTGACAGGTTGGACTTGATAATCTTTGAAGTCTTTTCCTACCTTATTGATTCTGATTCTATGATCTTTGGAGGTCCCTTCCAACCCCTAACACCCTGTCATCCTGTGTGTGACCCTGCAAAGTTCTTTTCCAACCTGGTTAATTCTGTATTCTGTAATTCTGATTTAGGTGAGGGTTTAGTTTCCTTTTATTCCTCAAAAGTGAGAAGCCAAATTCTTTAGCTCACAAAATGTGACAATATCAGTAAGACTTAATAATTGTCTTACTTCTGAAAAGACATCACTGCACATGATTTTAAACTGAGCGAATACAAAGCACTCTATCAGAGCAAGGTCAATTCAGCAAATTATTCTCTACTAAACTGGAATTAGAGAGTCAAACTGATTAAACCCTCAAGTTAGTATCAAAAATATGCTATCTTTATATCCATTCTGAGTGAGTGTCTGCATTTGTGGGGGGCAGATCCTAGATAAAGTTTCCCAGGGTTGTTTCACGGAATGGAATGGAATGGAATGGAATGGAATGGAATGGAATGGAATGGAATAGAATAGAATAGAATAGAATAGAATAGAATAGAATAGAATAGAATAGAATAGAATAGAATAGAATAGAATAGAAAAGGTTGGAAGAGACCCTTGAGATCAACAAGACCAACCTGTCACTCAACACCATCTAATCAACTAAGCCATGGCACCAAGTGCCTCATCCAGTCTCTTCCTAAACACTTCCAGTGATGGTGACTCCACCACCTCCCTGGGCAGCCCATTCCAATGGCCAAGCTCTCTTTCTGGGAAGAACTTCTAACATCCAGCCTAAACCTCCCCCGGTGCAGCTTGAGACTGTGTCCTCTTGTTCTGGTGCTGGTTGCCTGGGAGAAGAGACCAACCCCCACCTGGCTACAACCTCCCTTCAGGGAGTTGTAGAGACCAATAAGATCTCCTCTGAGCCTCCTCTTCTCCAGGCTAAGCAACCACAGCTCCCTCAGCCTCTCCTCATATGGTTTGTGCTCCAGACCCCTCCCCAGCTTTGTTGCCCTTCTCTGGACACCTTCCAGCAACTCAGCATCTTTGCTAAACTGAGGTGAAGGCTTTATTGCTGCCAGAAGGCTATCCTCTAACTTCCAATCTTGATAAAAGAATCCAACAGATAAACTTAGCTGGAGATTGAAACCTTTTCCATCTATTTATCCAATAGGGAAAAGCACTGACTTTACCAGAAAACTTACTGAAACAGAGAAGTTTAGCAGACCTGATTTATTCAGAAAGTGATGGCTGACAAGCTCCAGTCTTCCAAAACCTGCACAATACCAAAGTAATCATTGAGCAGATTTTCCCCTTCTGTGTGAACTCCCTGGCTGCTGACATAATGCCTATAAAAGAGTCACCACGCAGGGGCTGCATGGACACACTTCCATTCCTATCAATTCCAGATACAAAGGACATCTCCAAATGAACAAAACCAAAATGAAAACGAATGAGCTGCTTAATGCAGAGTGGAGCTTGGATACTCTTTGCCTCCCACAGGACAGGTCTGCACAGTGCAGTAGAGCACATCTCTAGGCAAGTGCTGATGAAGCTTGTCTGATGCCAGCAGCAGTACTCTTGATGGCTGTTAGCACTGCCCTGGTGCTCAGGTGTAGCACTGAGGACGTGCCTTAGGTAATTCCAGGTGTAATGTGTTAGCTGTCAGTAACTTGGATAGTCTGAAACTAAAGCATGGCCCAGAGCCAGTGGTGGTTGTAATGGTGAAAGAGCTTTGTACATTAGCTCAGGAAAGAAATCCCCATTTCTGTGTGCAGCACACTACATTAAAGACTACTTCTGTTCTATAAGTGGTGCTGTAGACTTAGTGATCCATTTGGTTTTGACTTCTGGTTTGGGGCAATGCCACTCACTGTGTGAGGGAATGAGGCACACCTGACAAACCAGCATCCCCAGGAACCTCTGCCTCTGAAGTGGACAGAGCCTCTGCTTGGTGAAATGTAGAGATAACAGTTCAGACCTGTGCTCAAGGTACAGAATACTCAGTACATCCATGCTGAACTCTCCAGGACTGCTACTTCCTTGGTAAAGATTGCTTGAGAGGTCAGAGTTCTGCATAGTATCACAGTGTCACAGTATGTTAGAGGTTGGAGGGGACCTCCAGAGATCATTGAGTCCAACCCCCCTGCCAGAGCAGGAGCATCCAGGGTGGTCTTGCACAGGAGTGCATCCAGGTGGGCTTTGAAAGTCTCCAGAGGAGACTCCACAGCCTCTCTGGGCAGCCTGCTCCAGGGCTCTGTCACTCTCATCGTAAATAAGTTTCTCTTCATGTTGAGGTGAAGCCTTCTGTGTTCAAGCTTGAACCTGCTGTTCCTTGTCTTATTAGTGCACACCACCAAAAAGAGCTTTGGCTCCCTCCAGCTGACACCCATCCCTCAGATACTTATACACATTGATGAGATTCCCCTCTCAGTCTTCTCTTCTCAAGGCTAAGCAGCCCCAGAGCTCTCAGTCTCTCTTCACAGGGGAGATGCTCAAGTTCCCTAATCATCCTCATGGCTCTCTGTTGGACTCTTTCCAGCAGGTCTCTGTCTCTCTTGAACTGGGGAGCCCAAAACTGGACACAGTATTCCAGGTGTGGTCTCACCAGAGCAGAGCAGAGGGGGAGAAGAACACCCCCTAGACCTGCTGAGCACACCTTTCTTGATGCATCCCAGGATCCCGTTGGCTCTCTTGGACACAAGGGCACATTGTTGTCCCATGCAGAGCTTGCTGTCCACCAGCTCTCCAAGGTCTTTCTCTGTGGAGCAGCGTTTTCTTCTTCTCTCCAGCAGGTCTCTGTCTTTCTGGTAAATCACCTTGGCGTCCAAAGGTTGAAATCTGTGATGAGATTTTGTATTTCCATGGTTCTTCTCAGTTCTTCCTTAAAAAGATGTCTGAAAAGGAGCATGAGACATAGTATCATAGTATCAGTCAGGGTTGGAAGGGACCACAAGGATCATCTAGTTCCAACCCCCCTGCCATGGGCACGGACACCCCACACTAGATCAGGCTGGACAGAGCCTCAGCCAGCCTGGGCTTGAACACCTCCAGGGACGGGGCCCCAACCACCTCCCTGGACAACCCATTCCAGGGCTTCACCACTCTCATGGGGAAGAACTTCCTCCTCACCTCCAGCCTGAATCTCCCCACCTCCAGCTTCATTCCATTCCCCCTAGTCCTATCACTACCTGAGATCCTGAGCAGTCCCTCCCCAGCCTTCCTGTAGGCCCCCTTCAGATACTGGAAGGCCACAGTTAGGTCACCTTGGAGCCTTCTCTTCTCCAGACTGAACAGCCCCAACTCCTCAGTCTGTCCTCACAGGAGAGGTGCTCCAGCCCTCTGCTCATCCTCGTGGCCCTTCTCTGGACACATTCCAGCACCTCCACATCCCTTTAAAACCTTTAAAAGCAGATGAAACACAAAGCTTATGGAAGCAAAAGAAGGGGAGGCTTTGTTTTACTGTTTGGTGGAGACCAATAGGAAGATCCAAGCAAGCACACTTTCTGATCAAACCTGAAGACAGGAACTCTCCCAATTTCCCCTCCTTCCCCCAAGCTAATCACAACAGCTGTCATTTCATCCCCACTTAAAATGGATTTGCTGGAACTGGGATAGGAGAGTCCTGAGACAGTGCCATTTCCCACAAGGTAAACCTGCTCTGGTCATGTGCAAAGGGCGATAAACAGAATTCATTTATTCAGCAGTGATGCTCTGACAGTTTGCATTAAGCATTGAGACAGGCTTTTAGTCTGCATGGTACAAATATTATGAGACTGGGGAGGGAAGGAGAAAGAGAAGTTTCTGGATCTGTAGGCTTTCAGGAAAACTCCAAAGTGTGTCCAGTTCTGGTGTCTCCATCATAAGAAGGACACAGAGCTGATGGAGTGAGTCCAGAGGAGGGCCACAAAGGTGATCCAAGGGCTGGAGCACCTCTGCTGTGAGGATAGGCTGAGGGAGCTGGGCTTGATCACCCTAGAGAAGGCTGTGGTGGGACCTTTGAGCCGCCTTCCAATACCTGAAGGAATCCTGTGGGAAGGCTGGAGAGGGACTTTTTATAAGGGTGTCCAGCAATAGAAGAAGGTGGAATGTGCTGCTCAGGGAGGTGGTGGAGTCCCCGTCCCTGGAGGTGTTCAAAAAAGGATAGGATGTGGCACTCGGTGCCATGGTTTAGTTAGTCATGAGGTGTTGGGTGACAGGTTGGACTTGATGACCTCTGAGGTCTTCTCCAACCTTGTTGATTCTATAATTCTATGCTTCTAAGCAGCCCACTTTTCCAGTCCAGTGCTTCCCTTCATTTAGACCTTTCTTAAGACTTTTTTTTCACTACATCAGTAAATGAGATCATAATTAAAACCTGAGCAGATCAACAGTGCCTTTAGATTTTCATGTGTAATCTCTTAATCCTCTACTAATATTAGACATTGGTCTTTCTTTCTTTTTTAACCCCCCCTTTTTCCTCCCAAAACCTTTGTTTAAAATGTCTCTGCTAGCTCTTAATGTACCCAGGGATTAGCTTTGGTAAACCAGCCCATGAGTGTTTCACAGCAGTCAGCTGATTTTCTCTTCAATTTGTCTTTTTCTATGACTTACTGCTAGCTGAGAGGAGCCTAATTAAATCTAATGGACTGCTGGTATACATCTATTGGAATATTGACACTTTATCACCAATTAAACTGCATTCCTTATCTTCTTATGCTGTTAGCTGGGTTTTGTGCTGCTTTACCTGGCGGGATTAGGAAATGCTTCTTCCTCTGTTTTTTTCCCAACATGTTTGTTTTTAATTAAGGTGTTGAGGTTTCTTGCTTGGCAAATAGAAGCTTTGCTTGCCAGAAGATAAGTATGCAGGGTTTGAAGACAGAGCCTGGAGAAAAGGAGGCTCAATGGAGACCTTATTGCTCTCTACAACCACCTGAAGGGAAGTTGCAGCCAGGGGGTTGGTCTCTGCTCACAGGCAACCACCAAGAGAACAAGAGGACACAGTCTCAAGCTGCACCAGGGGAAGTTTAGGCTGGAGGTGAGGAGAAAGTTCTTCCCAGAAAGAGAGCTTGGCCATTGGAATGTGCTGCCCAGGGAGGTGGTGGAGTCACCATCCCTGGAGGTGTTTAAGATTGGATGGCACTTGAAGCCATGGTTTAGTTAGTCACAAGGTGTTGGGTGATAGGATGGACTTGATGATCTCTGAGGTCATTTCCAACCTTATTGATTCTATGATTCTATGAACTGGGAGGCATAATCATCTTACATGCCCTTTTCTCTTTATCCACCTGTATTCTTTCTCTTTCCAAAACACATCCTGCAGTTTGATAAATTAAGCTCCTGCCTGCAGATCTGCTTCCCAGCTACAATTGCTTGCTTGCTTGCTTTTTTTTTCCCCCAGACCATTTTGCAACAAGAAATTTCTAATGGTTTCAGCTCTAATATCTTGCTAGGCTATAATACACACACAGACATGCACTTGTTTCATCTGGAGACAGCATTACAGAAATGAGGGTCCCCTTGCTTCTTACCCTGAGTGTCTTATACAAGCAGGTATCTTCAAACTGTGTGGCACACTGCAGCATTAAAGGCATAGAAGGCTCTTGGAGGAAGCTCAACCCAAAGCAATGTTTGTGAGTGTCAGAGCAGCTGTAGGGTTGCCTAATGCCTGTTTACTCTCAGCCTCTGCAGCTGGTCATTAGAGAAGAAAGAAGCTACAGGTAGATCATAGACTCATAGAATTGTTAGGGTTGGAAGAGACCTCAAAGATCATCCAGTTCCAACTCCCCTGCCATGAGCAGGGACACCTCACACTGCAGCAGGTTGCTCACATCCAGCCTGGCTTTCAAAACCTCCAGGGATGAGGCTTCTACCACCTCCCTGGGCAACCTGTTCCAGTGTCTCACCACCCTCATGGGGAAGAACTTCTTCCTAACATAGTATTATAGTATCAGTCAGGGTTGGAAGGGACCACAAGGATCATCTAGTTCACACCCCCCTGCCATGAGCAGGGACACCCGACACTAAATCAGGCTGGCCAGAGCCTCATCCAGCCTGGGCTTAAATACCTCCAGGGACGGCGCCTCAACCACCTGCCTGAACAACACATTCCAGGGCTTCACCATCCAATCTGAATCTACCCATTTCCATCTTTTTCCATTCCCCCCAGTGTTATCACTCCCTGACACCCTCAAAAGTCCCTCCTCAGCTTTCTTGCAGCCCACTTCAGGTACTGGAAGGCCTCCTCGGAGCCTTCTCTTCTCCAGACTGAACAGCCCCAACTCCCTCAGTCTGTCCTCATAGGAGAGGAGTTCCAGCCCTCTGATCATCCTCATGGCCCTTCTTTGGGCATGTTCCAGCACCTCCAGATGCTTCCTGTAACAGGGGCTCCAGAACTGGATGCATTTCTCCAGGTGGGGTCTCAGCGTAGCAGAGTAGAGGGGGAGAATCACCTCCCTCAACCTGCCGGCTATGCTTCTCTTGATGCAGCCCAGGATGTGATTGGCTTTCTGGGCTGCAAATGACTACAAGGATTTGGTTTTGTCCTGGACTTACAGGTGGGTCTATGCAAATTGTTTGGATTATGGGAAATTAGCAGTACTGAATAGTTCTTATATAATGAAGCAGCCTGCTTCTGAGTGTAGTATTACTGTCATGATGATGTGACAACTTGTTTCACAGATGGATTAGACAAAGCAGCAGCAGCAGCAGTAGAGAGAGCAGCACAAACATCATGCTCCACTGCCTGCCCTGTGCTGGAAATGAGGAGTGTGGGAGGGAGAAACACAACATTACTAGTGCTGAGACTGACAGCCGTGGAAGTGATAAGTCTTATGAAATCAGCAGCAGTCTGCACTCACCAATTACCATGACAGGGCTTCACTGAAGGTGGACCTGCTATCATTACATCTAAAGAGAGCTGTTAAGACAGTTTCCAGAAGCTCAAGCGGAGCATAGCTGCTTTTGAATAGAAGAAGTTGGTTGAATTCAGTGGCTCTTCTAACACAGTATCATCCAGCCTCCTACCAGTATGAGATTTGAGCTGTGAAAGATGTTTTTTGTTGCATTCCTCACAATCAATACAGACTGGGGGATGAGGTGTTAGAAAGCAGCCCTGTGGGAAAGAATTTGGGGGTGGTGATGGATGAGAAGCTGGGCATGAGCAGGCAGTGTGAGCTTGCAGACCAGAAGGCAAATCACATCCTGGGCTTCATCAACAGCAGCGCTGCCATCAGATCCAGAGAGGTGATTCTGCCACTTTGCTCTGCTCTGATGAGACCTCACCTGGAGAACTGCATCCAGATCTGGAGCTTTCAATATAGGAAGGACATGGAGCTGATAGGGAGGGTGCAGAGGAGGGCCACAAAAATGATCAGGGGATTGGAGCACTTCTGTTACAAGGACAGGCTGAGGGAGCAGGGGGTGTTCAGCCTGGAGAAGAGGAGGCTCCAGGGAGACCTAATAGCAGCCTTCCAGTACCTGAAGGAGGCCTACAGGAAGGATGGGGAGAGACTGTTTACAATACAAAGGCCTGCAGTGACAGGACAAGGGGCAATAGCTTCAAACTTGAGAAGAGTAGATTCAGATTGGATGTTAGGAACAGATTCTTTACTATGAGGATGGTGGAATACTGGAAGAGGTTGTCCAGAGAGGTGGTTGGGACCCCATCCCTGGAGATATTCAAGGTGAGTCTTGACAGGGCTCTGGGCAACCTGATCTAGTTGAGGATGCTCCTGCTTGCTGCAGAGGGGGTTGGACTGGATGACCTTTGGAGGACCCTTCCAACCCAAACCATTCTATGATTCTATGATTCTTATTCTCATTTGGCTTCAAAATATTTTGTAGTCTCTTCTTGTCTTGGTCCCACTGGTTGTACCAAGAGCTTGGCTGAAGAAGGGATTGGATGTGGCACTTGGCACCATGGTTTAGTTAGTCATGAGGTGTTGGGTGACAGGTTGGACTTGATGATCTCTGAGGTCTTTTCCAACCTTATTGGTTCTATGATGAGTCTATGATGATGATACCACCACCTGTGTGACAGTGTGCTGCTGCCAAATGCAGGGCAAATTCTCAGGGAGACCTGTTGGGTAGGGTTGGTTTGGTTTTCTGTGTGTAACTCATCAGCCTCACTGTGAGGCATGGCAGAACATCCATTGAATTTGTTTGTCCTTAAGCTGGTACACTGTGTTCTTTTGGAGCCACTATCTGAGTGAAGGGAGGAAAGGTTGCCTCTGCCTGGTGCCCTCAGTCAGTGTGCTGAGGATGGAAAACATTTGCATATCTGGTAGGTGTATGGGGTGGGTTGAAATTCCACCCCCCCCAACCTTAACTTTGCCAGACCAGCTCAGTTGGAAGCAAATGGAAGATGTGTTTACAGGCAAAACTACAATGTACAATGGAATGCAATGAATGTCTACAAGATAAACAATATTTACAGATATTTGCAATTAACAAAAAACACAAGAGCCCCCCAGAAAAAAAAGCCCACACCACCAACAAAACAGAACAAGCAATTCAAGGAAAACCTAGTTTTTCTTTTGTTCTCTTTTATTCTCCTCTCATTTATCAAAAGCCTTTGAGCAGTACCTATGAGGAAATTGCCTGCACAGACTTACACCAAAGATGCAGCTGATGTGGGAGTCTCAGCATAGAGATGGCTGGAAGACACCTCTCAGTTTGCTAAATGTGTGCTGCCACAAGCCACCACACATAATCCTGCTTGTAAACTTACCACACTGCAAGACCTTGGTATTTGGCTTGGTGAAAAGCTTCTGTTTGCATTGCTGCTGCTTCTTGTGGGCATTCAAGTGTAATTTAAAAGAACAGGAAAAAGAGAGGGGGGGGGAGGGAGGGAGGGAGGGAGGGAGGAAGGGAGGAAGGGAGGAAGGGAGGAAGGAAGGAAGGAAGGAAGGAAGGAAGGAAGGAAGGAAGGAAGGAAGGAAGGAAGGAAGGAAGGAAGGAAGAAAAGAAAGAAAGAAAGAGAGAAAGAAAGAGAGAAAGAAAGAAAGAAAGAAAGAAAGAAAGAAAGAAAGAAAGAAAGAAAGAAAGAAAGAAAGAAAGAAAGAAAGAAAGAAAGAAAGAAAGAAAGAAAGAGAGAAAGAAAGAAAGAAAGAAAGAAAGAAAGAAAGAAAGAAAGAAATAAAGAGAGAAAGAAAGAAAGAGAGAAAGAGAAAGAGAGAGAGAGAGAAAAAGAGAGAGAAAGAGAGAAAGAGAGAAAGAGAGAAAGAGTGAAAGAGAGAAAGAGAGAAAGAGAGAGAGAAAGAGAGAAAGAAAGAAAGAAAGAAAGAGAAAAAGAAAGAAAGAAAGAAAGAAAGAAAGAAAGAAAGAAAGAAAGAAAGAAAGAAAGAAAGAAAGAGAAAAAGAAAGAAAGAGAGAAAGAAAGAAAGAGAGAAAGAAAGAGAAAGAAAGAAAGAAAGAGAAAGAGAGAAAGAAAGAGAGAAAGAGAGAAAGAAAGAGAGAAAAAGAGAGAGAAAGAAAGAGAGAAAGAGAGAAAGAGAAAGAGAGAAAGAGAGAAAGAGAGAAAGAGAGAAAGAGAGAAAGAGAGAAAAAAAGTAAGAAAGAAAGAAAGAAAGAAAGAAAGAGAAAGAAAGAAAGAGAAAGAGAGAAAGAAAGAAAGAGAAAGAGAGAAAGAAAGAGAGAAAGAGAGAAAGAGAGAGAGAAAAAGAGAGAGAAAGAAAGAGAGAAAGAGAGAAAGAGAGAAAGAGAGAAAGAGAGAAAGAGAGAAAGAGAGAAAGAGAGAAAGAAAGAGAGAAAGAAAGAGAGAAAGAAAGAGAGAAAGAAAGAGAGGAAGGAAGGAAGGAAGGAAGGAAGGAAGGAAGGAAGGAAGGAAGGAAGGGGAAGAAAGCAAGCGCTTGCTGTAGTTTGCAATTGTCTTTCCTAAGTGTGGGAAGCTGTAATTAAACTCAGGATTCTGGGTCAGGTCTTACCTCTAGAGCAGTACAGTTTTTCCTCCTGGGTGTGCCTCACTTGTCCTGCCGCACAGTCACAGCTTTATTCTGTTAATGACAGCGTTACTTTGTTCACAGGAGCTGTGATCAATCAGCACGGCCAATTTCCCTTCCCCTTTTGCTTCCACCCAGATGCCTAACGAAGAAATTCTTGTTAATAACACCCAGGATGCGTTTCGTACCATTACACTTCATCCTGTTTCTGTCATTTAGGTCTTTAGTGTCAGCTCATTTCTCTGCTGTGATATCCTGATCTTCCTGTCCGGCGTGTAGCTTGCAGCTTTGTGTCAACACCGCATTTTAGCAGCGTGTTTCTGGGCAGAGCTCATTGCTCCATGTACTAAATGAGACTCATCTCAAGGGTGATGCCTGACAAAAAACCCACTGGCCACTTTACTCCAGCTCAGCGCTGCAGTTCTCAGTGCACCTTCACTTCCTGAGGAGAAAGTTCTTCACAGAGAGAGTCCTTAGCCGTTGGAATGTGCCGCACTGGTTAGGCCACACCTTGAGTCCTGTGTCCAGTTCTGGGCCCCTCAGTTTAGGAAAGATGTTGAGTTGCTGGAAGGTGTCCAGAGAAGGGCAACAAAGCTGGGGAGTGGTTTGGAGCACAGCCCTGTGAGGAGAGGCTGAGGGAGCTGGGGTTGCGTAGCCTGGAGAAAAGGAGGTTCAGGGCAGACCTTCTTGCTCTCTACAACTCCCTGAAGGGAGGTTATAGCCAGGTGGGGGTTGGTCTCTTCTCCCAGGCAACCAGCACCAGAACAAGAGGACACAGTCTCAAGGTGCACCAGGGGAGGTTTAGGCTGGAGGTGAGGAGGAAGTTCTTCACAGAGAGAGAGCTTGGCCATTGGAATGTGCTGCCCAGGGAGGTTGGTGGAGACACCATCACTGGAGGTGTGTAAGAAGAGACTCGATGAGGCTCTTGGTGCCATGGTTTAGTTGGTTAGATGGTGTTGGGTGATAGGTTGGACTTGATGATCTCAAAGTTCTCTCCCAACCTGGTCTGGTCTGGTCTGGTCTGGTCTGGTCTATTCTATTCTATTCTATTCTATTCTATTCTATTCTATTCTATTCTATTCTATTCTATTCTAACTGAGAAGCAGCTTTATTTTTCCCCCCTCCCATTTTATTGGGTGACATTTTCTTTTTGCTTATTAAGAATAGCAAAGGACAGCTGCATGTTTAGATGTGCATTAACTTCATCAATTGTTAATCCCGAGAAGACATGCTGCTCCCAAGCGAGGGTAGTTTAATGCTGTGGACTGCCACTCAGCGACTATCACTGTTTCTTCCATCTGAAATCATGCACATCAGGCAATATTTGCTTCCCTGTCAATTGGCACCATTCTCAGGGTGCCTCTTGTTGCAAACAAGTTTCATTTAGTTGAGCTTCCCCCCAACATCTAATCCAAATCTCCCCTCCTCTAGCCTGGATCCACTGCCCCTAGTGCATTCACTACCTAAAATCCTAAGTCCCTCATTACTTGTAATCGTAGAAGCATAGAGTCAGAATTGTTGGGGTTGGAGGGGTCAAGGATCTTAAAGGTCATCTAGTTCTAATCCCTCCTCACACTGACAGGACCACCTTCCATTAAGCCACGTTGATCAAGGCCCCATCCAAGTTTTCCTTATGCCTCGTCTGCCTACTAAGGGTTTTCCACAAGGCAGAAGATAATTTAATGTCTGACAAGGATGAATCCTTTCCTAGCAGCTATGTGTTTAAAAACACTTTTAAATACAGAAACTAAAATATATATATATATATAAAATGAACTGCAAGAGCAACACAGAGATGCCCATACAGAGCATCATCCTAACAGGCTGTTTGATGATAACCATGCACACATTTGTGAGGTTTTGGAAACCAAGAGGGTTGATGAAAACAAGATGAGAACTTGCAAGTACACCTCTGACACTGCAGAGTATAGGACTGTGTCCCTCTTGTACAGATTCAGGTTACTATATAAGACTAAAAGAGACAAACTCGCTGAACCTAACTCATGTTTTGAGCCTGGTGAAAGACCAGAGCACCTTCATCAGCACTGCTAACTTAAAGCTGGATTCACAGTGGTGTAGCTCTGCTCTTGTTGTGAGCCTGGTGAAAGACCAGAGCACCTTCATCAATGCTAACATAAAGCTGGATTCACAGTGGTATAGCTCTGCTCATGTATTGAGCCTGGTAAAAGACCAGAGCACCTTCATCCCCACTTAAAACATAAAGCTGGATTCACAGTGGTGTAGCTTTGCTCTTGCTTAGAGCTCGGTGAATGACCAGAGCACCTTTATCACACTGCTAACATAAAGCTGGATTCACAGGGGTGTAGCTTTGCTCTTGCTTAGAGCTCGGTGAATGACCAGAGCACCTTTATCACACTGCTAACATAAAGCTGGATTCACAGGGGTGTAGCTTTGCTCTTGCTTAGAGTTTGGTGAATGACCAGAGCACCTTTATCACACTGCTAACATAAAGCTGGATTCACAGGGGTGTAGCTTTGCTCATGTTTAGAGCCTGGTGAAAGAGCAGATCACCTTCAACAGCACTGCTAACATAAAGCTGGATTCACAGTGGTGTAGCTCTGCTTTTGTTGTGAGCCTGGTGAAAGACCAGAACACCCTCATCACTGCTAACTTAAAGCTGGATTCATAGTGGTGTAGCTCTGCTCTTGTTGTGAGCCTGGTGAAAGACCAGAGCACCTTTATCAGCACTGCTAACATAAAGCTGGATTCACAGGGGTGTAGCTTTGCTCATGTTTAGAGCCTGGTGAAAGAGCAGAGCACCTTCATCAGCACTGCTAACATAAAGCTGGATTCACAGGGGTGTAGCTTTGCTCATGTTTAGAGCCTGGTGAAAGAGCAGATCACCTTCATCAGCACTGCTAACAGCATGCTGGATTCACAGGGGTGTAGCTCTGCTCAGCATCTGAGCCAGGCTATCAGAACTGTACTCATATGAATGTGCCAGAAGTGAAATTCTCATTTCTGAGCACAACAATAGCGATAGGAAGCAAAGGGGATGATGATTGCAAAATAATTGCCTGCCTCCACCTGCTGAGGGAAAAAAAAAAGTATTTTGTGCTGTATGAATATATTATAGGATGTCTTGCCATTAGTAGAAATGTATTTCTTTATATTTTTAGTGCTCCATCTGCATAATCTGTAGATACTGCATCATCCATAGATATTCTAATTTTACCATGCATGCTCAAACTGTGCATATTCTTTGTCCTTTTTCTCCCTTTTGTTTCTTCAGCTGAAGACATTAAAAAGCTTCAGTCAAATATGAAAGTGATGTGTGGAACTATTGGTGCAGTTGTTTCACAGACATAGGGTGATTTGTAAGACATGAAGGATGTGTTTGTAGCACTGCTTCTGTTCAGTGCAAAATAAGGGTTTCGTCAGTTTGGGGAAGATGTTGAGTTGCTGGAAGGTGTCCAGAGGAGGGCAACAAAGCTGGGGAGGGGTTAGGAGCACAGCCCTGTGAGGAGAGGCTGAGGGAGCTGGGGTTGTTTAGCCTGGAGAAGAGGAGGCTGAGGGCAGACCTTACTGCTTACTCCCTGAAGGAAGGTTGTAGCCAGGGGGGTGTTAGTCTCTTCTCCCAGGCAAGCAGCATCAGAACAAGAGGACACAGTCTCAGGCTATGCCAGGAGAGGTTTAGGTTGGATGTTAGGAAGAAATTATTCATAGAGAGAGTGATTGCCCATTGGAATGTGCTGCCTGAGTCACCATCACTGGAGGCGTTTAGAAGGAGACTGAATGGGGTGCTTGGTGCCATGGCTTAATTGATTAGAATAGAATAGAATAGAATAGAATAGAATAGAATAGAATAGAATAGAATAGAATAGAATAGAATAGACCAGGTTGGAAGAGACCTTCAAGATCATCGTGTCCAACCTATCACCCAACACCACCCAATCAACTAACCCATGTAACCAAGCACCCTGTCAAGTCTCTCCCTGAACACCTCCACTGACGGCGACTCCACCACCTCCCCAGGCAGCCCATTCCAATGGCCAATCACTCTCTCTGTGTAAAACTTCCTCCTGACCTACAGACTGAACTTCCCCTGGTGCAGCCTGAGACTGTATCCACTTGTTCTGGTGCTGGCTGCCTGGGAGAAGAGACCAACCTCTGCCTGCCTACAACCTCCCTTCAGGTAGTTGTAGAGAGCAATAAGGTCACCTCTGAGCCTCCTCTTCTCCACGCTAAGCAGCCCCAGCTCCATCAGTCTCTCCTCATAGGGCTTGTGTTCCAAGCCCCTCACCAACTTCGTTGCCCGTCTCTGGACTCGTTCCAGCAAGTCAGCATCCTTCCTAAACTGAGGGGCCCAGAACTGGACACAGTACTCGAGGCGTGGCCTAACCAGTGCAGCGTACAGGGGCAGAATGACCTCCCTGCTCCTGCTGGCCACACTGTTCTTAATGCAGGCCAGGATGCCATTGGCCCTCTTGGCCACCTGGGCACACTGCAGGCTCATGTTCATCTTACCATCAACCAGCACCCCCAGGTCCCTCTCTGCCTGGTTGCTCTCCAGCCACTCTGACCCCAGCCTGTAGCTCTGCATGGGGTTGTTGTGGCCAATGTGCAGAACCCGGCACTTGGATGTGTTCAATCTCATGCCTATGGATTCTGCCCATCTGTCCAGCCTGTCGAGGTCCCTCTGCAGAGCCTCTCTACCCTCTAGCTGATCTAGCAGATTAGATAGTGTTGGATGATGGGTTGGACTTGATCATCTTGAAGGTCTCTTCCGGTCTGGTCTATTCTATTCTATTCTATTCTATTCTATTCTATTCTATTCTATTCTATTCTATTCTATTCTATACATATTGTGGGATGGGATGGGATGGGATGGGATGGGATGGGATGGGATGGGATGGGATGGGATGGGATGGGATGGGATGGGATAGACCAGACCAGGTTGGAAGAGGCGTTTGAGATCATCAATTCCAACCTCTCACCCAACACCATCTAATCAACTAAACTGTGGCACATGGATTAATTTATTTTCCTAGGAACAGTAATTTAAAGAAGAAAAACATGATTTCCCAATGCATTAGAAGTTCACAGGATCACAGGGTGTTAGGGGTTGGGAGGGACCTCGGATGATCATCAAGTCCAACCCCCCCTGCCAGAGCAGGACCATAGAATCTAGCACAGGTCACACAGGAACACACCCAGATGGGTCTTGAAAGTCTCCAGAGAAGGAGGCTCCACAACCCCTCTGGGGAGCCTGTTCCAGTGCCCTGGCACATGCTCTCTCCTCATGTCGAGGTGAACCTCCTGTGCTGTAGTTTGTATCCGTTGCTCCTTGTCCTATCAGAGGACAAAAGTGAGCAGAGGCTGTCCCTTCCCTTTTGACCCCCAGCCCTCAGATATTTATAAACATTGATTAAATCCCCTCTCAGTTTTCTCCAGACTAAAATGGTCACTTAACAACTTTGATTTTGATTTTCATTATGTATTTATTTAGACTTCTGTGGATTCCCCCACTTCCTTTATGGTATTGTATACAAATAAACCAAGCACCCTACTTGCCTAAGTGGACAACCTTAGGTCTTCAAACAGGAGGCAAAAGTCAAAAACCACCCTGAGCTAAAGAAGAAACAGTTTTTTTCCTAGACCTTTATGTATTTAATAAGAAAGTGCAATGCCTCCACTATAATTAGAACATACAAATGCTTGTCTCTTCTGGTTTCTTCTTATGAACAGCTGCTGATCAGGATAAACTATAAACAAACAGTATCAGTGACAGAAGGCTGAAAAACAAAGAGGCTGTTAAGTTTCCTCTGCAGGATGGTCTTTTATTTTCTTTTGGTGGCACTGCTTTTACAAGGAGGTTAAACTCAATGATCTCTGGAGCCCCCTTCCAACCCCTAGCATTCTGTGAGTCTGTATTTGTGCCAGAAAGCATTTCATGAGTGGTTTAAAGGATCATGTTTAGAGTCTTTCACTGAAGAGGTAGAACATGTAGCCAAGATTTTTCCTCTTCCTCTGTGTTAATATAATGATGAAGAATAGAATAAAATTAACCAGGTTGGAAAAGACCCTTGAGATCAAGACCAACCTATCACCCAACACCATCTAATCAACTCAACCATGGCACTAAGTGCCTCATCCAGTCTCTTAAGCACCTCCAGTGATGGTGACACAATCACCTCCCTGGGCAGCACATTCCAAGGCCAATCCCTCTTTCTGGGAAGAACCTCTTTCTAACATCCAGCCTAAACCTCCCCCGGCACAGCTTGAGACTGTGTCCTCTTGTTCTGGTGCTGGTTGCCTAGGAGAAGAGACTAACCCCTACTTGGCTGCAACCTCCCTTCAGGTAGTTGTAGACAGCAATAAGGTCTCTTCTGAGTGTTCCTCTTCTCCAGACTAAGCAACCCCAGCTCCCTCAGCCTCTCCTCACAGGGCTGTGCTCCAGACCCCTCCCCAGCTTTGTTGCCCTTCTCTGGACACCTTCCAGCAACTCAACATCTTTCCTAAACTGAGGGGCCCAGAACTGGACACAGGACTCAAGGTGTGCCCTAACAAGTGCTGAGTACAGGGCTGAATGACTTCCCTGCTCCTGCTAGAGTAATGATAAAGCATCACATTGCAGTCACCCTTCCCAGTCTCTGTAGCCCCTAAGCTTGGCTGTGGGGAAATGGAAGCATGTATCAGGAAAGGGAATTCTATCCACACCTGCCCTGGTTTGTTTTAAATGCAGACAGTGTCTTTCAAACAAAATCTCAGAAGCTTTTTGTTCTGTCAGTAAAAATCTCTTCCAGTGTTCATCTCCCATCTGTGGCCTTGCCTGGAATCCAGGAACTCTAAAGCTCTGCCCTTCCTGCATACTAAGGGTAACACAAAAGCTTGATCTTCAGTGTGGAAGTTGCAGTATGTTGTGTGAGGAAAGTAGAACTCTGTATCAGCACCTTTTTCTTCCTCTTTTATACATTCATTTACACTCTTTAATGCTAAGTAGAAAAAATAATAGGGAGGGTTAATTTCATAAACCTTTGACTGCAGAGTGATAATCAAAGTCAGTCAGAAGCAGCCAGAAGTAAAATTGTGTTCAGTGCCTTTTCATCCCTCTTTTGCCACTGAGGACTTTGACTCCCTTTGCTTTCCTAAACTTGTGCAACCATAGTAACCATAGAATCATAGAATTGTTAGGGTTGGAAGGGACCTCAAGGATCATCCAGTTCCAACTCCCCTGCCATGGGCAGGGACACCTCACACTACAGCAGGTTGCTCATAGCCACAACCAGCCTGGCTGCAAAAACCTCCAGGCATGAGGCTTCCACCACCTCTCTGGGCAACCTGTTCCAGTCTCTCACTACCCTCCTGGGGAAGAACTCCTACCTAACATTTCAATATGAATCTTCCCATTTCTAGTTTTGTTCCATTCCCCCCAGTCCTATCACTCCCTGACACCCTAAAAACTCCCTTCCCAGCTTTCTTGTAGCTCCCTTCAGCTACTTGAAGGCCACAATTAGGTCTCCTCAGAGCCTTCTCTTGTCCAGAATGTACAGCCCCAACTCCCTCAGTCTGTCCTCATAGGAGAGCTGATATTACTGCAGCATACCCTGCATTACTAGAGCACAAATGGTAGTAGGAATGTAAAGAGAGACCTCTTCTATAGCCTCCTGAGACAAGCCTGTTACCTAATTGAGGATCTTGATTTTCCTTTCTCTTGCCCAAGCTGGACTTTTATTTTGTAACCCCACATTGTAACCCCACAATGAATTTGGCATTTATTTTGTCAGAATTCAGTGGGATTTGTTCTGACATATTCTAGTATCCAGTTGTCAGGTAATATTTTCAGCAGTAGATCTTCAAGCACTCTACAGAAGAGTCAGCTCCCATTTCACAGATGGAAAAGCTCAGGCAGTGAGACAGAAGTTACCCTGACTTTCATATTGACATTGTAAAACACAAGGAAATTACATTTTTAGAAGCAGAAAAAGTTGCTCAGGGTATCTGCCTGGTTGCATTTAACAGCTCAGTGTACAGCTGAATAGGAAAGATATACTACCATCAGTAAAGCTTGCTTCAGTTAAGTTGGCACATGAGGGAATCAAAACAGTAGGAGAAACAAGTATGCAGAGAGCAAAATAGTTCACTATAAGAAGCCTGAGGCCAATGAATGTAAGAGAAGTATTCTGATCCTGGGTTTAGCAAGGGCTCATTTCTAATGAGTCCAACAGGATGGCATTCAACAAGTCCAAGGGCCGGGTGCTGCACTTTGGCCACAACAACCCCAGGCAGTGCTACAGGCTGGAGTCAGAGTGGCTGGAGAGCAGCCAGGCAGAAAGGGACCTAGCTGACAGCAGCTTAACATGAGCCAGCAGTGTGCCCAGGTGGTCAAGAAGGCCAATGGCATCCTGACCTGCATCAGGAATAGTGTGGCCAGCAGGAGCAGGGAAGTCATTGTGTCCCTGTACTCAGCACTGGTTAGGGCACACCTTGAGTCCTGTGTCCAGTTCTGGACGCAAAGATCAATTTAAGAAGGACATTGAGACACTTGAAAATGTCCAGGGAAGGGCAACAAAGCTGGGGAGAGGTCTGGAGCATAGCTCTATGAGGAGAGGCTGAGGGAGCTGGGGTTGCTTAGCCTGGAGAAGAGGAGACTCAGGGGAGACCTTCTTGCTCTCTACAACTCCCTGAAGGGTGGTTGTAGCCAGGTGGGGGTTGGTCTCTTCTCCCAGGCAACCAGCACCAGAACAAGAGGACACAGTCTCAAGCTGCACCAGGGGAGGTTTAGGCTGGAGGTGAGGAGAAAGTTCTTCACAGAGTTGTTGGCCATTGGAATGTGCTGCCCAGGGAGGTGGTGGAGTCACCGTCCTCGGAGGTGTTCAAGAGGGGATTGCATATGGCACTTGGTGCCATGGTTTAGTAGCCATGAGGTGTTGGGTGACAGGTTGGACCTGATGATCTTTGAGGTCTTTTACAACCTTATTGATTCTATGATTCTGTGAATGTAATCTCATTTTGTATTACTTGGGCATTTCATTGCATGCATGCAGGAGCTTTCATATCTTAGTTGCACAAAAAATGAAACTCAGGAAAAAAAGGTGAAAATGAAGCAAAAAGATAAAGGGCAGTTGATATGCAAACCTATCTTTTTTCTTCCAAAGTGAAGAGAAGTATTTTGATCCTGGGTTCCTTTAGGGAGGGGGGGGCGGAATACAAAAACAGTAAGCAGAAAGGGCACACAAGGGCACAATGAATTCCCTGCTCTTGCTGGCCACACTATTCCTGATGCAGGCCAGGATGCCATTGGCCTACTTGGCCTCCTGGGCACACTGCTGGCTCATGTTCAGCTGCTGTCAACCAGTACCCCCAGGTCCCTTTCTGCCTGGCTGCTCTCCAGCCATTCTGTCCCCAGCCTGTAGCACTACATGGGGTTGTTGTGGGCAAAGTTCAGCACCTGGCACTTGGGCTTGCTGAATGCCATCCTGTTGGACTCTGCCCATATATGTCCAGCCTGTCAAGGTCCATTTGGAGAGCCCTTCTTCCCTCTAAGTGATCAACTCCTGCCCCCAGCTTGGTGTCATCTGCAAATTTACTAATGGTGGCCTCAATGCCCTCATCCAGATCATCAATAAAGATGTTAAAGAGCACAGGGCCCCAGCACTGATCCCTGGGGGGCCCCACTAGTGACTGGCTGCCAGCTGGATGTGGCACCATTCACCACCACTCTCTGGGCTCTGCCCTCCAGCCAGTTCCTGGAGGGAACTGTTCCATGATAGCTCTTGCATGAATGCAATGAAATCACCCATTAATACAAAATAAGATTACATTCATCACAAATGAGCACATTAAATGCTGCTTTCCTAACTCAGTGAATATTTTTCTTTGCTTTCCATGATAATGGTCTAAATATAATTATTCCATCTGCTGGTCAATCCTCTGGTGAGGCAGTCAAAGGTAGGAAAAGAAAATAAGGCAAATGAAATTAGTTTAGCTATAATGAAACCCTACTAGAACAATTACTGACTGAGCCTTTGGTAAAAATGAGGTGGAACTATTAGTGATAATCAGAATGAGGTTATTAATTCCAGTGTAATGTTTTTGCTGTGTTTTAATGTGTTTTCCTCCCTGTGCCATGCAAAGCTACAAAAGCCACTCAGCTCCTCACTGAAACATTCTTCAGATAATTTCATAGAATCATAGTATTTCAGGGTTGGAAGGGACCTCAAGGATCAGCCAGTTCCAATCCCCCCTGCCATGGGCAGGGACACCTCACACTACAGCAGGTTGCCCAGAGCCACACCCAGCCTGGCCTTAAAAACCTCCAGGGACGAGGCTTCCACCACCTCCCTGGGCAACCTGTGCCAGTGTCTCACCACACTCATGAGGAAGAACTTCTTCCTAACATCCAATCTCAATCTCCCCATTTCTAGTTTTGTTCCATTCCCCCCAGTCCTATCACTCCCTGACACCCTCAGAAGTCCTTCCCCAGCTTTCTTGTAGCCCTCTTCAGATACTGGAAAGCCACAATTAGGTCACCTCAGAGCCTTCTCTTCTCCAGACTGAACAGCTCCAACTCCCTCAATCTGTCCTCATAGCAGAGCACTCCAGCCCTCTGCTCATCCTCGTGACCCTTCTCTGGACACATTCCAGCACCTCCAGATCCTTCCTGTAATAGAGGCTCCAGAACTGGACACAGTGCTGCAGGTGGGGTCTCACCAGACTGGAGCAGAGGGGGAGAATCACCTCCCTCGCCCTGCTGGCTCTGCTTCTCTTGCTGCAGCCCAGGCTCTGGTTGCTTTTCTGGGCTGCAAGTGCTCACTGCTGGCTCCTGTTGAGCTTCTCATCCACCAGCACCCCCAGGTCCTTTTCTTCAGGGCTGCTCACAAGCCAGTCCCTGCCCAGCCTATATTGATGCTTGGGATTGCCCCTGCCTAGATGCAGGTCTTTGCACTTACTGAGCTTCATGAGGTTGGCTTGGGCCCACCTCTCCACCCTCTCAAGGTCCCTCTGGACCTTTACTGAATAGTGATAAAATGGGTAGATAAATATGTATTTCTGCTCTGAAATGCTTCTAATTTTTATTGTGGTGTGTTTTTTTGTGGTTGCTTTTGTTGCTTTCTTTGCCTCCATTAGGGCTAAATTAGGTATCAGTGAATAGTATCTGTTTCAGTTTTGTGAATTTCTCAGCATTTGGTATCTTTTATTAAAAAAGACAAGATAAAATCTAAGAATAACATGAGAAATTAAATTCTCCCTGAAGAGCACTGTCACCCTCTTTAGACAGCCTCCTGTGCTCACTTGGTATTCAGTTTGCAGGACAGTAGAAAACTTGTCCATGCTTTACTAGTTAAAAGCTTGGCAAGTGTAAGGATTTCAAGACAGAATGGGTTTAAACAAACACATTTCACAGAATCATAGAATGGTCTGGATTAGAAGTGAACCCCAAAGGTCATCTAGTTCAGCCCCTCCCTGTAATGAGCATCCTCTGCTAGATCAGGTTGCTCAGTGTCTTCATGAGCCTCACCTCGCATATCTCCAGGGACTGAGACTAAAGTATCTACCTGGACAACTTGTTCCAGTGTTCCACCAGCCTCATGGTGCAGAGCTTGTTCCTAACATCCAATCTAAATCTCCTCTCCTCCAATTTCAAACCATTGCCCCTCATCCTAGTAAAAAGTCCCTCTCCAGCCTTCTTGTAGGTCCCTTCAGGTACTGCAAGGCTGCTGCTACTTTCAGTCTTAGCTGGACCTAATTATTTATTTGTTTCCCACTGTAGTAAGTGATTGCATATCTCAGTTGTGTTAGCCTGGAGAAGAGGAGGCTCAGGAGAAAGGAGCACAGCACTTTATTGTGGATACTTACATCCTGGTTAAAGCAGGATTTTGTGATGGATTTAATCTCCATTTAGGAAAGATGTTGAGTTGCTGGAAGGTGTCCAGAGAAGGGCAACAAAGCTGGGGAGGGGTTTGGAGCACAGCCCTGTGAGGAGAGGCTGAGGGAGCTGGGGTTGCTTAACCTGGAGAAGAGGAAGCTCAGGGGAGACTTTATTGCTGTCTACAACTATCTGAAGGGAGGTTGTAGCCAGGTAGGGGCTGGTCTCTTCTCCCAGGCAACCAGCATCACAACAAGAGGACACAGTCTCAAGCTGCACCAAGGCAGGTTTAGCTGGATGTTAGGAATAAATTCTTCCCAGAAAGAGAGCTTGGCCATTGGGGTGTGCTGCCCAGGGAGGTGGTGGAGTCACCATCACTGGAGGCATTTAAGAGGAGGCTGGCTGGGGTGCTTGGTGCCATGGTTTATTTGATTAGATGGTGTTGGGTGATAGGTTGGACTCGATGAACTCAAAAGCCTTTTCCAACCTGGTTATTTCTGTATTCTGTAAATATCTGAACTGTATGAAATAAGAGGAGGTTGAAGTCTCCCTACCTTTTCTGATGCTGATTTCCTCTGGGCTCTTAATGGGAGTTTTGGTGATTTGGTCAGGGATGAACATGTCATGTGTGAATGCAACTGTTGGATGCAACTGGCAGTCACAGAAAATGTTTCTGTAAGGGGTGAGGTATTTAAGGCACAGCAAAATATGGAAGGCAGGACCTCTCCCCTATCAAATCACACATCATGTGTCAGGATTGAATCAGAAGGAATATATTTTCTACAGGACCAGTTCTACAAGCCTCATGTTGCTCAAACCAGGTCTGGTGCTGCTTATTCCTTGGGTTCTTCTGCCAGAAGATGGGAGGAGTTCATAGGGGAAAACTAAGATGAGGCAAGAAAGTGTTGTGCTAAGTCCCAAGCCATGGAAAAGTCAGTCAGGACCTGGCTGCTCCACAAACCTCTGCAGCTGCTTAAACAGGGACAGAAAGAAAGTCTTCTGGCAAATCATATTTTCAGTTCTGTCCAAATTAAATCCAGACACAGTGAAGAAGCAGGGGATTCTGTTTGGGATGGAAACAGCTTATGGGCAATTTTATTTCCATTAAAAGTACCATGGATTTGAAACCTGAAATGGATTTGCTGAGAAATATGAAAAAGTAAGCTGTATTTTCTTAAGAAAGGGTCTTCATTTTCCACCACTTCCATCCAGACTTTAGGTACCCAGCTGTGGAAAGTGCTACTTTATCTGCTTCCAGAGCATCTGCTTTGGGTCGTTACAAACATTGCAGTTCATTGCTCAACAGGAGCTGTCAGTGTGGTCTTGCAGCCCAGGGAGCCAACCCTGTCCTGGGCTGCATCAAGAGAAGCATAGCCAGCAGGGCGAGGGAGGTGATTCTCCCTCTCTGCTCTGCTCTGGTGAGATCCCACATGGAGTAGTGTGTCCAGGTCTGGAGCCTCTATTACAGGAAGGATCTGGAGGTGCTGGAAGGTGTCCAGAGAAGGGCCAGGAGGATGTGCAGAGGGCTGGAGCTGCTCTGCTGTGAGAACAAACTGAGGGAGTTGGGGCTGTTCAGTCTGGAGAAGAAAAGGCTCCAAGGAGACCTAATTGTGGCCTTCCAGTATCTGAAGGGGGCTACAAGGAAGCTGGGGAGGGACTTTTGAGGGTATCAGGGAGTGATAGGACTGTGGGGAATGGAACAAAACTCCCTTTTTACAAGGAGTCACATGGAAAAGACAAGGGGCAATGGGTACAAGTCAGTCCTGGGGAGATTCCTATTGGATTCTGAAGACAAAATTTTTACCTTGAGAACAGGCAGACATTGGAATCATCTCCCAAGAGAAGTCGTGGATTCCCCTACATTGAATAGTTTTTAAGACTCAACCAGGCAGGGTGCTGGCCATATCATTTAAACTGCACTGTCAGCTAGAATGGTTGGACCAGATGAACCTTTGGTCCCTTCCAACCTGGCATTCAGATTGGATGTTAAGAAGAAGTTCTTCCCCATGAGGGTGGTGAGACACTGGCACAGGTTGCCCAGGGAGGTGGTGGAAGCGTCATCCCTGGAGGTTTCTAAGGCCAAGCTAGATGTGGCTCTAAGCAATGTGATGTAGTGTGAGGTGAACCTGCTGATGGGAGGGGAGTTGGAACTGGATGATCCTTGACGTCCTTTCCAACCCTAGCAATTCTCTGATTCTACCCTCTCTCATTTGTGGTTGTGGTGGTAACACTTATCCCCAGTCACACCACGGTGACTTTCTCTTCTGCTCACATTCACATCACCTCTAGCGCTGCTTCTTACTCAAGGGAGAAGGTAACATCTGCAAAGCTGTTGTGTTGTTATCCTTCAAAATCCTCCTTAAATCTCTCTGGTTTTGTGCTGCTCATACAAATTTTAGCAAGAGATGAGACAGCTGGAGGCCTGAGACAACCAGCTCATCGTGCTGACCAATACTGCATTTGCTGCTCTTTCCCATCTGTCCCTCTCTTCCCATCTGTTGTTTCCTGTCTCATTCTTAGATTTTAACTCGTTTGGGGCAAAGGTCATCTATTAATTAGTGATGATGCAGCCCAACTACATCATGCACCATGTAGCCTATTGCTAGAACACTTAGTCTGCAAGGAAACTAAAATGAATATTAATAACAGCAACCACCTCAGCAAGTGCAGTAGGTCCTATTTGCACTTGTCTCTTTATTCCCTTCATGGGATTAATTGATTCAGGCAAACCTGTGTTAGCAGAAGGCTGGACTAGATGATCTCCAGAGATCCCTTCCAAGCCTCATCATTCTATGATTCTATGATGAATGAGGAAACCTTTAATTAGTTCAAGACACCTTCACTTTCAAATAAAGCTGGGGAGGGACTTTTGAGGGTGTCAGGGAGTGATAGGACTGGGGGGAATGGAACATAACTAGAAATGGGTAGATTCAGATTGGATGTCAGGAAGAAATTCTTCCCCATGATGGTGGTGAGACACTGGCACAGGTTGCCCAGGGAGGTGGTGGAAGTCTCATCCCTGGAGGTTTTTGCAGCCAGGCTGGATGTGGCTATGAGCAACCTGCTGTAGTGTGAGGTGTCCCTGCCCATGGCAGGGGGGGTTGGAACTGGATGATTCTTGAGGTCCCTTCCAACCCTGACAATTTCATGATTCTTCTTCAAGTGATGAAGAAATTTAGCAATTTTCCAAATACTGCTGTAAGGAATCCCTTTCTGGTTTGAATGTCTGTATTTGACCAGTGTATAAAGTCCTGTAAATGCTGTTGCTTCTTGTCTTGTCCAAAAACAAGCCATTTGTTCTGCAAATAGAATCATAGAATCAATAAGGTTGGAAAAGACCTCAAAGATCATCAAGTCCAACCTGTCACCCAACACCTCATGACTACTAAGCCATGGCTACTCAGGCCTTCTGTTAAGGATTTCACATAATATCATAGTATCAGTCAGGGTTGGAAGGGACCACAAGGATCATCTAGTTCCAACCCCCCTGCCATGGGCAGGGACACCCCACACTAGATCAGCCTGGCCACAGCCTCATCCAGCCTGGGCTTAAACACCTCCAGGGAAGGGGCCCCAACCACCTCCCTGGACAACCCATTCCAGGGTCTCACCACTCTCATGGGGAAGAACTTCCTTCTCACCTCCAGCCTGAATCTCCCCACCTCCAGCTTCATTCCATCCCCCCTAGTCCTATCACTACCTGAGATCCTGAGCAGTCCCTCCCCAGCCTTCTTGTAGGCCCCCTTCAGATACTGGAAGGCCACAATGATGTCACCTTGAAGCCTTCTCTTCTCCAGACTGAACAGCCCCAACTCCTTCAGTCTGTCCTCATAGGAGAGGTGCTCCAGCCCTCTGCCCATCCTCGTGGCCCTTCTCTGGACACGTTCCAGCACCTCCATATCCCTCTTGTAATAGGGGCTTGAGAACTGGACACAGTCCTCCATGTGGGGTCTCACCAGCGCTGAGTAGAGGGGGAGAATCACCTCCCTTGAGGGAAGCCATCCAGAGGGACCTTGACAGGCTAGAGAGGTGGGCACAAGCCAACCTCATGAGGTTCAACAAGAGCAAGTGCAGAGTCCTGCAGCTGGGTCGAGGCAATCCCAGGCACAAATCCAGGCTGGGCAGGGACTGGCTGGAAAGCAGCCCTGAGGAGAGAGACTTGGAGGTGCTGGTGGACAAGAAGCTCAACAGGAGCTCTCAATGTGCACTTGCAGCCCGCAAAGCCAATCAGATCCTGGGCTGCATCAGGAGAAGTGTACATCATCGTTACTAGACTGTAGCTGTCGTTTGTGTGGTTTTACTGTTTCCCAAGGATGATTCATTTGATGAATTGAAACTTCAGTATTTTGATGTTTGCTTGTTTGGGTCACATAGTCATAATACTTGGTTTGCATGGAGATGAGGTATTCTTCCTTGCAGAAGATTTGCTTTTTGCAGGGGACAAGATGTGTGCAGAGTGAATTCATCATCCTTAAGACATATATTTTTATACTATTAGTATCAAGGATTTTTTAATTCTACTTAACTGTATAGCATATAAATAAGACTGATGTTCTGCATATATTTGCACAGTGTCTGTAGCTGTTTACTTGGAGTGAATGCTTTGAATGCTCCTTTAGGCTGATCTAGCAATTTGGATCTAGAGATAGTGTGTTATTATTGAGTCCTGTGTCCAGATCTGGGACTCTCAGTTTAGGAAAGATGTTGAGTTGCTGGAAGGTGTCCAGAGAAGGGCAACAAAGCTGGGGAGGGTTTTGGAGCAGAGCCCTGTGAGGAGAAGCTGAGGGAGCTGGGGTTGCTTAACCTGGAGAAGAGGAGGCTCAGGGCAGACCTTACTGCTTCTACAACTCCCTGAAGGGAGGTTGTAGACAGGCAGGGGCTGGTCTCTTCTCCCAGGCAACCAGCACCAGAACAAGAGGACACAGTCTCAAACTGCACCTGGGGAGGCTTAGGCTGGATGTTAGGAAGAAATTCTTCATAGAGAGAGAGATTGGCCATTGGAATGTGCTGCCCGAGGGGGTGGTGGAGTCCCCATCACTGGAGGTGTTTAGGAAGACACTGGCTGGGGTGCTTGGTGCCATGGTTTAGTTGATTAGATGGTGTTGGGTGATAGGTTGGACTTGATGATCTCAAAGGTCTTTTCCAACCTGGTCTGGTCTATTCTATTCCATTCCATTCCGTTCCATTCCATTCCATTCCATTCCATTCCATTCCATTCCATTCCATTCCATTCCATTCAACACATGTTTACATAGCTTTGGATGCAATGCCTCATTGATTTCCTATTGGTTTATTTTCTTTCTCATGGCCCAGATCTTAATGACAACATAGAGGAATGGCTATTCTCAGACTGCAGAGCAAACCTGAAATTTACTGCTGAGGCCTTTCTCATTTCTGTGTACATGGCACGAATTGAATTTCACTCTTGCTTATTTGGGCAAAGTTTTCACTATTACTTATTTGGTCCTTTCACAGAACTCTTGCAGATTGAGGTGTGTCTATTATCATAGAATCATAGAATCACAGATTGATCTGGGTTGGAAGGGACCTCCAAAAGTCATCCAGTCCATCAGTCAGCAGGAGCATCCTCAACTAGATCAGGTTGCCCAGAGCCCTGTCCAGCCTCACCTTGTATAACTCCAGGGATGGAGCCTCAACCATCTCCCTGGGCAACTTGTTCCAGTGTTCCACCACCCTCATAATAAAGAACTTATTCCTAACATCCAACTTAAATCTCCTCTTCTCTAGTTTGAAGCCATTGCCCCTTGTCCTGTCACTGCAGGCTTTTGTAAACATTCTCTCTCCATTCTTCTTGTAGCCCCTTTCAGGTCCTGGAAGGCTGCTATTAGGTCTCCCCAGGGCCTCCCCTTCTCCAGGCCATCAAAGGGATCAGAGAGGGAAGACATAAAACTCTACAAATATAATCTGAGGGTATTCTGAATCACTTCTCTTTTAGTGCTTGAATGCTTATGATAATTCACTGTGGGCTCACAGTCAGTTCAGATTATTCATTGCCAGTTCTCAGTAATCATAGAATGGCTTAGAATGCAAGAGAACTTATGAGATCATCTACTCCAACCTCCCCAACATGGGCTGGAACACCTTCACAACTAGGCCCCGCTGCCTCATCCAACCTGGCCTTGATAAAAATGCAGACTTGACTCAAGTGTCTAATTCCCATTGTTTTGCACTTGCCTATTGCCTGAAGCACCATCACAGGTATCACATAAGCCTGCCAAAACTGCTGGTGTCTGAAATACCTCTTCACTGTGAGGCTTTTTATGAGGCAAAGCCAGTGCATGGTATTTTGACAACTTTCTGCTAACATATTTTATACACAGCCCTTAAATCTGCATTAATTCATTTTTCATGCCAGAGGAAAGAAACCTGTAAAGTCTATAGAGCTGGGAGAAAGAAATGGAGATTGCACATTTTATCTAGAGTAGTTGACAAAGCACAGTAATGTGAGAGCATAGCAGACAAACAGAAATAGAAATAAGAAAAAATTCAGTGTAGTATCTGAAATTGAATGAGGAACAAGCCACAAAGGTTGATTCTGTCCCTTTTTTATCATTTGGTTTTCCCCCTCTGGTTCATTTTAGTTGGTTAGGTGGTGTTGGATGATAGGTTGGACTCGATGATCTCGAAGGTCTCTTCCAACCTGGTCTATTCTATTCTATTCTATTCTATTCTATTCTATTCTATTCTTTCCATTCCATTCCATTCCATTCCATTCCATTCCATTCCATTCCATTCCATTCCATTCCATTCCATTCCATCCCATCCTAAAGTTGGTGAGGGGTTTGGAACACAAGCCCTATGAGGAAAGACTGAGGGAGCTGGGATTGCTTAGCCTGGAGAAGAGGAGACTCAGGGGTGACCTTATTGCTCTCTACAACTACCTGAAGGAAGGCTGTAGACAGGCAGAGGTTGGTCTCTTCTCCCAGGCAGCCAGTATCAGAACAAGAGGACACAGTCTCAGGCTGCGCCAGGGGAGGTTGAGGCTGGATGTTAGGAAGAAGTTCTATACAGAGAGAGTGATTGCCCATTGGAATGGGCTGCCTGGGGAGGTGGTGGAGTCGCTGTCATTGGAGGTGTTCAGGAGGAGACTTGATAGGGTGCTTGGTGCCATGGGTTAGTTGTTTAGGTGGGTTGGATTGGTTGATGGGTTGGACGCGATGATCTTGAAGGTCTCTTCCAAACTGATTTGGTCTATTCTATTCTATTCTATTCTATTCTATTCTATTCTCTTAAAACAAAGAAACCAAGACTAAGGCCACTGCCAGTCCCCAAAGAAGAGAGTTCATACCAATGAGGTGTGAATGAGTATCAAAACAAAGATTCCTGAAATTGCTGTGTTAATCACTCTCCCTCTGCTTTAACTCATGTTGGAGCTTTTCAGAGAGCAGCAGATGTTTTGGAAGTGACTTTGTGTCAGACTCCCTGCATGTTTTCAGCAGTAAGCAAACTTCAACCACTAAAAGAATTTCAACTGGAGAAGGACCTGCGTGTCCTAGTGGATCACAAGTTATCCATGGGACAGCAGTGTGCCCTGGTGGCCAAGAAGGCCAATGGGATCCTGGGGTGCATTCAGAGGAGTGTGTCCAGCAGATCCAGGGAGGTTCTCCTCACCCTCTACTATGCCCTGATGAAACCACACCTGGAGTATTGTGTCCAGTATTGGGCTCCCCAGTTCAAGAGGGACAGGGGTCTGCTGGAGAAGGTCCAGCGGAGGGCTATGAGGATGGTTAGAGGTCTGGAGCACTTCCTGGTGAGGAGAGGCTGAGGGACCTGGGGCTGTTTAGTCTGGAAAAAAGACTTAGAGGGGATTTAATAAGTGTCTGTAAATATCTTGGGTCTGGGGTCAGGAGGGAGGGGTCAGGCTCTGCTCATTTGCTTCCTGGGATAGGACAAGGAGCGATGGATGTAAGCTGCAGCACAGGAGGTTCCACCTCAACACAAAGGGGAACTTCTTCACTGTAAGTGTCACAGAGCACTGGAAGAGGCTCCCCTGAGTGGTTGTGGAGTCTCCTCTGGAGACTTTCAAGGCCTATCTGGATGTGTTCCTCTGTGACCTGAGCTAGATTGTATGGTTCTGCTCTGGCAGGGGGGGTGGACTTGATGATCTCTTTGGGTCCCTTCCAACCCCTGACATCCTGTGAAGTCCCACTGATATATGTTTCTTACTGGTAGATCGTTTTTGAGATGGCAATCTTTCCATTCCATGTATACTTTTACTGAAAGGAAACTGTATTTGATGAGGACATTCTGAAGACAATATATCTAAAGTAGGTGTTTGTCACACAAAGGCAGAACAATTGCTTCACAAATGTTTCAAGTTGCTATAAACCATCACTGAGAGATGCAGTCCCTTCCCCTCAAGTATTCTTTCCCAATCCCTCTGGTGCCTTTGATTGGGCCACATCTGACAACTGATATAGGAAAGAGGAAATGTGAGTGGTTCAAAGAAGAGAGCTGCTTATCTAGGTGGAAAGAGATTCAGCTTCACCTTGCCTAAATCTGATGAGGGCTTTGCCAGACACAGACCTGGTGGCTGAAAGACTGTTTAGCACTTGAGCAGATGCCCAACCAATACTAATCTTTACAAAGCAGAAGGCAGCAGCCAGCAGTGTGGTTCACAGAATCACAGAATCACCAAGGTTGGAAGAGATCTCAAAGATCACCTCACAACAAACTGGAATTCCTTACCTACAAATCAATACACACTTAGAAGGGGAAGAGAGTGAGAAAGGGGAATGGTAATATCTGGTGACCTCAGAAGGACCCCCAAGGATCAGTAGGCTATATCAGGGATAAAGAGGGATGTAGAAATCAGTATCCTTCCCCAGCCCAACAGCTGGTTTTGTTCTGAAAGTGCACACCACATAGGAAATAGACCTGATCTTCTAAATCCCCAGGTTAAGCAGTCAGTTCTAGTGTGCTCTATGAATCCTTAGTGGGAGACATACCTGTGGTGTGTTTCAGCAGTGAGAAGATGGAGTGATCCTCTCTTTCTTGACACTTCTGCCCTCACAGAGCTTTCAGAAGTGTGTTTCTAGCTTTTAATTATTTTTTTCTTGTGTCTTAAGCCTGTTTTAGAGGTGATTTCAAGAAAATGGAAAGAACAACTTAAAGACATTTAAATCCTTGCCATTGAGATTCCCCAGTAGAGCCCAGCATCTTGCCAGTGAAAGAAGAAATTATCTTTGCTTCTATCTACAAGGACTAGAGTAGGAACTGAAAGGCTGGGGTCTGTGTCAAGGATCCCTCTTCCAGTTATCAATATTAATGAAGTGAACATCATGGCAGCATCAGTTAGGGGAAAGAAACACTGATGTCTTGGCATGCTGTAAGAGCAATGTGATCAAAGGTCCTGCTGTCCATTATTCTCCTGACTTCTCTTTTTTCTGGTAAATTGAGAATATCACTCTAGATAAATCTTACTAACTACCTGAATCTTACCAATTACCAGAAAGGAGGTTGTAGCCAGGTGGGGGTTGCTCTCTTCTCCCAGGCAACCAGCACAAGAGCAAGAGGACATAGTCTCAAGCTGCGCCAGGGGAAGTTTGAGCTCGAGGTGAGGAGAAAGTTCTTCCCAGAATGTGCTACCCAGGGAGGTGGTGGAGTCACCATCCCTGGAGGTGCTCAAAAAAGGAATGGAGGTGGCACTTGAAACCATGGTTTAGTTGTCATGAGGTGTTAGGTATTAGGTAATAGGTTGGACTTGATGATCTCTGAGGTCTTTTCCAACCTGGTTGATTCTGTGATTCTATGATAATACACCAAATCTTTCATTTGAAAATTATTTGGTGTATTTTAGTCACAGAATGGACTGGAAGGGACCACAAAATGGTTGGAAGGGACCCTCCCCTTTGGAGATTCACCTAATCCAGCCTCCCTGCTAAAGGAAGTTCATCTAGAGAAGGTTCAACGGAATGGAATGGAATGGAATGGAATGGAATGGAATGGAATGGAATGGAATGGAATGGAATGGAATAGAATAGAATAGAATAGAATAGAATAGAATAGAATAGAATAGAATAGAATAGAATAGAATAGAATAGAATAGAATAGAATAGAATCTGAAGGGAGCTACAAGAAAGCTGGGGAGGGACTTTTGAGGGTGTCAGGGAGTGATAGGACTGGGGGAAATGGAACAAAACTAGAACTGGGTAGATTCAGAATGGATGTCAGGAAGAAGTTGTTCCCCATGAGGGTGGTGAGACACTGGCACAGGTTGCCCAGGGAAGTGGTGGAAGCCTCATCCCTGGAGGCTTTTGCAGCCAGGCTGGATGTGGCTGTGAGCAAGGTGATCTCATGTGAGGTGTTCCTGCCCTTGACAGGGTAGCTGGAACTGGATGATCCTTCAGGTCACTTCCAGCCCTGGCAATTCCATAATTATGTGTTGCCAAGCTGGTACTGAAACACAAGCAATTGGAACTCTTCACTGTAGTGAGTGAGGCTGTGGACAACCCCTGCTATTTATGGAAGTTGTTCACATTTGTCATGAGTACCAATGCTTTCCTCTCTGAAATCTCCTTCAAGTATCTCAATTGTTGGATTTTGAGCAAGGTAAAATTTCTGTGGGTGGAGAAAGAACAAGTGAACCATTCCACATGAAAAATGCACTTGTGTCAGATTGCTTTCATTTGTAAAATAAGCCAAACTCTCCAATCTCAAGGTCAAGATCAGTCTTACTCCTACTAGTATAATATTTGTATTTTATTGCTATTACTCAGCTGTTAGTGGAGATTAATATAGCATATGACCAGCACTGAAAAATGTGATGGCTTATCTGGCTCTTGCTTCAAGGAAGAAAATTCTGTGCTGCTTCACTGAGTCCTTTTTGTCCCAATAACTTCCATACAAAATGGGAAGCATCTGGTTACCTCTGGAAGTTTGTGTTCCTAGAATCATAGAATCAATAAGGTTGGAAAAGAACTTAGAGATCATCAAGTCCAACCTATCACCCAACACCTCATGACTAACTAAACCATGGCTTCAAGTGCCACATGCAGTCCCTTTTTGAACACCTCCAGGGATGGTGATTCCACCACCTCCCTGGGCAGCAAATTCTAATGGCCCATTACTCTTTCTGGGAAGAACTTTATCCTCACCTGGAGCCTAGACTTCCCCTGACACAGTTTGAGACTGTGTCCTCTTGTTCTGTTGGTGGTTGCCTAGGGGAAGAGACCAACCCCCACCTGGCTACAACCTCCCTTCAGGTAGTTGTAGAGAGCAAGGAGGTCTCCCCTGAGCCTCCTCTTCTCCAGGCTAAGCAACCCCAGCTCCCTCAGCCTCTCCTCACAGGGCTGTGCTCCAGACCTCTCCCCAGCCTTGTTGCCCTTCTCTGGACATGTTCAAGTATCTCAATGTCCTTCTTAAATTGAGGGGCCCAGAACTGGACACAGGACTCAAGGTGTGGCCTAACCAGTACTGAGTACAGGGGCAGAATGACTTCCCTGCTCCTCCTGCCCACACTGTTTGTAATGCAGGCCAGCATCAGAAATAATGTTGTCTGCTAAGAGCTTTCCAGATAACTTTGCAGTATTCCTTTAGCTGAGATAGACTTTCTAAACATTGCTTCTGGGATTCTGCAGAAGTTCTTGTGGTGTGTTTGCTAAACAGTGCTCTCTTCAAGGGTAATAAGAAGGGTTGACATTTGTGGCTGCAAAGTATTCACTTAGAGATACAGCCCTGAAATGGATAAAATCTATCTGCGGTGCATGGATATTGGCAGGGTTGCTGGTGTGCTGATTTCCAGTCTTTTGATGTTGATTCAGCTTGTATCTTATCTATCCCAAACATTTCATTTTCTTCTTGTATCTCCAGCAGTGCATTAATGTGGCAGCCATCGCTACCTCCACGAAGTAAAAAATATTATCTTCAGTATTCGACTCTGTTTGCTGTTGGAGATTAAAATTACTGGCTCCTCCTGTTATCTTTATCTTATCTGCCAAGAAAAGACACTTCTCAGAACGACTTGGAAATGCTCAGATGAATATATTTAGAAAAAGCTGTAGGCTCTTGATTGGTTGTGCTGGCATGCAACAAATTGTCTATGTCAGAATTTCACTGGCTCCTATTTAAGTACTGTTTTGCCTACCATGAAATCCAGCTGGAAGAGTGAGGAATGAAGGGAATGTGGGTTTGTTGTTTGTTCAAAACAAGATTAGGGTGAATCATAGAATAGTAGAATAGAATTGAACAGAATTAACTGGAGGTGTTTAGGAAGGGGGCGCTTGGTGCCATGGTTTAGTTGACTAGATGGTGCTGGGTGATAGGTTGGACTTGAATGATCTCAAAGGTCTTTTCCAATCTGGTTAATTCTATTGTATTCTATTCTATTCTATTCTATTCTATTCTATTCTATTCTATTCTATCCTTTCCTCTTCCTCTTCCTCTTCCTCTTGTGGCACTGCTTTTACAAGGAGGTTGAACTCAATCATCTCTGGAGCCCCCTTCCAACCCCTAGCATTCTGTAAGCCTGTACTTGTGTCAGAAAGCATTTCATGAGTGGTTTAAAGAATCAAGTTTAGAGTCTTTCACTGAAGAAGCAGAACATGTAGCCAAGATTTTTCCTCTTGCTTTGTGTTAATATAATGATGAAGAATAGAATAGAATTAACCAGGTTGGAAGAGACCTTTGAGATCATTGAGTCCAACCTATCACCCAACACCATCTAATCAACTAAACCAAGGCACTAAGTGCCTCATCCAGGCTCTTCTTAAACATCTCCAGTGATAGTGTCTCCACCACCTCCCTGGGCAGCACATTCCAATGGAAGGGATTGGAAGGGGCCTCAGGAGATCATCTAGGTCAACCCCTAACACAAGTCTGCCTAGATCAGGTTGAAATATCTAATAAATTCCAGTTGGATACATGACTGTTTATTGTAGATATTCTGTCCTTCCAAATCACAAATTTAGTTCCTTCTCTCTATAGTAATTAGTCTTTTCATGTTGTGAATAATGTTAGTCTCTGCTACAGGGACAGGCTGAGAGACCTGGGGTTGTTCAGCCTTGAAAAGAGGATGCTCTGGGTAGACCTAATAGCAGCCTGACAATACCTGAAGGGGGCTGCAAGAAGGCTGCAGAGGGACTGTTTACAAAGGCCTGCAGTGACAGGACAAAGGGTAGTGGATTCAAACTTGAGAAGAGCAGATTTAGATTGGGTGTTAGGACCAGGTTCTTTACTGTGAGGGAAGTGGAACACTGGAACAGGTTTGCCCAAGGAAGTGGTTGCAGCCCCATCCCTGGAGGTATTCCAGGTGAGGCTTGATGAGGTCCTGGGCAACCTGATCTAGTTGAGGATGCTCCTGTTTGCTGCAGAAGGGGTTGGACTGGATGACCTTTGGGGGTCCCTTCCAACCCCAGACCATTCTATTATTCTCATATTTAAAACATGTCCTGCCTGGAAATAAGCAAAGAAAAATTTCTCATCTATGTATTCAACTCCTTCTGCTGCACCCTTTCTAGTAGTCAGTTTAACATCAGGGGGTAATAAATGTGACAGAAAAATGCTTTTATATTGTTTGGGGGTTTTTGTTGTTGTTGTTGTTGCTCCTTTTGAGACAAAGCACTTATCACTTAAAGGCATGTGGTCCTAATCTGGAAGATGAATTGGTTCATTCACTTCAAGCACCACATAACCATTCACACGCCATCGAGCTTAATACTATTAAAGGGTAATTTCCCCTGTGGGAGCCATGCCCAATATAGCCACAATCTCTACACAGTCTCTCTTTATCTTTCCATGGCAGGTAAGGAGATTTAAATAAAAGGCTTCATGAAGAGTGCAATCACAGACATATTCTTCCCACTGAAATAGCCATGAAATAGCAAATAAACACTCCTAAAAACCACGATGCTCCTACACATTACCAAGACTTCAGTGTACAGTTCCCACTTGGTGTTGGAATCAAAGCATGTGAGATGCTTAGTAGTCCTGGCAGTAGAGGATAGGGAATATTATGAGGAAATTTGCATTTCCTGTTAAAGTCTGACCATAGTGATTTTTTTTCTGAATGATCAATAAGTGTATTTTGCCTTCATCTCTTATTTGCTATGATTTAAAAAACCCAAGATCTCATCATTTCTTTAGTTTGGCTGCAATGAGTCATTGAACACCAGGCTATTGCAGAATCACAGAATGTTAGGGGCTGGAAGGGACCACAAAAAGTCATCCAGTCCAACCCCCCTGCCAGAGCAGGATCACCTACACCAGATTACACAGAAACTCATCCAGGTGGGTTTTGAATATCTCCAACCCCCCTGGGCAGCCTGTTCCAGAGCTCCATCACCCTCACAGATGAAAAGAATATTTCTTCCTATTTCCATGGAATTTCCTATGCCTCATCTTCCACCACTGTCCCTTGTGCTGTCACTGGGCATCATTGAGCAGAGCTTGGCTCCATCCTCTTGGCATTCACCATTTATATATTTACAAACATGAATGAGGTCACCTCTCAGTCTCCTTCTCTCCAAGCCAGTGTCAGTGTCTCACCACCCTCATGAGGAAGAACTTCCTCCTCACATCCAATCTGAATCTACCCGTTTCTAGTTTTGTTTCATTCCCCCTAGTCCTGTCATTCCCTGACACCCTCAAAAGTCCCTCCCCAGCTTTCTTGTGGCCTTCTCTTCTCCAGACTGAACAGCCCCAACTCCCTCAGTCTGTCTTCATAGAAGAGGAGCTCCTGCCCTCTGCTCATCCTCCTGGCCCTTCTCTGGACACCTTCCAGCACATCCATATCCCTCTTGTAATAGGGGCTCCAGAACTGCAGGCAGTACTCCAGGTGGGGTCTCACCAGAGCTGAGTAGAAAGGGAGAATCACTTCCCTCTTCTTCCACTTATCCAAATGAATCTTACCCTGAAGTAAACAAAGTGGAAAGGGATATTCTTTTTATTTCATTGAAGCTGTTCTACTTTGCATTGACTAAAGCCAAGCCTCAGTGGGGTCAGAGAACATGGAAGTGTGAGCACTTGGCTATCCATAGCAGTCCATCACTCATCTGAAAAGAGGAGGAAAACAGGAAATGCTGAGTTCCAAACCCCTTTCTGAAAAAAAAAAGCAGTTCACTCTTATACACTGAACATCCTTTGGAGCAGGCCTTTAATCCAAACAGTGAAATGTTGTACCAGATGAGACTCAAATTGGAAATTGAGGAGATATATATATTTTTTTAAGTTTTATCTTTACTTGGAGGAATTTGAAACCACACAGAATAAAGACTCCCACACAAAGTTTTGTGCCACTGAAATCTCTGTGCTGAGCTTTTCAATTTTCCCCTAAGTGCAAGCTGTCAAGAGCAAGGCTTGTCAGGAGCACTTGGATATTTGTTACATTATATGCCTAGTTATTAGTATTGCTTGCTTGGGATGTTCCTAATCATATGTTTAGCCATAGGCAGAGGGGCAGCTAAGGACTTTATGCCACTTAAAAACCCTCTGTGGGCCTGCATATTAGCCTTAAAATAGAAGTGGGGCATGGCTTTCCTTCCTTCCACACTCCCAGCAGGATTAAGTGAGATGTAAACTGCAGTACCTAAAATAAGTAGAAAAGTTTTCTTGACAAACTGTATGGAGTTAAAAAAAAAATAGATAAGGCATATAAATTCTCACTGCTACACCTAAACAGTGGATTGAGCTTGGCTTTGTAGCACATTAAAGAGGACAGAGCACAGTAGTCAGAAAGTCCCTTCCTAAATTTCTCTCCCATAGGTCTGGTTTTAACTTCCAGCTCTAGTGGTAGGATCATAGAATCATTTTGGTTGGAAATGAACAAATCTTTAGATGGTCTTTAAGATAGGATGGGAGAGGAGAGGAGAGGAGAGGAGAGGAGAGGAGAGGAGAGGAGAGGAGAGGAGAGGAGAGGAGAGGAGAGGAGAGGAGAGGGAGAGGAGAGAGAGGAGAGGAGAGGAGAGGAGAGGAGAGGAGAGGAGAGGAGAGGGAGAGGAGAGGAGAGGAGAGGAGAGGAGAGGAGAGGAGAGGAGAGGAGAGGAGAGGAGACATTCGGAGAGGAGAGGAGAGAAGAGAAGAGGTTCAGAGAGGAGAGAAGAGGAGAGGTTCAGAGAGGAGAGGAGAGGTTCAGAGAGGAGAGGAGAGGTTCAGAGAGGAGAGGAGAGGAGAGGTTCAGAGAGGAGAGGAGAGGTTCAGAGAGGAGAGGTTCAGAGAGGAGAGGAGAGGTTCAGAGAGGAGAGGAGAGGTTCAGAGAGGAGAGGTTCAGAGAGGAGAGGAGAGGAGAGGTTCAGAGAGGAGAGGAGAGGTTCAGAGAGGAGAGGAGAGGAGAGGAGAGGTTCGGAGAGGAGAGGAGAGGTTCGGAGAGGAGAGGTTCGGAGAGGAGAGGTTCGGAGAGGAGAGGAGAGGAGAGGAGAGGAGAGGAGAGGAGAGGAGAGGAGAGGAGAGGAGAGGAGAGGAGAGGAGAGAATTAACCAGGTTGGAAAAGACCTTTGAGATCATCAAGTCCAACCTATTGCCCAACACCATCTTATCAAATAAACCATAGCACTAAATGCCTTCTCCAGTCTTTTCTTAAACACTTCCAGTGATGGTGACTGCCACCACCTCCCTGGGCAGCACATTCCAATGGTCAATCTCTCTTTCTGGGAAGAACGTCTTCCTAACAGCCAGCCTAAACCACCTCTGGCACAGCTTGAGACTGTGTCCTCTTGTTCTGGTGCTGGTTGCCTGGGAGAAGAGACCAATCCCCTCCTGGCTACAACCTCCTTTCAGGTAGCTGTAGACAGCTATAAGGTCTGCCCTGAGCCTCTTCTTATCCAGGCTAAGCAACCCCAGCATCCTCATCCTCTCCTCATAGGCCATATGCTCAAAACCCCTCACCATTATCTAACCAACCATTATCTAACTCTGCCAAGTCTGTGTCTAACCCATGGCTCTCAGCACCACATCTCTGCATCTTTTAAATGCCTCCAGGGATGGGGATTCAGCCACCTTCCTCTTCCAGCAGTATGAGGCAAGCTGGACTCTATTACTGCTCTCAGGGACTGAATTCATTCATTGAGCTGGGCTCAGGATTCTGTTCTGGAACTGGACATATTAATACGACACAGAAAATGTCAAGGGTTTAGAGCTGTCCTTTTATAGTTCTTAAAAACAATCCTTTTTTAGAATAAAAAAAATCAAAGTGAAATTAGATATAAAAGATCATCATTTACCATTGAAGTGTGATATTAAGTACTCAGAAGTCTGGTAATGAAAGTGTTCCCACAGTGGCCATAACCTGTCATCAGATTTCACAGGTGACTTCTCTCCAAGCATTCAGTTCAGTGCTCGACATTGAATGTTGGTGAATGGCAATAAAAACCCCTAGAGAGGTAAAATGGATAAATCTGTCATTATGTGAGATGCGATGAGGGTTGTTTCTATGATTGTATACTGATTATAGCTTATTTTTACTTAGAGTCTTCAGATTCAGTCACAAACCACACCAGGATCCACTCTGAAGAGAGTGTAAATAGCCATTGGAATGTGCTGCCCAAGGAACTGGTGGAGTCACCATCCCTGGAGGTGTACAAGAGGGGATTGGATGTGGCACTTGGTGCCATGGTTTAGTCAAGAGGTCTGTGGTGACAGGGTGGACATGATGGTCTTTGAGGTCTCTTCTAACCTTGGTGATTCTGTAATTTTGAGACAGTAGGTAAAGGAGAACATCACTCAGGTTTAACGTAGCTGTGTGGCAGACTCAAGCCTCTCTAGTCTGTAAAGATAAAGAATTTTTTTCTCCCATGCAAAATAATGTAAGCTAAATGCCTTTCCTGCAAAAGCACAGGCAAATCACATAGGAATGGAATGGAATGGAATGGAATGGAATGGAATGGAATGGAATGGAATGGAATGGAATGGAATGGAATGGAATGGAATGGAATGGAATGGAATGGAATGGAATGGAATGGACCAGACCAGGTTGGGAGAGACCTTTGAGATCATCGAGTCCACATTATTACCCAACACCATCTAATCAACAAACCATGACACCAAACACCCCATCAGTCTCCCTCCAGTGATGGTGACTCCACCACCTCCCTGGGCAGCCCATTTCAATGGCCAATCTCTCTTTCTATGAAGAACTTCATTATGTCAGTATGAGTAGGTTTACGGGAGACCTTATTGCTCTCTACAACTACCTGAAAGGAGGTTGTAGCCAGGTGAAGGTTGGTCTCTTCTCCCAGGCAACCAGCACCAGAACAAGAAGACACAGGGTCAAGCTGTGCCAGGAGAAGTTTAGGCTGGAGGTGAGGAGAAAGTTCTTCCCAGAAAGAGAAATTATCTAGTGGAATGTGCTGCCCAGGGAGGTGGTGGAGTGACCATCACTGGAGGTGTTCAAAAAAGGATTGGATGTGACACTTGGAGCCATGGTTTAGTTGTAAGGATGTGTTAGGTGACAGGTTGGAATTGATGATCTCTGAGGTCTTTTCCAACCTGGTTGATTCAATGATTCCATGATTCCATTTGGTATTTTTACACCACTTTATTTTATTCTATTAAATTTGCTGATTTTTTTTTTTCTTTAACATTATTCTCAATAATTTTGTTTCTGCAATAGTTGGTTCCATGTACAGCTATATCAGCTCAAAGGAACTCTTAATTGGATTATTTGATTAGTTCAATAGATTCTAGCTTGTTTGGTACTTTTTTTTTGATGCACATTTGATGAAGCAGAAAGTTATGAAGATAAAAATCCCCCCCAGAACTTTGTTGTTACTAAAATTGCATCATAGAAGAACCTCAACATTTTGTTTAATTTGTTGATTATTTTTTTAGCATTTATTTATCTTTAAGGTTTTTTTTTTTTCATTAAATCAACAAACAGACTTCATTTGATAGGGCTGGCAAGGAGATTGGTGAAATTTAAATCCTTTCTTTTTCATTTCTTGTCTGTTTGAACATGAGCCTGCAGTGTGCCCAGGTGGTCAAGAGGGCAGATGGCATCCTGGCCTGCATCAGGAACAGTGTGGCCAGCAGGAGCAGGGAGGTCATTCTGCCCTGTATTCAGCACTGGTTAGGACAAACCTTGAGTCCTGTGTCCAGTTCTAGGCCCCTCAATTTAGGAAAGATGTTGAGTTGCTGGAAGGTGTCCAGAGAAGGGCAACAAAGCTGGGGAGGGGTTTGGAGCACAGCCCTGTGAGGAGAGGCTGAGGGAGCTGGGGTTGCTTAGCCTGGAGAAGAGGAGGCTCAGGGGAGACCTTCTTGCTCTCCACAACTACCTGCAATGAGGTTGTAGCCAGGTGGGGGTTAGTCTCTTCTCCCAGGCAACCAGCACCAGAACAAGAGGACACAGTCTCAAGCTGTGCCAAGGGAGGTTCAGGCTGGATGTTAGGAAGAAATTCTTCCCAGAAAGAGAGATTGGCCATTGGAATGTGCTGCCCAGGGAGGTGGTGGAGTCACCATCACTGGAAGTGTTTAAGAAGAGACTGGATGAGGCACTAGAAAGCCATAGTTTAGTAGTCGTGAGGTGTTGGGTGATAGGTTGGACTTGGTGATCTTTGAGGTCTTGTCTAACCTTATTGATTCTATGAATCTATGATCTCCAGAGGTTCCTTCCAACCCTTAACACACTGTGATCCTGTGATCATACAATCCCAGCCAGAAATGAATCTGCCAGCATGGAGGGCAAGGAGGAGTTTCCTTCCAAATCAGACCTGTAGCTCAATTTTTCTGACAACTCATGATGCTGAAAATTAAACAAATACATTTTGAGAGGATTCTTTCTTTCTTACTTCTAAATTCTTTTGGGTTTCAGCAAGTAAAAAAAAAAAAACAAAACAAGGCCACAATTGAGAAAAACCTCCCCTCTAGCAGAACTGTCACTTCTGTTAATAACACAGTCCTGAGAAAGAAGGGCAGGAGTGTATCAAGAATTCTTTGTGAAGGAGGATTTGTTAATTTTTAACAGGAGAAGTGTGGGAGAGCCCTGGGTTTGGATTAAAAAGTCATTATGCATTTAGCTGCTTGGGTGAAGCACGCAGAGCTCGCTGCTGTAAGCTACTGAACCTCAGGGCTGTGAGCCAAAAGAGCATTTAAATGCCTGCCTGCCTGCCTCCTTGCAGCAGGAAATGGATTTATTTATATTCTTGAAAGGTGTATTTCAGCCCTTTTTTTCTTTTAAATAGATCCTCTGTGTATTGCAGGCTTGAGCCTCTGAGAAGGGAGCAGTACCAACAAAGAAGTAAATATAACTAGATCAGCTGGAAAGAATGTATTGATTTATGAAGTTACAGCAAGAAAGGGGGTAGGAGAGACAAAAGTGAAATCTGCAAGGTGTTGCCAGCAGAAAACTTTGATTAGATGGTGTTGGATGATGGGTTGGACGCAATGATCTTGAAGGTTTCTTCCAGCCTGGTCTATTCAGAGAGAGTGATTGCCCATTGGAATGGGGTGCCTGGGGAGGTGGTGGAGTCATCGTCATTGGAAGTGTTCAGGAGGAGACTTGATGGGGTGCTTGGTGCCATGGGTTAGTTGTTTAGGTGGGTTGGATTGGTTGATGGGTTGGATGCAATGATCTTGAAGGTCTCTTCCAACCTGGTTTATTCTATGTAATTCTATTCTATGTAATTCTACTCTACTGTACTCTACTCCACTCCACTCCACTCCACTCCACTCCACTCCACTCCACTCCACTCCACTCCACTCCACTCCACTCCACTCCACTCCACTCCACTCCACTCCACTCTATTTTTCTTTTGCAGGGGGTGTGTTGTTACCTGTGAAAATCAAAGAAGCCACCTGCCATGGCAGGGTAATTCAAATCAGATTCTGCAATCATAGCATCACCCAGATTTGAAGGGACCTCCAAAGATCATCCAGTCCAACCCCCCCTGCAGTCAGCAGGAACATCCTCAAGTAGATCAGATCGCCCAGAGCCCTGTTGAGTCTCATTTGAATATCTCCACGGATGAAGCCTTAGCCACCTCCCTGAGCAATCTGTTCCAGTGCTTAACCACTCTCATTGTAAAGAACTTTTTCCTAACACCCAATCTAAATCTGCTCTTCTCTAATTTCAAACCATTGTCCTTTGTTCTATCACTGTAGGCCTTTGTAAACAGTCCCTTTGCAGCCTTCTTGTAGACCCCCGTTCAGGTACTGGAAAAGTCTCCCTAGAGCCTTCTCTTCTCCAGGCTGATCATTCATAGAATCATAGAGTAATAGAACCATAGAATCAACCAGTTTGGAAAAGACCTCAGAGATCATCAAGTCCAACCTATCACCCAACACCTCATGACTAACTAAACCATGGCTTCAAGTGCCACATTCAGTCCCTTTTTGAACACCTTCAGGATGGTGGTTCCACCACCTCCCTGGGCAGCAAATTCTAATGGCCCATTAGTCTTTCTGGGAAGAACTTTATCCTCATAACACCTAACACATAACACTTTATCCTCATAATACCTAACACCTCATGACAACTAAACCATGCCTCCAAGTGCCACATCCAGTCCTTTTTGAACAACCCCATCTCCCTCAGCCTGTCCTCATGACAACTAAACCATGCCTCCAAGTGCCACATCCAGTCCTTTTTGAACAACCCCATCTCCCTCAGCCTGTCCTCATAGCAGAGATGCTCCAACCCCCTGATCATTTTTGTGGTCCTCCTCTAGACCTGCTCCATCAGATCTGTGTCCTTCTTGTACTGAGGCTTCCAGAGCTGATCTTTAAGGTCCTTGCCAACCCAAACTATTCTATGAATCTGTAGGATTTTAAACTAGGATTGATATCGATGTTAGTCATGCTATTGAAAAATCAGAGCAAGGATGCTGAAATCTCTCCCTGATTAACTACTCAGCTCTATAATTGCATGCTGCAAAGCCAGAGGGATTCCATCATGCCAGCTGACTCTCCATATTTGTAGAGTGGGTTTGAGGTAGAAATGAAATGCCAGATGCAACAATAGAAGGAAGGAAATGTAAAGCTTGTTTAAGAAGGTGAACCTCTTTCTGGGAGGGAGAGAGGAGGGAAATTGCTGCAGCCATGTGCTAAATATTTGAGTTTGATATAATGAAGCAGAAAATCGCTTGTGATTTTTGCTCTGAATAATGCAAGTACAAGCCCTGATGGATTCTTGTCTCTTCTCTTTGGATCTTCATTATTCATGGGTTTCTCTGGATGGACTACAGAAATGTGGCACTGCATCCTGGGACTCTGGCTAAAACAAAAGCAAGGCAGGTTCTTGACTGCTTGCTGCTGCTCCTAGACTATTATTTATTTGCTTTTATGTTTTGCTTTGTTTTGTTTTCCCCTGTGCCTCATATAAAACATTGCATCTTTCACAGATTCCCTTGAATCAGGGAACTGCACTGTCAAAAAGACACTGGAGTGTTCACACTGCTCCTGCATCCTTTATCATTGTAATTATATTTCCAGTTTGTAATTCTGAGAAACAGAATACTAAGTGGCTTGAAAATCTCCTTGCAACTCTATCCCAGCAACTCAAGCTTGAGCTGACATACTCTGAGCCTTGGTACCAGTAAAGGCAGCCAAGTGATGCTGGTGGGAGAACTGTGAGGACAACCTAATTTTAGATAGCTAGATGTGCCCTGCTGGTCAAGAAGGCCAATAGGATCCTGGGGTGCATTAAGAAGAGTGTGTCCAGCAGATCAAGGGAGGTTCTCCTCCCACCTCTACTCTGCCCTGGTGAGACCTCATCTTGAGTACTGTGTTCAGTCCTGGGCTCCCCAGTTCAAGAGGGACAGGGATCTGCTGGAGAGGGTCTAGCACAGGGCAACGAGGATGTTTAGGGGACTGGAGTACTGCCTGGTGAGGAGAGGCTGAGGGACCTGGGGCTTTTTAGGCTGGAGAAGAGAAGCCTTAGAGGGGATTTAATCAGTGTTTCTAAATATCTGAGGGCTGGGGCTCAGAAGGGAGGGGACAGGCTCTGCTCACTTGCTCACTGGGATAGGAGCAATGGGTGTAAGCTGCAGCGCAGGAGGTTCCGCCTCAACACAAGGGGAAACTTCTTCACTGTGAGGGTCACAGAGCACTGGAGCAGGCTACCCAGGGAGGTTGTGGAGTCCCCTTCTCTGGAGACTTTCAAGGCCTGTCTGGATGTGTTCCTCTGTGATCTGAGCTCGATTGTATGGTCCTGCTCTGGCAGGGGGGTTGGACTCAATGATCTCTTTGGGTCCCTTCCAACCCCTAACATCCTGTGATCACATGATCTAACCTGTTTGGATACTTGTGTGTTTGTAGCAGATAGGCAAATGGCATTGAACCCCCACTGCACATTTTCATTTGGAAGTTTAAGCACCTTTGAAATTTTCCCTTTGGGTCTGGTCCAACACCTCCTGAGCTCTGTAGATATTCGTGAGAGCAACTACCTGAAGGGAGGTTGTAGACAGGTGGATGATGGTCTCTTCTCCCAGGCACCCAGTACCAGAACAAGGGGACACAGTCTCAGGCTGCGCCAGGGGAGGTTCAGGTTGGATGTTAGGAAGAAGTTCTATACAGAAAGAGTGATTGCGCTATGGAATGGGCTGCCCGGGGAGGTGGTGGAGTCGCCGTCATTGAAGGTGTTCAGGAGGAGACTTGATGGGTTGCTTAGTGCCATGGGTTAGCTGTTTGGGTGGGTTGGATTGGTTGATGGGTTGGACACGATGATCTTGAAGGTCTCTTCCAACCTGGTTTGGTTTATTCTAATAAAGGTTTATTCTAATAAAGCTTGACTAAGTGTCCTAAATTAAGATTGTGATGCTTATATGATGTCAGCATAGCATCATTTCACTTTGCAGCTGGAGTTTTGGGGGGAAAAAGGAAGGGCTTCAGAAGTGAAAACACCCTTAGAGGTTACCACGTAATTTTCACATTCATATTCTACTTAAGACGTCAAAGGAAAAGTGATATCTGGAGAGAATAACAGCCTAGAGATGATTTTCAGGCATGTGAAGTATCGAGCAGTGCCTGCTGATAGGCCATCAGACCTCTCTCCCTGCCATTGCAGAGTGCCTCTTTACTGATAACTTCATTATCTCCTTTTCCCTGCCAGCTTGTGAAGTAAGAGGTGTGGGACTGAATCCCGAGCTTGCACAGAGGCAAGTCTGGGATAATGACTGGCAGGAGGAAGTGCACTGAGCTCCCTATAGGAAAAAAAACAAACCCAAACCTAAAGACTTTATCAGTAGTTGAGTGATCTCTCTGTTATTCTAGGATTAATATTCCCTTTGGCAAGAGTGGCTGGAGAGCAGCCAGGCAGAGAGGGACCTGGGGGTACTGGTTGACAGTAGGATGAACATGAGCCAGCAGTGTGCCCAGGTGGCCAAGAAGGCCAATGGCCTCCTGGACTGGATCAGGAATACCGTGGCCAGCAGGAGCAGGGAAGTCATTCTGCACTTTGCTCAGCACTGGTTAGGTCACACTTTGAGTCCTGTGTCCAGTTCTGGGCTCCTCAATTTAAGGACATTTTGATACTTGACCATGTCCAGAGAAGGGCAGTAAGGCTGGAGAGAGTTCTTGAGTACAAGCCTTATGAGAGGCTGAGGGAGCTGGCATTGCTTAGCCTGGAGAAGAGGATGCTCAGGGGGGATATTATTGCTCCTGAAAGGAGGTTGTAGCCAGGTGGGGACTGGTCTCTTCTCCCAGGCACCCAGCACCAGAACAAGAGGACACAGTCTCAAGCTGCACCAGGTAGAAGTTTCTGTGTAAACCAGCAGCCCTTACTTACTACTTTTTCTCTCTTGCTTTGCATTAGGGCCCCCCCAGCGAACCGTTTCCCCCAAACAAGACCACGAGGAGAGGAAACAGGACAAAGTCTTGGACAAGGGCAGTGAAAGCGGGACTTCTTGCAACGAGTTGTCCACCTCGAGCTGCGACAGCCACTCAGAAGCGAGCACCCCTCAAGAGAACGCCACCAGCGCTCAGCCCTCCGCAGCCCACCAGCCAAACACTCTGACTTTGGATCGCCCCTCCAAGAAGGCCCCGGTGCAGTGGATGCCGCCGCCGGACAAACGCAGGAACAGTGAACTCTTTCAAACTCTCATTAGCAAGTCCAGGGAAACAAACCTTTCCAAAAAGAAGGTGTGTGAGAAGCTGAGTGTGGAGGAAGAAATGAGAAAATGCATCCAGGATTTTAAGAAGATCCACATCCCAGATTACTTCCCGGAGCGCAAACGTCCCTGGCAGTCTGAACTCTTACAGAAGTATGGGTTATAGTGATCAGTTCTTTCATGACATGGCTCTCTGGGGGTGTGTGGGGAGGGAGGGGGAGGGGGGGCATTTGATGTTTATTAAGTTGCCACCAAATTACTGATGTCCTCCTCCTCCTGGCCAGCTCTGCCACCAGAGCTCTTCCTGCTGCTTCTTTTCTCTCTGTGAACAGTGGATGTGGGGTAGTACACGGTTTCTTTTGAGAATATGTATCTAAAAGAGATAGACATCAAAAATAACTAACTATAAAAACTAAAACAACATACAAAAGGCATCTCGTCTAAACCACCTCATAATAGTAAAGGGGGGAAAAAAAAAACCCCAACAAGTCAACAACAGTGCATGGTCAAGAAAGGTGAGGTTCGAGCTGTAGTCTGTTGAGCTTCATTCTTGTTTTGGAACGTACCGAATTATATCCTCCGTCATCAGTCAGGGCCTCGTTTTATGTTGCCACCAAAAAAATGACTCAGACTCACCATGGGTGAAGAGGAACAGGGTTTCAAACTGGATGGGACTGGTTGCAGAACTAATTCCCGACGTTCTTTCGATGTTAATGCAATAAAGCCAATACCTGTTTTTGCATGAGCACAATGTTACAAATAAATCACACGAGAACAAGAGGTTGTCTGTTGCTTGGGGAATTGTTTGATACCAAGCCTATAACAAAAAAACCATCTTAAGGGATTGAACTTACTTTGTTCTGTGATTCTTTTTTCTTTGGGTTTGGGGTTTGGTTGTTTTTTTTTTTGGTGTGTACAATGTTCTGTATGTAAGGATGGTGTAAATATGCCTTATACTGTTTGATCATGGCACCAAGGCCGTTTCATCTACTAGCGCTTGTCGGGGTTATTATTTCTGTGAGGTGCAAAACTTATGGCAGATTGTGAATGCTGGTTTGATGGTCTGGAAGTTTCTGTCATGTCAGTCGCTGAAACTGGAGAAAAATAAAAGAAGACTTTAATGTATTTATTAAAAGAACCATCTGGTAGATTTTCTTGGCTGTCATTATCTCCTCTGTCTTTCAAAAATAGAGATTTTTCATGGCTATCGTTAACTGGTCGATGGTAGGCTGAACATGAGCTTGCAGTGTGCCCAGGCAGCCAAGAGTTCCAATGGCATCCTGGCCTGCATCAGGAACAGTGTGGCCAGCAGGAGCAGGGAGGTCATTCTGCCCCTGTACACCACACTGGTTAGGCCGCACCTCGAGTCCTGTCTCCAGTTCTGGGCCCCTCAGTTTAGGAAAGATGTTGAGTTGCTGGAACGAGTCCAGAAAAGAGCAACAAAGTTGGGGAGGGGTTTGGAACACAAGCCCTATGAGGAAGGACTGAGGGAGCTGGGATTGCTTAGCCTGGAGAAGAGGAGACTCAGGGGTGACCTTATTATTCTCTACAACAACCTGAAGGGAGGTTGTAGACAGGCAGAGGTTGGTCTCTTCTCCCAGGCAACCAGTACCAGAACAAGAGGACACAGTCTCAGGCTGTGCCAGGGGAGATTTAGGTTGGATGTTAGGAAGAAGTTCTATACAGAGAGAGTGATTGTCCATTGGAATGGGCTGCCCAGGGAGGTGGTGGAGTCGCCGTCATTGTAGGTGTTCAGGAGGAGACTGGATGGGGTGCTTGGTGCCATGGGTTAGCTGTTTGGGTGGGTTGGATTGGTTGATGGGTTGGACACGATGATCTTGAAGGTCTCTTCCAACCTGGTTTGGTTTATTCTAAATAACGGTTATTCTAAATAACTCCCCTGGGTTGGGTGGGGTTTCAGTATTCAGTATTCCTAAGGTTGGAAGAGACCTCAAAGATCATCGAGTCCAACCTGTCACCACAAAACTCATGACTAGAGTAGGGAGGATACTACTGCCCACTGCAGGCTTGAACTCATGACTTTCCCATTAAAGGTCTGATGTTTGGTTTGGTGGTTTGGTTTGGGGTTGTTTTGGTTTGGTTTTGCTGTTGTTGTTTGTTGTTGGTTTTTTTTTAATAGAATCAAGCAGATTGTTGCTTTTTGTTTAATGTTTTCATAATTGCTCTACTGAAAAAAAATACAAACAAAAATGTTTCAAGATGGGAAGAAATTTGTTACAGCAAGAGAGATGGGCCATTGGAATGTGCTGCCCAAGGAGGTGGTGGAGTCACCATCACTGGAGGTGTTTAGGAAGAGACTGGATGGGGCAATTAGTGCCATGGTTTAGTTGCTTAGATGGTGTTGGGTGATAGGTTGGACTTGATGATCTTGAAGATCTTCTCCAACCTGGTTAATCCTATTCTATTCTAAACAAGCAAAGAGCTAAGATTGTTGTGAGTAGAGAGGTGAACGGGCAATGAATGACTAAAGCCAGTGCCTGGATGATTAGGTGGCATTGGATGATAGGTTGGACATGATGATCTTCAAGGACTCTTCCAACCTGGTCTCGTCTCGTCTCTTCTCTTCTCTTCTCGACACCTATTCTATTCTATTCTATTCTATTCTATTCTATTCTATTCTATTCTATTCTATTCTATTCTATTCTATTCTATTCTATTCTATTCTATTCTATTCTATTCTATTCTACCCTATCCTATCCAAATATTTAACATAGTACCATTTAATGAGAACCACCTAAAAGATTCTCCAAGACAAGGAGGAGAGTTATGCTAAGAAGCGGCAGAGAATGAACTAAAAAAGCAGAGTGGTTTTGCTAACAGAGCAGAAGGCAGTTGCATTCTGACAAGCTTCCCCCAAATCAGCTTAGAAACAGAGGATTTAAAATATCCCAGCAGAGTGCACTACATTTGCAAAAGAAATTTTTCTATGAATAGTCAACTTGATATGACAAACCTATTTTCTCAGCCCAGATACAGGAAAATGATTGCCTTTCTCATTACAGCATCACCAAGAAGATGACTGTGGTTCAGACAGGCATAGGTGGAATGGGTAAGGACCACTGGAGTTTGAAGGAGAACTGTTGAGTTCTTCAAACTCAAAATGATCTCTGGGTGCACACAAACAAGCATACTTTACTCTGCTCTTGTGAGACCTCACCTTGAATACTGTGTCTAGTTCTGGTGTCCCCAGCAAAACAAGGGGACAGAGCTGTTGGAGCAAGTCCAGAGGAGGGCCACAAAGACGAGCCAAGGGCTGGAGCAGCTCTCCTCTTTCAGGATAGGCTGAGGGAGCTGGGGGTGTTCATCCCCGAGATGTCTCCGGGGGGACCTTAGAGCTGCCTTTCAATGTCTGAAAGGAACCTACAGGAAGGCTGGGGAAGGACTTTTCATAGGGGTGTCTAGCAGTAGGACATGAGAGAATGCTGTGAAGCTGATGGAGAGTAGGTTTAGACTGGATTTTAAGGAGTTCTTCAGTACAAGGATGGTGAGACTCTGGAATAGGCTGCCCAGGGAGGCTGTGGAAGCTTCTTTGCTGGGGGTGTTCAAGGCCAGGTTGGCTGAGACCTTGGACAACCAAGTCTAGTGTAGGTGTTCTCTAGGATCTCTTCTAACCTAAGGCATTCTATGATACACATAACCATTTAGAAGGGGGCTACAGCAGGAGATTTAGACTTGTATTGGAAGAGGTGTTTTACATCTGACAGCCATTTTGACCATTTACCCTAAGTAAAGAGCACTTCTTGTGTTGCCCTTTCCAGGGTTATTCCCAATACCTGTGTCACTTGTCACTTTTCTAACTGGCCACTTTAAGACTACATGCTTCTGATGGCACCTCGGTGTATTCCTTCACTTTCTGGGGGTTTTTAACCTCTCTAGAGTTAGTTACTCTCCTACTCAGTTAATTAGTTGGATCCAACATTTCATCTTTTGACAACATTTTCACACCTTGAAAAAAAATATCTGTCTGGGACAAGTCTAGTCTGAACTGATGCAGTCCAGTGTGGCAAGCATGTGGCTTCTCAGTCCTGCCCTTATGTTCCATACTTGTATCTTTCTCTGTCATCCAAAACCCCCATTCCTTCTTTGGAAAGCTTCTGTCTTCTTAGACATGTTTCACATTTACTTTCTCTTTTTTAATCTTTGACTTCCTAGTCATTACCTAATGAATTTTCCAACTGTTTAACCCTGACTTACTAACCTCCAGTGGATACAATTCTGGTTTTATTTAGTCTGAAGTTAGATTAGTATTGAGAGCTTTTGAAAATCCCCCATGGAGTGGTCTTCTAACCTGTCTTCATCTGAGCCCATTTTACTTCTCACACCTTGTGCTGTTTTCTGTTACCTTTGTTTAGGGACCTGGGATGATACCTTCAGACAGCATGTTGAACTCTCCCGTTATAGTAACAGGCTGAGGGAGCTGGGGTTGTTCAGCCTGGAGAAGAGAAGGCTCTGGGGAAGCCTAATAGCTGCCTCCCAGTACCTGAAGGGGGCTACAAGAAGGCTGCAGATCAACTGTTTCCAAAGGCCTGCAGTGAGAGCAATGGTTTGACATGAGAGAAGGGTAGATTTAGACTGAATGTCAGGAACAAGTTTTGCACCACAAGGGTGGTGGAACACTGGAACAGAGTACCCAGGGAGGTGGTTGAATCCCCATCCCTGGAGATATTCAAGCATAGGATGGAAAAGGCTCTGAGCAACCTGATGTAGTAGAGGATGTCCCTGCTGACTGCAGGGACATTGGATGAGATGACCTCTGGAGGTCCCTTCCAACCCAAACCCTTCTATGATTCTATTAGACCTTGCCTTTGAGTCTGGATATCTGTTTTGCCTTCCTTGTTATTCTCAGTACTGCAGGCAGCACCCACCTGAGGTATGATTATGTGATTATTTGATCTGTCTGTCCATTTTAATTCATCCATACAGAGATGTTTTTATGAGCTTTTATTTTCCTTTATTAATATGGTACCTAAAACCTCCTAGAGCATTTTTAATTCAGTCTTGATGAAAAGAGAATATTAGGGTGGTCAGGCAATGATAGGACTAGGAGAAAAGGAGCAAAACTAGAAATGGGTAGATTGAGGTTGGATGTTAGGAAGAAGTTCTTCCCCAGGAGGGTGGTGAGACACTGGCACAGGTTGCCCAGGGAGATGGTGGAAGCCTCATCCCTGGAGGCTTTTAAGGCCAGGCTGGATGTGGCTGTAAGCAACCTGCTGTAGTGTGAACTGTCCCTGCTCATGTCAGGGGGTTGGAACTGGCTGATCCTTGAGGTCCCTTCCAACCCTGACAATTCTATGATTAATGCATATCTTAATATATGGGCAGCATCAGATTTATGATAACCTTAACCACTTTCTGTGGCACTCAGGAGGCATGTGAGTGATGTGGCAGGTAAACCACATTGCTATTCCACACTGGCATCTCAAGATGAAGTGGTTTGGTTTTGGAATTGCACAGTGCATGCTGTCCTCCTCCTTTCAGAGTGAAAAATTGGGGTGTGTTAGATGAGTAGGGGAAAGCTCTTTGGAGCCCTTCAGTCCTATTCTCTGATTCCCATCACACTTTTCATCCAGTTTACCCAGTTACAGCTCCAACCCTATCTCTATGGTTATTAAACTACAGTTTTCAGGTTGTTGCCTGTAATGAGAGAAGGCAAGCTGAGACATTCAGTGGAACAGAGGAGCTTGTGGTTGGTTAGATGGCCTAGGCTGGTATGAAATTCCCAGGTGTCACCAGAGAATTGTCTATTAGAAGCACCTGGTGGTGTGTGTAAGGGGGGTTGATTGCTTCCTTTTTTCTTCCATTTTTTCTGACTTTTATATCATAGATGTGGGTTCGTTTTTTTCCCATTTCAGACTTTCCCCCTGCTTTCCAGCTATTCAATTTGTCACACCCAGGAACAGGCTATCTGTGCCTTTGTTGGACTTCAGTGGAGGTGGTCAGTGCATTAAAATTCCATTCCATGCCAAGTTTGTGATGTCAAAACCGTTACATTTTTACTAGAAAGATCAAAACACTGACAGCTGTCACTCTTCAATTACAATTTCACTGAAGTCTTATATATTAATGTCAAGGTTTAAAGGTTTGTGCATTGCTTGGGTTTTTTACAGTTATGACACATCTACCACAGAACCATAGAATGCTTGGGGTTGGAAGGGACCTTTAAATATCATCTCCCCCTGCAGTGAGCAGGGACATCTGTAACCCCATCTGGTAGCTCAGAGCCTCATCTAACCAGAATGATTTATTTACATTCACAGAATGTTAGGGGTTGGAAGGGACTTCCAGAGGTGCTCAAGTCCAACCCCTCTGCCAGGCAGGATCACCTCGGGCAGGCCACGCAGGAATGCATCCAGGTGGCTTTTGAATGTCTCCAGAGAAGGAGACTCCACAACCTCTCTGGGCAGCCTGCTGCAGTGCTCCATCACCCTCTCCATACAGAAGTGTCTGCTCATGTTGAGGTGGAACCCCTGTGCTCTTTTTTGTACTTGTTCTTTGCCTGTCACTGGGCAAAAAGAGCCTTACATACCTTGTTCTAACTGAACAAATCATAGAATGGTCTGGGTTGGAAGGAACCTCCAAAGTTCATATGGTACAAGTCCTTCTGTAGTCAACAGGGACATCCTTAACTAGAACAGGTTGCCCAGGGCCTCATTAAACCTCACCTTGAATAGCTCCAGGTTCAGAGCCCCAACCACCTCCCTGGGCAACCTGTTCCAGTGTTCCCCCATCCTCATAGTAAAAAGCTTGCTCCTGATATCCAATCTAAACCTGCCCTTCTCTAGTTCAAAGCCATTGCCCCTCATCCTGTCACTGCAGCCCTTTGTAAAGAGTCTCTCTCCATCCTTCCTGTAGCCCCATTCAGGTACTGGAAGGCTGCTATTAACTCCCCGTGGAGCCTTCTCCAGGCTGAACAACCCCAGCCTCAGCCTGATTCTGTAGCAGAGATGCTCCAACCCCCTGATCATTTTTGTATCCCTCCTCTGGACTGTATCCATCAGCTCCATGTACTTCCTCTACTGAGGGCTCCAGGGCTGCACACAGTACTCCAGGTGAGGTCTCACCAGAGAAGAGTAAAGTGGCAGAATCCCTTCTCTGGATCTGCTGGCAGTGTGTCTTTCGATGCAGCCCAGGATATGATTGGCCTTCTGGGCTGATCACATCCAGATGGGAAACAGAACAGAATTCAGTTTTTCCATACAATGATGTGTACAACTTTAGAATGCATGAGCAAAGACCAGAATTACATGGTGGACTAATCAGCCTCTTGCTGAAGCCTGCAGAAGAGGGGGCTCAGAGACCTTATTGCTGTCTACAACTATCTGAAGGGAGATTGTAGCCAGGTGGGGGTTGGTCTCTTCTCCCAGGCAACCAGCACCAGAACAAGAGGACACAATCTCAAGCTGTGGCAGGGGAGGTTTAGGGTGGATGGTAGGAAGAAATTCTTCCCAGAAAGAGAGATTGGCCATTGGAATGTGCTGCCCAGGGAGGTGGTGGAGTCACCATCCCTGGAGGTGTTTAGGAAGAGACTGGATGGGGTGCTTGGTGCCATGGTTTAGTTGATTAGATGGTGTTGAGTGATAGGTTGGACTTGATGATCTCAAAGGTCTTTTCCAACCTGGTTAATTCTATTCTCTTCTCTTCTAAACTCTTCTTCTACTACCAAAAAAAAATAAAATTAATAATGTATGAGTCTTAGAATAATCCAAATTCTGAAATAGAAGTTTAGACTTCACTGTGATTCACTTTTAATAACAGTAAAGCTAAACTGTATAAAGAGACCCATCCCTTTATGGCTTTAAAAATAACCCAGCCAACCAAAGTGCTCATACAAAATGATTTGACTTGCTAATGCTGGCTTTGTTCAAGCCATCATATGCCAAAACATCCTTCCTGCTGGAGGTGGAAACCCCACTTCAGTACACTTGGTAACAAAGGGCAACACAGGGTTCCCTCTACAAGTGACTCATGTCCTGAACTTAGCTGTTTGGGATGCTCAGAAATGCTCAAGAAAGCTTTAGTTCTTCGCACTTCACACCACTGGTAAGGCTCACCATAACAATTGCTTCACATTGCATTCACACATTGCTTCAGCTGATATGTTGCAGGCCATCAAGTAGCTGCATCCTTTCCAGTTGCATCTTATCTAGAAGAAATTTTCAACCTGCTTCATGTTTTCTGCTCTACCCCTCCTATTTCCGTTGTCATCGTGGACATTTCATACAATAACTTTTACTTTAGAGCTTATCTGTTCCGTGCTTGAGGACACATACCCACATTCAGAATGGGCTGCTGTAGTCTTCGCTCTGGAAAATTAAGAGAGAAAGTCAGGCACACTGGGATTGTTGCTGCTTTGAATATGGCAAGAAGATGCCATGTCAGGTAAGGATAGGGGGAATGGGAAAAAAATTCACCTGGGATGTCAGGAAGAAGTTCTTCCTCATGAGGGTGGTGAGAGACAGCACAGGTTGCCCAGGGAGGTGGTAGAAACCAGAGGCAAGACTCTCAACCAGCCAAAATACCACACAGAGGAGCTCACCTCAGTAAGGAGGCCCAGCCAGCACCCATAGGTGATATTGGAGTAGTCATCAGCCCTATCCCTAACAGCCGGGGGGCCAGCAGGCCCCCCGGCCTTTGTAGTCACCACCACCATCACCCAGTGCACACCATGGGCACTCACCAGCAATGAGAGGAGGATCCTCAGCCCAGATGGGCTCAGCTTGGGGCTGCTGCCCCTCCTGGGGTGGATTAAATAGGGGAGTGGGAGGGGAGGGCCAAGTGGCCACACCTGGGGTGGGAGGAGACTCCAACAGAGCCCAGGTGCTGTGGGATGTGAGGGAAAAAAGGGGGAAAATGGGTCAGGTGGGGTAGAAAAGGGGCAGATATGGTGGGAAGGGGGAGGTGGTCTTAAAATACCTTTATTTCCCACCAATCTTTCATAATGTACAACTGCAGCTCATGGTTTGCTTTGCCTCCATGCAAAAAGAGCAAACCCACCAATGCTTCATAAAATAAAGCACAGGGGTGGCTGTTGCAATGAAATCTTTCCACCATTACCATTTTGCTTGGTGGGAAAATCTATGCTTTTCATAGTATCATAGAATCAGGCAGGGTTGGAAGGGACCACAAGGATCATCCAGTTCCAACCTCCCTGCCATGGGCAGGGACACCCCACACTAGATCAGGCTGGCCAGAGCCTCATCCAGCCTGGGCTTAAACACCTCCAGGGACGGGGCCCCAACCACCTCCCTGGACAACCCATTCCAGGGCTTCACCACTCTCATGGGTCTAATCTGCAGGGTCATCACTGTTTGCACAGAAAACAGCTGTCCTGAGGGACCAAATCTTGATGTCCTTACATGCAGATCCACAGCAGAAGATGAGGATCTCTGCTGCTGTAGCACACTGTTCTTTCTCTGACACTGGGCTCGTGGCAGTGTGAAATGAGGTGCTAAGAAAACAGTGCCCAGAAGTAAAACTGGGTACCAACTGTGCTCCCATCTGTCTGGAGCCTGGCACCCTGGCCACGCTCAGCTGCAGGCATGAGATTGTGTAAGACACACTGGGGAAAAGTACAGAGTGAGGACAGTTAGTCACAAATTTAAGATAATAAATACTTAGGAATTTTCTCCTTCCCTCAGGCTTCTTCCTCTTCTTACTGGGCCATCTCCTCTCCCATTATGAGAAAGGAAAGGCTATTGTTTAAAAACAATAATAGATCAGATGGAGGTAGTGGGAATGGTGAGGGGTTTTTGAGTCACAGAATCATAGAACTGATAAGGTTGGAAAAGACCTCAAAGATCATCAAGTCCAACCTGTCACCCAACACCTCATGACTACTAAACCATGGCACCAAGTGCCACGTCCAATCCCATCTTGAACACCTCCAGGTCTGGTGACTTCACCACCTCCCTGGGCAGCATATTCCAATGGCTAACAACTCTCTCTGGGAAGAACTTTCTCCTCATTTCCAGCCTAAATTTCCCCTGGCATGGCTTGAGACTGTGTCCTCTTGTTCTGGTGCTGGTTGCCTGGGAGAAGAGACCAACCCCCACCTGGCTGCAACCTCCCTTCAGGTAGTTGTAGAGAGCATTAAGGTCTCCTCTGAGCCTCCTCTTCTCCAGGCTAAGCAACCCCAGCTCCCTCAGCCTCTCCTCATAGGGTTTGTGCTCAAGGCCTCTCCCCAGCCTCGTTGCCCTTCTGTCAGGGAGTGAGAGGACTAGGGGGAATGGAGCAAAATCAGGTTCAGATTGGACATTAGGAAGAATTTCTTCCCTGTGAGGGTGGTGAGACACTGTAACAGGTTGCCCAGGGAAGTGGGAGAAGCCTCATCCCTGAATTGGATAGGGCTGGGTGATAGGTTGTATTGGATGATCTTGGAGGTCTCTTCCAACCTGGCTGATTCTATGATTCTAAGTTTTTAAGGCCAGGCTGGATGTGGCTCTGAGGAACCTGATGTAGTGTGAGGTGTCCCTGCCCAAGGCAAGGTGGGGTGGGAACTAAATGATCTTCGAGGTCCCTTCCAACCCTGACAGATTTGTGACTGTAATGTCACTGTCACCAGTGTTCCATTGCTTTTAGGATTCCCATATTTCTTCACAGTGTTAGTTTGTGTTCCTTTATATACAGAAAAAAATAGGCTGCAGAGATAGCTTGACAATATTCATTCTGAGATCCTGGAGCATCTAATCTTTCATGGACACATTAGATAAAATTCTAGTAATGAGCATGTTAAGAGTTTCAATTACAGTGCAGAGCAATTTTTAGCAAGAAGTCACCCAAGAACAGATGAGTACCAGTAACAAGAAGTAAATTAAATTAACATAAAAGGAAGGGAGCTCACAAATAGGCAATAAATAATCTTTCCACGTTCTGAAGCAACACTTAATGCTGAAATATTAACACTTTATCTACTCTCTGCTTAGCATCCCTGCAATTAATTTAATTTAATATTGATGAATTCATCATTTACTCAAAGCTTAGATGCCTCACAAAGGGTTTGGGAAAGATTGTTGTCTTCATGAACTCTGCATCTTCGATGTACATTTTGACAGTGGGCAACACCTGATGAAATATTTCTTGTCCCTACTAGATTGCTAGGTGATTCTCCCCCTCTACTCCACTCTGGTGAGACCCCACCTGGAGATCTGTGTCCAGTTCTGGAGCCTCTAATACAGGAAGGATCAGGACGTGCTGGAAGGTGTCCAGAGAAGGGCCATGAGGATGAGCAGAGGGCTGGAGCTGCTTTGCTATGAGGACAGACTGAGGGAGTTGGGGCTGTTCAGTTTGGAGAAGAGAAGGCTCTGAGGAGACCTAATTGTGGCCTTCCAGTATCTGAAGGGGACTACAGGAAAGCTTTTGAGGGTGTCAGGTAGTGATAGGACTGGGGGGAATGGAACAAAACTAGGAATGGGTAGATTCAGATTGGATGTTAAGAAGTTCTTCCCCATGAGGGTGCTGAGACACTGGCACAGGTTGCCCAGGGAGGTGGTGGAAACCTCAACCCTGGAGTTTTTTTCCACCAGGCTGGATGTGGCTGGAGCAACCTGCTGTAATGTGAGGTGTCCCTGCCCATGGCAGGGGGGTTGGAACTGGATGATCTTTGAGGTCCCTTCTATCCCTAACAATTCTGTGATTCTCTGAAGTATGGACACCATCAGTCAATGACCCTAAAAAGCTTTTATTCTGTTTCTCTCCCTTTTGGAGGTGAATTTTGTGTCTCATGTGGTGTCACTTTTTTTTTCTGGCCGAAGCAGCGTCAGACTCAATGCGCCACAAAAGTGTCACCAACGCTTTGGCCCTGAGTTGTTCTGATTTATCCTTACCTTTGATTCAAATTACATTAGTAAGCCTCTGACCTCAGCAGCTGAGATGACTGCTGGGTGATTGAACACCTGCCACACAGCCAAGACACAAGCATAAAGAAAACAGGGTTAAAAATAACCCTCCGTGCTGCAGTGGGTTTGTAGGCATCTCGAAGGGTTAGAAGCCTCAGCACCTCCAGGACATGGCACGTGGCGCTTCTCACTTGGGACAGAGAGGGCTGGGAAGCTCTTCCATCTCCTTCCCCAAGGGAAAGCTCTGTTCATCATCTTGCAGAACTAAGCCTTTGGGGAAAAAAATAAAAGCAGTTGCTCTTTCACAGGTTTTATGATGCTAGTCCTGAACGTCCTCAAGGAAGAACTAAGCAGTGACCTCTTGGTCCCTGCAGAGAAAGTAGTCTTGGGTTTCTATTTTTGTGGCTACAGCCACTAAATTTATGTGAATAATTACCAGGAACTTCCCTGGCAAGCTCAGGTTTGTCTTTTCAAACCCGTCTTGTTACTCTCCTTGAACTTCTTTCAACTCTTCAATACCCTTTTGGGAAAGGGATGCTCACAAGTGCATTTATCCTACTTGCAGTCAGTAATGGAAGGACAGAGGTAGAAAGGAAAAAAAAAAAAAGGTTTATTCCCTTCCTGCACTGTGATGAGATGTTTCCATATATAGAATTCATTACTGCATGCTCCTTTTTACTGCCTCCTTATACTGCAAAGTGATGCTGCTTTTCTTGACTTTGTCTCTCTCTCTCTCTCTCTCTTTTTACTATTATTATTTTCAACATCTTTCTTCTGCTTATTTTGGCCCTCTGGAAGTGCACAGCACAGGTTCTCAATTATCTCTAAACAAACCACCCCCTTCAAGAAGTTCACTCACATTTTACCTTGCTCTGTGTTCCTAATTACTCATTAGTCTTTTTTTTTTCTCCCTCCATTTTTTTCTTGTTTTTATTTTAACTGAATTTCATGACCATCCCACTCACTTTAACTCATATTAATTAGAGAAGATGGCAAATAAAGTGTGTGAGAGAGGTTTTCAAAGGCACACGGGTGAGAAATCACCAAGTCCCTGTGGCAAGAGGGACCAAATCAAATTTGCTTGTGGGACAGCAGCCAGGCAGAAAGGGACCTGGGGGGACTGGTTGATAGTAGGCTGAATATGAGCCAACAGTGTGCCCAGGTGGCCAAGAAGGCCAATGGCATCCTGGCCTGAATCAGGAACAGTGTGGCCAGAAGGATTAGGGAGGTCATTCTGCCCCTGTACTCAGCACTGGTTAGGCCACACCTTGAGTCCTGTGTCTTCAGTTTAGGAAAAATGTTGAGTTGCTGGAACATGTCCAGAGAAAGGCAGCAAAGCTGGGGAGGGAGCACAGCCCTATGAGGAGAGGCTGAGGGAGCTGGGGTTGCTCATTCTGGAGAAAAGGAGGCTCAGGGGAGACCTTATTGCTCTCTTTTCCCAGGCAACAGCAGATGACACAGTCTCAAGCTGCACCAGGGGAGGTTTAGGTGGATGATCCTTGAGGTCCCTTCTAGCCCTAATAATTTTATGATTCTCTGTTACTGTCCCATTCCCTTCATTCTCTGATTCTCTAGTGCTTACTGAAAGGAATAATCATGTTTGTTTGACAATAACTCTGTTTTCATTCTCCTTGGGAGTTTGTCTATTCTCACACAGTGGTAAACAGCAATTGCCTGCCTGTGACAGGATGGAAGCAATGGTGCTGCTCTGTGTGGTACAGACAAGAGAAGCCCTATGCATGCAAGCTTCCAATAAATGACTTGTACAGCAGTGATTCTGAAAATCTACAGAACAAAAAGCTTCTCCATGGCTTTGAAAGTGAGTTGAGTGTTTTTATCCAGTCTCCAAATACTTGGGGAGCAGTAGGATCTGTAGGTGCTTTAATTTCTTCCTTCCTACATGATTATCTTTATTGCCTGCTGATGCATATCCTGTGGGCTGGGGCTCACAGCTTATTGAGTAGTTAGACTAGACTAGACTGGACTAGACTAGACTAGACTAGACTAGACTAGACTAGAATAGAATAGAATAGAATAGAATAGAATAGAATAGAATAGAATAGAATAGAATAGAATAGAATTAACCAGGTTGGAAAAGACCATTGAGATCATCAAGTCATTAGCCTGCAGAGGAGGAGACTCAGGGGTGACCTTATTGCTCTCTACAACTACCTGAAGGGGGGTTGTAAACAGGCAGAGGTTGGTCTCTTCTCCCAGGCAGCCAGCACCAGAACAAGTGGATACAGTCTCAGGCTGCACCAGGGGAAGTTCAGGCTGGAGGTCAGGAGGAAGTTTTACACGGAGAGAGTGATTGCCCATTGGAATGGGCTGCCTGGGGAGGTGGAGGAGTCACCGTCACTGGAGGTGTTCAGGAGGAGACTTGACAGGGTGCTTGGTTACATGGGTTAGTTGATTAGGTGGTGTTGGGTGACAGGTTGGATGCGATGATCTTGAAGGTCTCTTCCAACCTGGTCTATTCTATTCTATTCTATTCTATTCTATTCTATTCTATTCTATTCTATTCAGTTTAGTTTAGTTTTCTTTTCCAGTCCACAAGTCTCTCTCCCTTACTCCTTCGAAGTCCAACCTATCACCCAACACCATCTAAGCAACTAAACCATGGCACCAATGCCTCCTCCAGTCTCTTCCTAAACACTTCTAGTGATGGTGACTCTACCACCTCCCTGGGCAGCACATTCCAATGGCCAATCTCTCTTTCTGGGAAGAATTTCTTCCTAACATCCAGCCTGAACCTCCCTTGGCACAACTTGAGAGAGTGTCCTCTTGTTCTGGTGCTGGTTGCCTGGGAGAAGAGACCAATCCTCACCTGGCTACAGTCTTCCTTCAGGGGGTTGTAGAGAGCAACAGGATCTGCCCTGAGCCTCCTCTTCAGGCTAAGCAGCCCCAGCTCCCTCAGCCTCTCCTCACAGGGCTGTGCTCCAAACCCCTCCCCACCTTTGTTGCCCTTCTCTGGGCACCTTCCAGCAACTCAGCATCTTTCCTAAACTGAGGGGCCCAGAACTGGATGCAGGACTCAAGTTCCTAGCTGGTACTCAGGAGCTGAGATCCTGCTTGTCTTTGTAGCACCCATCAGGGTCCTCACCACTCAAACACCATCAAGAGATGACAACAGATATACCTTCATAAACCTCGCTTCAGCAGTGCTGCCAGTGCAATGCACTGCTCCTGGGAGCTATGGTTTTGGATGTGTGCCACATCCCATCTTGAGCCTGACTTCAGAATTCAAAATTGCAATATTATGCAGGCTCAGGGTCCAGAATTATCATATCTTGTTTTGGCTGCAGTTCTTAAAGCATTATGTTCAGCTGATAAGATGCTAGGCTTTTAAGCTCTACACATCCTTATGTGATTATCTGGCTGATGCTTCCTCCCAGTTCTGAAGGTGTGCTATTTCTTTTTCCTCTTCCCTGCTGGTTCCCCAGTCACCCAAGGATATTCAGCAAGAATTATTACTGATGTGGTAGGTGTGTGCTGATTTGCTGAGTGTCCCGGAATGCCTATCATGAGTCATTTTGTGTTTATTTTGCATGAGGTGCATGGTTAGTGCTTTACAGTTAAGTGTAAGAACTTGTCTCCTGCCCCAAGACAATTGCAAATGACAAAGCAAGAACTGGGACCATTCTGACAGAAATGCAAAGAGATTGGTTGTTCCCTGTAATTTCTGTTAGTATTCCTTAGAATGGTTCTGTTTAAACTTTACTACAATGTGTGGGGGGTAAGATCACAAACTCTTGTTTTCAGATCAGTGAAAGCCTTTGTGAGTTAACTCATATCCTGACCAGACCATGCTTTTCTGCACCAAATCTTCCTAATTACCTGTCATCCTCCATGACACTTTCATGCCTTCCAGGCTTATCAAATTACTTTGCTCTATTGTTTGCTCATCAACTGTGTGATCAACTAACTCAGAAATCGTATCATGTGAATGCAAAATAGAAGGGCTGTTTAGAATGGGCAGGGAGGTGTCAGAGTCACCATCACTGGAAGTGTTTAGGAAGATACTGGATTGGATGCTTGGTGCCATGGTTTAGTTGCTTAGATGGTGTTGGGTGCTAGGTTGGACTAGATGATCTCAAAGGTCTTTTCCAACCTGGTTAATTCTATTCTATTCTATTCTATTCTAGTCTAGTCTAGTCTAGTCTAGTCTAGTCTAGTCTATCCTAAGGGCTGGTGGTGATAGGATGAGGGCAATAATTTGAAACTGGAGCACAGTAGATTTAGGTTGGACACCAGGAGGAAGTTCTTTAAAATGAGAGTGATAAAATACTGGAACAGGTTGCCCAGGGCTGTGGTTGAGGCCCTGGCCCTGAAGACATTCGAGATCAGACTTGATGTGGCCCTGGGCAGCCTGACTGAGTTGCAGGTGTCCCTCTTAACTGCAAGGGAGTTGGACAAGATGACCCTTGAGGGTCTCTTCCAGCTCAATGCAATCTGTGAATATGTAATGCCCCTTGGTTTATTGGACTCCTCTAAAGAAGAGAAAGTGTCTACTGCTACTCTCCCCAGCACAGGAGAAATTCATTATAGCCTTAACCTCCTTCTCAGCCTCCAATGTCTTACATGGCTGAATGATGCCAACTGCAGAGTCTGCAGATTCAGCATGGAATTTGGGTTATTTTGTTTATGGGTTTGTGGTGGTTATTTTCCCCTCTGTAAGCTTTCTCCTAGAGACACCAGCTGCAAATCCGGGCTGGCAGCCAACTTTGCCTCTCCTTGAATAAAAATAAGACAGAGCTTAGTGGGAAGTGCAGAGAGGGCAGCAGAAGATCACACAGTGACGGGCATCGACCACGCAACGCTCACCCAAGTTGCAGCAGCCTGCTGAGGTGCTGTCCCAGAGAAGGTACCATAAACAGTGTCCATATAGACAGATATGTACCTGCAGATATGTGGCCCCTCACTGAGCAGAGCCCAGGTAGTGATGGCAATAAGCTGCTCTCAGCTTCGCCTGAACTTTCAGGATGCAGAGCTGCAGTAGGAGAGGGCTTACAGCACCACCTGGGCTTGGACTCTACCTGTGCAACAGAATCACAGAACAGTAGGGATTGGAAGGGACCTCTGGAGATCGTCCAGAGCAACCCACCCTGCTCCACCATGACACTCAGGTGGAAGTGTGGCCACAGAGAGTCCTGGAGAGAGCAGAAGCAGGTGCATTGTGCCCAAAGAGCACACGTTTGCCTAGGCCGAGGTGGTAATCATCAGCAAGTTTGCTGTGGGGAAGCCAGCAGCACCTCTGTAATGTTTGGAAGAGGTGGTGAGAGGGGGGTTGGATTTGGAGTCAAGAGTATGAAAATAAGCAGCAGCTGCTCAGTAGGTGGATGATGAGGACTTCAGTATCTTCCCTTGCAAGCTGCAGAGAGCACAAACATGGCTCTAGAAGGACTTGAAGTTGAATAGCAAGGAAATGAAGAGAGGCACTTCTGAGTCCTGGGCTAACCTTGACTGGCCCTGAGAGCCTTTTCTCTTACTGATCCAGCTTTTCACTGGACTGGAAACTGCCTCCCAGCACAGACCTTGCCTTCCCCCGCCACTTACCCACCCACTCATGGTGCTTTCTTCACCAGCTGCCTTTTGACTGATTGCATTGCAGCAATGCTGAATATTGGACAGAGACCTGTGTTGGGGAATGACTTCTCAGCTCCAACATCACTAACTGAGCCACCCCCAACAGCATGGCAGATGTGTCCCTCACCTCATAGAAAAACAGCTAAGCTTTCAGGGAACTCTAGAGCAGCAAAGGGGTTCTGGGAGGTGGAAGATATAAGTGTCCAGATGTTCTGCTGGATGAGCTGGAGAGTGCATCTGGGTATGAGCCCTGGGGTGAAACCATTTGCTGTGTACTCAGGTTGCAGCCATTTGGGTAGTTAAGTGATGATGGATGGGCGCAGATACCTGGAGGTTTAGGCAGCAGATGAATTGCAGTTTAACAATATCTGAGATGCCTGGATTGTAAGCAGAGCTGGCAGTCTGCCTCTTTATGAACCCTTCCCATGGATTGACCTTCTGGCCCCTGTCCATCCCCAGAGAGGTGCACACTGCCCCAGGCTGCGGCTGCCCTGCTGCCCCAGCTACCCTGCTCCCTGGCTGGGGTGATTGGGCTAGCCCTGGCTGCCAGGTCCTGCCCTGCTGCTCCCCAGGAAGCCCCTGTGGTGCCTGACAATGTCTATGCATACATGAACTGTTCAACTAGATATAGTCTTAGGAAGAAAAATAGGACTGGAATACTAAAGCACTAGCTAAGAGAGAAAAGGAAGGAAGGAAGGAAGGAAGGGAAGGAGGGAGGGAGGAAAGTAGGGAAGGAGGGAGGGAGAAAAGAAGGAAGGGAGGGAAGAAGGGAGGGAGGGAGGGAGGGAGGGAGGGAGGAAGGAAGGAAGGAAGGAAGGAAGGAAGGAAGGAAGGAAGGAAGGAAGGAAGGAAGGAAGGAAGGAAGGAAGGAAGGAAGGAAGGAAGGAAGGAAGGAAGGAAGGAAGGAAGGAAGGAAGGAAGGGAAAGGAAGAGAAAGAGAGAAAGAAAGAGAGAGAGAGAGAAAGAGAGAAAGAGAGAGAGAGAAAGAGAGAAAGAGAGAAAGAGAGAGAGAAAGAGAGAGAGAAAGAGAGAGAAAAGAGAGAGAGAAAGAGAGAAAGAGAGAAAGAGAGAAAGAGAGAAAGAGAGAAAGAGAGAAAGAAAGAGAGAAAGAAAGGGAGAAAGAAAGAGAGAAAGAAAGGGAGAAAGAAAGGGAGAAAGAAAGGAAGGAAGAAAGGAAGAAAGGAAGGAAGGAAGGAAGGAAGGAAGGAAGGAAGGAAGGAAGGAAGGAAGGAAGGAAGGAAGGAAGGAAGGAAGGAAGGAAGAAAGAAAGAAAGAAAGAAAGAAAGAAAGAAAGAAAGAAAGAAAGAAAGAAAGAAAGAAAGAAAGAAAGAAAGAAAGAAAGAAAGAAAGAGTGAGAAAGAATAGTCACAAAACATGCAGGATCAGTGACAATGCCTCTGTCATACCACAATTGTGGATGATTAAAAGTAATCACTTTCCTGTCATTTTCCTGTGTTATTTTAGTGAAGGAATAGAAGCTGTGCAAATACCTGCCTTGGACACTTCTGCTCACTGCTCATTCCCCCTTCCTTGCATTTAAAACAGCTCATAATAATCTCATTCAGGACAAAAAGGTTATGTGCTTAAACTAATACAGGCCAGGAATGAAGCTGTAAGTCTCTGTATTGGAAGCAATCAGCCACAAAATATAGCCCTTCTTCAGGACCAGGAGAGTCCAGAGAATGATGAAATGTCAGCCTGCTCCTGGAAATAGCTGTTTGTCAAAGAAACAAATAAACCAGCCCTCATTCTCTGTGTGCCCCTCACTTCAGCTGATGGAGCTGCTACGGCTGGCATTTAAAAACAATGCAGCTGGTGGAAGGCAGAAGTACAAAGCTTAACAAATCCTATCAACAGGAAGAGAGGTAGGAGTGTCCCTGGGGGTGTAGAGAAAAGACATCTTCCTATTGTAATTTATGAACAGTGGATCAAACCAAAACCAAAACCAAACAAAAATCCCAACCAGCCAAACAAAAAGGGGTTTATAGATACAACAGTTCCAATATCCAGGAACTGGCTTTAGTCATTCATTGCCCAATCTCCTCTCTACTCACAACAGTCTTAGCTCTTTGCTTATTTAGAATAGAATAGAATAGAATAGAATAGAATAGAATAGAATAGAATAGAATAGAATAGAATAGAATAGAATAGAATAGAATTAACCACATTGGTAAAGACCTTCAAGATCATCCAGTCCAACCTGTCACCCAACACCATCTAAGCAACTAAACCATGGCACCAAGTGCCTCATCCAATCTCTCCTTAAACACTTCCAGTGATGGAGACTCCTCCACCTCCCTGGGCAGCACATTCCAATGGCCAATCTCTCTTTCTGGGAAGAATTTCTTCCTAACATCCAGCCTAAACCACCCCTGGCACAGCTCGAGACTGTGTTCTCTTGTTCTGGTGCTGGTTGCCTGGGAGAAGAGACCAACGCCCACCTGGCTACAGCCTCCCTTCAGGTAGTTGTAGAGAGCAATAAGGTCTCCCCTGAGCCTCCTCTTCTCCAGGCTAAGCAACCCCAGCTCCCTCAGCCTCTCCTCACAGGGCTGTGCTCCAAACCCCTCCCCAGCTTTGTTGCCCTTCTCTGGACACATTCAAGAGTCTCAATGTCCTTCTTAAATTGAGGAGCCCAGAACTGGACACAGGACTCAAGGTGTGGCCCAACCAGTGCTGAGTACAGGGCAGAATGCTGCATGGGGTTGTCATGGCCAATGTGTAGAACCTGGCACTTAGCTGTGTTAAATCTCATGCTGTTGGCAAGGTCCCTCTGCAGAGCTCTCCTACCCTCTAACAGATCAATACCTGCCCCCAACTTGGTGACATCTGCACATTTACTGTTGATGGACTCAATCCCCTTGTCCAGATCATCAATGAAGATATTGAACAGGATGGGGCCCAATGCTGATCCCTGGGGGACACCACTAGTGAATGTTCAAATAACTGTCCATGATTTTGGTGAAGAGAGGCTTTTGAAACCGGAGACAGAGCCCCTTACACCCCTAGTAAGCCTCTTTTACTGTTGTTTCTTGTGAAGAGCCTTAGTGTAAATGAGAATCTGGCACATTCCTCTTCATGAACACTGCCATTTATTAGCAGGTCAAGAGAGGAGAAGAAGGATCCTTTTGAAGCTCAGCATGGAAGATAATTAATAAGAGTTGTAATTCAGCAGAAAAGTGTTAAATTTAAACTTCAGAAGAATTATAAAACTTAATGAATTGACCTGGAATGTGCTGAGATTTCTAGCAACTTACTTAATTGTCCTGAATTAAATGACCTAAAATCATGATTGGATGTACAAGAAAACGCAATGGGTTGGCCTGACCTGTGAGCAGGCAGTCAATGAAAAACTGAGGAGGGACTGGTAAGAAATGTGTGTTCTGAGAGGAAGAGAATGTATGGGGACAACACAAATAATGCAGACAATAATTTCTGGTCTACCATGAGGGTGGTGAGACACTGGCACAGGTTGCCCAGGGAGGTGGTGGAAGCTCATCCCTGGAGGTTTTTGCAGCCAGGCTGGATGTGGTTCTGAGCACCTGTGAGGTGTCCCTCCCCATGTCAGGGGGGTTGGAACTATATGATCCTTGAGGTCCCTTCCAACCCTGACAATTCTATGATTCTATGGTCCCTGAAGACTATCATGTTGAATTGGTTTCCATGCATTTCTAGGAATCACAGAGTCTTTAAGGTTAGAAGAAACCTCTAAGATCATCAAATCTAACCACCAACTCAATGCCACCATGGCCACTAAACCACATCCTGAAGTGCTACGGTTTTGAACACCTCCAGGGATGGTGACTCCACCACTTCCCTGGCCAGCCTGTTCCAATGGCCAAAGGAAGACTTAAAGGCTTCACTTAGAAGGCCCTCAAATAAGGTTTTGAATGATAAGCATTTAAAGCAGGAGATGCCAAATGGACAATTTTCTTGCTGCTGCTCGGTTTGCTACCTCCCTTCACTCCCATCTCCTTTGTGATATGTGACCAGCAGCAGTCCGTCAGCTGCTGAACATGTTTCAAGACTAACAAGGATGCTCTGTGTGCAGTGTCTGTGCTCTTCAGATTTTACTCTTTCCTAGATATTTAGGACAGGACAGGACAGGACAGGACAGGATAGGATAGGATAGGATAGGATAGGATAGGATAGGATAGGATAGGATGGGATAGAATAAGATAGAATAAGATAGAATAAGATAGAATAAGATAGAATTATCCAGGTTGAAAAAGACCTCAGAGATCATCAAGTACAACCTATTATCCAGCACCATCTAATCAACTAAACCATGACACCACCAGTGCCTCATCCAGTCTCTTCTTACACACTTCCAGTGATGGGGACTCCACCACCTCCCTGGGCAGCACATTGCAATGGCCAATCTCTCTTTCTGGAATTTAGCTGAGTTCTCTGACCCTTACATCACATTCAGAAGATCAGCTAAAGCAAGAAGCACATTGAACTTCGTGGACTATGAAGCTGGTGCAGCTGAACCTGAGGCCACACACAGAGGCCTTACACACTGTTGTTTCTTTTTAAAGTTCCTAAATAAAAGCAACTTTGTTGAAACAGAGCCACAAACACAGAAATGAAATAATGAAAGTAGGCTCTGCAGTTTAGCTTTGGGGAGCCCATCTTCACTCGTGGTTTACTTGACAATAAACTTTGACTGATGCCACTGAGCAAGCAGGAGAGAATTTGGGCATGTGTGTAAATGCTGTGGCAGATGTAATCATAGAATCACAGAATTTTTAGGGTTGGAAAGGACCTGAAGGATGATCCAGTTGCAAACCCCCTGTCATGGGCAGGGACAACTCACACTACAGCAGGTTGCTCACAGCCACATCCAGCCTGGCCTTAGAAACCTCTGGGGATGAGGCTTCTGCCAGTTCCCTGGGCAACCTGTGCCAGTGTCTCACCACCCTCATGGGGATAAACTTCTTCCCAACATCCAATCTGAATCTACCCATTTCTAGTTCTGTTCCATTCCTCCCAGCCCTATCACTCCCTGACACCCTCAAAAGTCCCTCCCCAGCTTTCTTGTAGTCCCCTTCAAATATCATAGAATTGTCAGGGTTGGAAGGTGATCCTCAAGGATCATCTAGTTCCAACCCCCCTGCCACAACAATAAGGTCTCCCCTGAGCCTCCTCTTCTCCAGGCTAAGCAACCCCAGCTCCCTCAGCCTCTCCTCACAGGGCTTGTGCTCCCAACCCCTCCCCAGCTTTGATGATCTTACCCTTCCTTGCCAGTTTTTCCATTATCAAAATTGCATGCCCTTATTTCTTTGACAGAACTCTAATGATGTGGTATGAAACACCGATTTGAAGTACAGATAGGATGTTGTTTTATTCAGGTAGTGCTGGAGAAAGAAAGCTGCTAATTTCCATCAAGTAATTAAAAGGTTTTAATGTTTTGAAGTACAGGGCAAGTGGAGTCCCTGACTGGAATCACGATTTGTGTTTCAGTGAACAATCATCTGGCTTGCACCATATAGAGATCAAAATAACAAACATTGAACATCCATAGAGCAGGAGCACAAAGCATTTGTCTTAATAAAACCATGTTACAGTTTTAGAGGAACTTTGATCTCAAATCCTATTTTATTAGCACTAAATTACATTTCTGATGAGACAGAACACATTGATGTTAGAAATGATCTAACTTTCAAAAAGGCTTTCAAGACATCTCTGGAAGGGAGCAAAATGGTTGAGAGGATACATTTGTTTGTTCTTTGCTTTGTAATTAACAGTCATTACTGACTCAGAATCAATCTGGTTAATGGGGCATTGGTTTGGTAATTTTTCCCCCCTGTACTGTAAGGAAAAACTCTGAGAAAGTTTATTAAGACAGCTTCAGGAATGGAATGGAATGGAATGGAATGGAATGGCATGGCATAGCATGGCATAGCATAGCATAGAATAGACCAGACCAGGTTGGAAGAGACCTTCAAGATCATCAAGTCCAACCTATCACCCAACACCATCTCATCAACTAAACCATGGCACCAAGCACCCCATCCAGTCTCTTCCTAAACACTTCCAGGGATGATGACTCCACCACCTCCCTGGGCAGCACATTCCAATGGCCAATCTTTCTTTCTGGGAAGAATGTTTTCCTAACATCCAGTCTGAACCTCCCCTGGCACAGCTTGAGACTGTGTCCTCTTGTTCTGGTGTTGGTTGCCTGGGAGAAGAGACCAACCCCCACCTGGCTGCAACCTCCCTTCAGCAATAAGGTCTCCTCTGAGCCTCCTCTAGGCATCCATTGGTGTGGAAGGAGCAGAAGTGTGAATGATCAGCATGGCTGCCTCGTTTCTCAGCCGTCTGGTTTAATGTCATTGAAGCTGAGGCAGGCCCTGGGAGATGGCTGAGCTCATTGCCAATAAATGCAGCTCATCTGTTGGCTCCTTGGAAGAAGTGAAGCTGAAGCACTTGTGACTATGGAGTGGTTTCCTTCATTTTCTCAGCTTCTCCTGAGCTTCAAAAGCTAAATTGTGAGTGTTTCAGTAAGAGTTTGTCCTGCCTGGTCCTGAACACAGAGGAGTGGAGCTGCATTGTGTTTATCTTCAGCTTGGAAGTTGTGTCAGCAGGTGAGAGCCAGCAAGTGGGAGTGGAGGTGGTTGGGGGTGGTACCTGGGCCACAAGCTTCACCCTTGGTGGGCAGCTCTTGGGGAGTGGCAGAGAATCAGCACAATCACATGACAGATCCTTTTTCCTTAAATGATTGCCATGTGCCTAGCTATGTGCCTGGACCTCCTCCCTCCCATGCCCTCTCCCACTTGCTGAAAAGGCAAAGGGAAAGATCTCCTTGGACACTGGAAGAGAGGTGCTTTCATGGGTGGTGAAAGCCTCCTCAACCATCTATAACATTTCCATGTAAGCATGTAAAGGGTTACTACATCATAATATCATAGTATCAGTCAGGGTTGGAAGGAACCACAAGGATCATCTAGTTCCAACCCCCCTGCCATGGGCAGGGACACCCCACACTAGATCAGGCTGGACAGAGCCTCGTCCAGCCTTGTCTTAAACACCTCCAGGGATGGGACCTCAACCACCTCCCTGGACAACCCATTCCAGGGCTTCACCACTCTCATGGGGAAGAACTTCCTCCTCACATCCAGCCTGAATCTCCCCACCTCCAGCTTCATTCCATTCCCCCTAGTCCTATCACTACCTGACATCCTGAGAAGTCCTTCCCCAGCATTCCTGTAGCCTCTTTTCTTATACTGGAAGGCCACAATTAGGTCACCTTGGAGCCTTCTCTTCTCCAGACTGAGCAGCCCCAAGTCCTTCAGTCTGTCCTCATAGGAGAGGTGCTCCAGCCCTCTGCTCATCCTCGTGGCCCTTCTCTGTTATAACATCCCTGTTATTTTCTGGGGGTCTCTGTCTACCCTGCTAAAGGTGATTTAGAAGTCTTCCTAGGGAGGACTCTTCCCTACACAGGCTTTTTTTTGAGAAGCAAAGCACATGTTTTTTTGTCAGTTTGGGGATTTTTCTTTCCCCATTTATTTTACTAAGCTTGAACAAATCTAGCAGTCTGGGTTCCAAGAGGTGAGCCATCAAAAGAACACTCCTCAATTACTATTCCTGCAATGTATTTGTTTCAAAACCGGTGCTCTGCCATCTGCAAGCAACGAGCTACATGGCTGCTGGGAATACTCTGGGTTTTGGAAGGGCTCTGACAGTAATGTGCTGTGAATTGGGGCTGTCAAAGTGGCAAGAAACTGTCTTTGGAGGGATGAGGGTAGATTTGCTTTATCAGTTTTCTGCACCACAGTTCAGAGAAAACAAGAATCTCGTCGCTCTAGGAAGATTGGTAGGACAAAAGTGGCTCAGAGTATTTGCAAAATTCCTGATATTGTCCAAAAAAAAATTGTTAAAAAAGCAGGGGAAAAAAAAAAAAGCCACACCAGGCACCAGTAGAGACTAGGGGTTGTCCCTCTGCAATGTAGCCCTGTGGAGAAGGACTTTGGAGTCCTAGTGAACAGCAAGTTCTCCATGGGACAGCAATGTGCCTACATGGCCAAGAAGGACAATGGTATCCTGGGGGGAATGGAATGGAATGGAATGGAATGGAAAGGAAAGGAATGGAATGGAATGGAATAGAATGGAATGGAATAGAAATAATAGAAATAGAAATAGAAATAGAAATAGAAATAGAAATAGAAATAGAAATAGAAATAGAAATAGAAATAGAAATAGAAATAGAAATAGAAATAGAAATAGAAATAGAATAAGACTCCACAACCTCTCTGGGCAGCCTGCTCCAGTGCTCTGTGACCCTCACAGTAAAGAAGTTCCCCATTGTGTTGAGGTGGAACCTCTTGTGCTGCAGCTTGCATCCATTGCTTCTTGTCCTATCCAGGGAGCAACTAAGCAGAGCCTGTCCCCTTCCTCCTGATCCCCAGCCCTCAGATATTTGGAAACATTTATTAAATCCCCTCTCAGTCTTCTCCAGACCAAACAGCCCCAGGTCTCTCAGCCTCTCCTCATCAGGCAGTGCTCCAGTCCCTTCATCATCCTTGTAGCCCTCCACTAGGCTCTCTCAAGCAAATCTCTCTCCTTCTTGAACTGGGGAGCCCAGAACTGGACTCAACATTCCAGGTGAGGTCTCACTAGGGCAGAGTAGAGGGGGAGAAGAGCCTCCTTCAATCTGCTGGACACCCTCTTATTGTACCCCAGGATGCCACTGGCCTTCTTGGCCACAAGGGCATATTGCTGACCCATGGATAACTTCCATTGAACCTATAATTGTTGTCAGACCTGCAGCAAGACAAATTATGCCATAAATTAATGGGAAAAGTATCATAGTATCATAGTATCAGTCAGGGTTGGAAGGGACCACAAGGATCATCTAGTTCCAACGCCCCTGCCATGGGCACGAACACCCCACACTAGATCAGGCTGGACAGAGCCTCATCCAGCCTGGGCTTAAATACCTCCAGGGATGGGGCCTCAACCACCTCCCTGGACAACCCATTCCAGGGCTTCACCATTCTCATGGGGAAGAGCCTCCTCCTCACCTCCAGCCTGAATCTCCCCACCTCCAGCTTCATTCCATTCCCCCTAGTCCTATCACTACCTGAGATTCTGAGCAGTCCCTCCCCAGCCTTCCTGTAGGCCCCCTTCAGATACTGAAAGGCCACAATTAGGTCACCTGGGAGCCTTCTCTTCTCCAGACTGAGCAGCCCCAAGTCCTTCAGTCTGTCCTCATGAAGTATGAAGGAATAAAGTAAAAAGAGCTGGCTATCCAATGCAGGATAGCTTCAGTACTTCCCTAGAAGCACTGGGGAGGATTCCCTGTGATGTGTCTTCCAGTATCAGTGAGAGTTGTGCACATCGACTGGGGAGTAAAAATAGATCACTTAGTGTTCATCTCTCTCCCTCCTCATCAAGTTTCACACAAACAAACAACAAAACAACAATTGAATCCATTGCAAATCTGATCTAGAATCTGCACCTTGTTATGCAAGCTGCAAAGGAAAGTAATTAAGTCAAAGTGAAGATGTGGAAGAGGGAAATAATTGAATTGAAGATGTGGCTTCTAATTAAGATGTATAGTATATTAGTCACTTAATTTGTCAGCTTATTAGTTGCTATAAAATAAGTGTCTATAAGACTCAACCTTTCAAGCTCCTGGCTTTAATGGTAATGCAAAGCCCTTGACATTTCCACCATGTGCTTGGTGCTAGAGAGGATCAAGTTCCTAAAAGAGAAGGAAGTGCTTTTCCCTTTTTACTCAGGGTCAAAGTAATCAACATGCAGCTCTCCAGTGACATGTGAAATGTACATTGGGGTGCATAAAATGGTAATGTGAACTTACAGTATGGTTAAACCAATGATGCAGAAAAAGCCTACTGTTTTGGGCTGAGTTATGTATCTGCTAGCCTGTGCAGAATTTTGATCGCTGAGAAGCACAGGGTCAGGTAGTACTCCACATGACTGCTTTTAAAATATTAGCCTTTATCAAATTTTAGTGGGTCCAGTCTGGTTTTATATACCAGTGTAACTGAGAGCACCTCCAGTAATGTTCACAGGATCACAGGATGTCAGGGGTTGGAAGGGACCCAAAGAGATCATCGAGTCCAACCCCCCTGCCAGAGCAGGACCATACAATCTAGCTCGGGTCACAGAGGAACACATCCAGATGGGCCTTGAAAGTCTCCAGAGGAGACTCCAGAACCTCTCTGGGGAGCCTGCTCCAGTGCTCTCTGACCCTCATAATAAAGAAGTTTGCCCTTGTGTTGAGGTGGAACCTCCTGTGAGCTTACATCCATTGCTCCTTGTCTTATCCCAGTGAGCAAGTGAGCAGAGCTTGTCCCCTCCTTCCTTAACCCCAACCCTCATTTATTAAATCCCCTCTAAGTCTTCTCTTCTCCAGACTAAAAAGCCTGAGGTCCCTCAGCCTCTCCTCACCAGACAGTGATCCAGTCCCCTAATCATACTCATAGCCCTCTGCCAGACCTTCTCCAGCAGATCCCTGTTGTCAGTCACACCTGTAACAATTTGGCAGGATCTAACCTCTTTATCTTCTTCATTCTGTACTAAGGGTTGGCCTGTATGGGACACCATGAGTTCTGCATCAAGAATAGCATGGACAGCAGGAGCAGGGAAGTCATTGTGCCCTGTACTCAGCACTGGTTAGGACACACCTTGAGTTCTGTGTCCAGTTCTGGGCTCCACAATTTAAGGACATTGAGACTCTTGAACATGTCCAGAGAAGGACAATGAGGTGGGGGTTGGTCTCTTCTCCCAGGCAATCAGCACCAGAACCAGAGGACACAGCCTCAAGCTGTGCCAGGGGATGTTCGGGCTGGATGTTAGGAAGAAGTTCTTCCCAGAAAGAGAGATTGGCCATTGGAATGTGCTGCCCAGGGCAGTGGTGGAGTCACCATACCTGGAAGTGTTTAAGAAGAGACTGGATGAGGCACTAGAAAGCCATAGTTTAGTAGTCTTGAGGTGTTGGGTGACAGGTTGGACTGGATGATCTTTGAGGTCTTTTCCAACCTTGTTGATTCTATGATTCTTTCTATCCTGAATTTCTTGTGGCCTAAACTTGCCTCTCTGGAAATCTATGGATGTTTTTCCATGGTTTCAGCTGGAGTAGGACAGGGCCATCAGCAAAAAGGAAGCGTGAATACCCTCCCCGGTGATGTTCATACTCCACTAAACTCCATTAGAAAGACTAATTTCATTCTAAACACATATAACACAGCATTTAGGTAGGGAAAAGTGCCATCAATCATTTGTTGTTATCCCACAGACAACACTACACACATCAGTGATGTGCTCAGGAGGCAAGAAGGCCCAGATGAATTGGTACAGTTTGTCTGGGGTTTTTTTTGCCCCCCCCTCACTTTATGAACTAAAATGTTGCAGAGATATTATCCACCACGGGGCTATCACTTCTCCTGCTAAGCTCAAGCATATAAAAAGACATTTGAGGAAAACAGCAGGACCAAACAGCAAAAGGATAGATTTGCATAATCTTACAGGAAAACATATGAGACCAGTGTTAAAAGAATTAAAGTTTAATATAATAGAGTCCTGATTAGCAATCAGGCATTAAACTTTAATTTATGTTTTCTGTCTTATAGAAGGATGCTGGCAATAAAATTCTGCTGACATTTATCACAGAAGAAACTCTCTATACCTCACTGGAGAATGTGCAGTTGGTGTAAGAGAAACTGAGGATTCAAGGTTCTGCCCATGGAGGTGGTGGAGTCACCGTCCCTTGAGGTGTTCAAAAAGGGATTGGACATGGCACTTGAGGCCATGGTTTAGAAGTCATGAGGTGCTGGGTGACAGGTTGGACTTGATGATCTTTGAGGTCTTTTCCAACCTTATTGATTCCATGATTCTATGAACATAGAATCATTGAATTGTCAGGGTTGGAAGGGACCTCAAGGATCATGTAGTTCCAACCCCCCTGTCATGGGCAGGGACACCTCACACTACAGCAGGTTGCTCAGAGCCACATCCAGCCTGGCCTTAGAAACCTCTGGGGATGAGGCTTCTACCACCTCCCTGGGCAACCTGTTCCAGTGTTCCACTACCCTCACAATAAAGAACCCATTCCTAACACCCAATCTACATCTCCTCTACCCTAGTTTGAAACCATTGCCCCTCATTCTATCACTCCAGACCTTTGCAAACAATCTCTCTCCATCCTTCAGGTACTAGAAGTTGCTATGAGTCTCACTGGAGCCTTCTTTTCTCCAGGCTGAACAACCCCAGCTCTCTCAGCCTTCTCTTCATAGCAGAGGTATTTCAACCCCTTGAGCATGGCACCCTCTGGACCCACACCATCAGGTCCATGTCCCTCCTGTATTGAGGGCTCCAGACCTGGAAACTTATTAAGACAATGGAAGTTTAGAGCACTTTAGAAATTAAAAATTACAGGGGGAAAAAAAAATGTGACAAAAAAGGTAGTTTATTATTTTAAATGATTTTTCCTAGCTTCTGGAAGAATTAAAATGATATATATTGTTTTTATTTTGAGGTTATTCATCTTGACATTTATCTTGATCATGCTTCTTTATTTAGAATATTTAGAATAAACCAAACCAGGTTGGAAGAGACCTTCAAGATCATCGCATCCAACCCATCAACCAATCCAACCCACCCAAACAACTAACCCATGCATTCTCATTCATATAATGGCATCAAAGGTAATATCATTTGCTTTGAAAGGAGAATTTTACCATCCAGCTCAGCACATCACAGATTAATATCTGCAGAAAGACTTTTAAGGCTGATTTGAGCCCCCAAAATAATGATGAAACAAGGTTATTCCTTGGGACAATGTTAGAAGTTTAGGTAAGGAAAAGCAGTTTGGATTTTTATGTATGAAAGAAGAAACATCCTTACTAATGTGTGTGGATCTTAGGGATTTTTAACCCATTCTTATCAGCTCAGGCATTTATTGACTGCTGTTGATTATCACACAGTGTCACAGTACAAGGAAGCTGGGGAGGGACATTGTAGGATGCCAGGGAAGGATAGGACTAGGGGCAATGGAATAAAACTAGAAATGGCTAGATTCAGATTGGATGTTAGGGGTGCTGGTGGACAAAAAGCTCAACATGAGCTCTCAGTGCGCACTTGCAGCCCGCAAAGCCAATCAGATCCTGGGCTGCATCAGGAGAAGTGTGGCCAGCAGGTCAAGGGAGGTGATTCTCCCCCTCTACTCAGCTCTGGGGAGACCCCACCTGGAGTACTGTGTCCAGTTCTGGAGCCCCTATTACAAGAGGGATATGGAGGTGCTGGAAGGTGTCCAGAGAAGGGCCAGGAGGATGAGCAGAGGGCTGGAGCACCTCTCCTGTGAGGACAGACTGAAGGAGTTGGGGCTGTTCAGTCTGGAGAAGAGAAGGCTCCAAGGTGACCTAATTGTGGCCTTCCAGTATCTGAAGGGGGCCTACAGGAAGGCTGGGGAAGGACTTCTCAGGATCTCAGGTAGTGATAGGACTAGGGGGAATGGAATGAAGCTGGAGGTGGGGAGATTCAGGCTGGAGGTGAGGAAGAAGTTCTTCCCCATGGGAGTGGTGAAGCCCTGAAATGGGTTGTCTGGGGAGGTGGTCGAGGCCAAGTCCCTGGAGGTATTTAAGCCCAGGCTGGCTGAGGCTCTGTCCAGCCTGATGTAGTGTGGGGTGTCCCTGCCCATGGCAGGGGGGTGTGAACTAGATGATCTTTGTGGTCCCTTCCAACCCTGACTGATACTATGATACTATCACTAAGATTGGAAGAGACCTGGAGGATCATCGAGTCCAACCTGTCACCACAAATACAGTAATTTTCATTTTGTTTTATAATACCATAGAATCACAGAATCAACCAGGTTGGAAGAGACCTCCAAGATCATCCAGTCCAACCTACCACCCATCCCTATCCAATCAGCTAGTCTGTAGCACTAAATGCCTCATCCAGGCTTTTTTTGAAGAACTCCAGGGATGGTGACTCCACCACCTCCCTGGGCAGCACATTCCAATGGCCAGTTACTCTTTCTGTGAAGAACTTCTTCCTTATGCATTGGAGATGCACAGCCCATAGTATGGAGTCGCAGAACATACAAATGTGATGTCTGCTCCTCACTGCACATGCTCTGCAGTAGCTTGCTCTGCTGTGCCTAGCACTCTTCCACTCAAATAGATGCCAGTGGAAATCTCACTGTTTAACTGCAGGTCCATTGGAACAACACCAAAGGCTGAGTTACAGAATCATAGAATGGAATGGAATGGAATGGAATGGAATGGAATGGAATGGAATGGAATGGAATAGACCAGACCAGGTTGGCAAAGACCTTCGAGATCAACAAGTCCAACCTATCATCCAACATCATCTAATCAACTAAGCCATGGCACCAAGCACCCCATCCAGTCTCTTCTTAAACACTTCCAGTGATGGAGACTCCACCATCTTCCTGGGCAGCACATTCCAATGGCCAATCTCTCTTTCTATGAAGAATTTCTTCATAACCTCCAGCCTAAACCTCCCCTGGCACAACTTGAGACTGTCCCCCCTCATTCTGTTGCTGGTTGCCTGGGAGAACAGACCAACCCCCACCTGCTTCTAATCGCCCTTCACATACTTGTAGACAGCAATGAGGTCTTCCCTAACCTCCCCTATCCAATCTAAAGAGGCCTGCTGTCTATATTATGTTGCATTAGCCTGTGAATTATTCTCATTTGTACCCACTGATGAAGTAATATGGACAGAACCTGATCCTGTTTCACTGATATTTGTGACATAAAGCAGAGAAATCAATCCAGCAGAATCAGTTCATTTTCTTTGAGTGAAGGGAGTCCTTTACCAACCAGTTCTTACATCCAGCTCAGCAAGTGACAGACTAATATCTACAGAAAGACTTTTAATGCTGATTGATGCCCTCAAAGTTGAAGAAGATGTGAGTAAAAGGGAATTAGAGTCTTCTGTCACTTCAACCTTTTTTTTTTCCTACATGGTCTTGTTATATTCAGCCAGAGCCAATGAGAATGCAGCTCTGAAACAACAACATGAAACATCCTTGCCACTCCAGGAAAATTATTCTTCTCATGCAATAAAAATAGCATCCTACTTCCTGTCTCCTGCTCTTGCCTTGCATATTTACCACTTCAACTTCAATAGCTGCAATAATTCTGGGTACTGGTTGACAGCAGGCAGAACATGAGCCAGCAGTGTGCCCAGGGGGCCAAGAAGGCCAATGGCATCCTGGCCTGCATCAGGAACAGTGTAGCCAGCAGGAGCAGGGAGTTCATTCTGCCCCATACTCAGCACTGGTTAGGCCACACCTTGAGTCCTGTGTCCAGTTCTGGGCTCCTCAGTTTAGGAAAGATGTTGAGTTGCTGGAAGGTGTCCAGAGAAGGGCAACAAAGGTGGGGAGGGGTTTGGAGTACAGCCCTGTGAGGAGAGGCTGAGGGAGCTGGGGTTGCTTAGCCTGGAGAAGAGGAGGCTCAGGGGAGACCTTATTGCTGTCCACAGCTACCTGAAGGGAGGTTGTAGGTAGGTAAGAGTTGGTCTCTTCTCCCAGGCAACCAGCAACAGAACAAGAGGACACGGTCTGAAGCTGTGCCAGGGGAGGTTTAGGCTGGAGGTGAGGAAGAAGTTATTTATAGAAAGAGAGATTGGCCATTGGAATGTGCTGCCCAGGGAGGTGGTGGAGTCACCGTCCCTGGAGGTGTTTAAGAGGAGACTGGATGGGGTGCTTGGTGCCATGGTTTAGTTGATTAGATGGTGTTGGATGATAGGTTGGACTTGTTGATCTCGAAGGTCTTTGCCAACCTGGTCTGGTCTGGTGTATTCCATTCCATTCCATTCCATTCCATTCCATTCCATTCCATTCCATTCCATTCCATTCCATTCCATTCCATTCCATTCCATTCCATTCCATTCTATGATTCTGTAACTCAGCCTTTGGTGTTGTTCCAATGGACCTGCAGTTAAACAGCGAGATTTCCACTGGCCTCTATTTGAATGGAAGAGTGCTAGGCACAGCAGAGCAAGCTACTGCAGAGCATGTGCAGTGAGGAGCAGACATCCCATTTGTATGTTCTGCAACTCCATACTATGGGCTATGCATCTCCAATGCATTATTGATCAAACAGTTGTTATAAATAGGAACAGCAAGTTTTGCTCCCGGCACCAACCCTCAGATCTCTGAAAGCCGAGATGTAATTAATATATTCATATAGAACACATAAACTAAGGCTGGGAGACAGCCTCCAAACAACTGCTCAAGAGAGAAAAATAAAACAGAATAAATGGACAAGACAAAACCCCATTAAGAATGATAATCCTGGTTAGATGAGGCAGCTTTTGTGACCTGCTCTTCTCCCCATGGTGCCCTGCTTCTGTCAGCATTCAAAACCTCGTTACAGATTTGTCAAGACAAGTCAGCTCTCGGTTTGATCAGAGGAAGAAAAATCACACAATTCCACTAAATCTTCTGACAGTTCTGCTGTCAGGGCTGTCAGGCTGGGATACGTACTTTCCATGAAATGAAGCAGAATACAGTAGCAGAGGGAGGGCTGCAAGAACCTCTTTGTAACAATGACTGATTTATTTTTGCATTAAAGATGCCTTTGAGCTGGCTGATGAGGCGAGCTTATCAGTATGGTTGATTGTTGGCATCATTATCATGCCTTGGAGTAGCCATGGACTGTGATCCAATCGCTCTTGCTGCGGTAACACAGCTCTGCCAAGGAACTGGGACTATGCTTAGAGAGCAGCCAGAGGTGGGATGGAAGAAATTCTTCACAGAAAGAGAGATTGGCCACTGGAATGTGCTGTCCAGGGTGGTGGTGGAGTCACCATCACTGGAGGTGTTTAAGAGGAGACTGGATGAAGCACTTAGTGCCATGGTTTAGTTGATTAGATGGTGTTGGATGATAGGTTGGACTCGATGATCTCACAGGTCTTTTCCAACCTGATCTCTTCTCCCCCTTCCCTTCCCTTCCCCCTTCCCCTTCCCCCTTCCCTTCCCTTCCCCCTTCCTTCCCTTCCCTTCCCTTCCCTTCCCTTCCCTTCCCCCCTTCCCTTCCCTTCCCTTCCCTTCCCTTCCCTTCCCTTCCCTTCTCTTCTCAAGGGCTAGTAGTGATAGGATGAGGGGCAATGGTCTCAAAGGTCTTTTCTAACCTGGTTAATTCTATTCTATTCTGTTCTTTCTTCCTTCATTTTAAGAGAATCTCTAAATTCACTTCACCTGTGTGTCTTGTGACTTTTGTGTCACAGGACACTTGTAGCCAATGCAGAGGCTCAACATAACACAGCCATTGTGACTACAGGGCATGAAAACTCAGTGGGCATAACCTAGAAGCATCAGCATTGATCCAGCAGTGGCTGTCTGTGCCTAGGACACTCTCCTTTCGTTATAAACCATGTTAGGTAAGGCTCTTTTTTATTAAAGCACATTTTTTTTTTGCCTAGATTGGAGGCTTGATAGCAAAGTGATACTTTCTCTTAAGGAAATAATCTGCTTTAGGGAATGCCTTTAAATGTATCAAACTGGAGGGATCATTACCTTGTCTGCGGCTCATTTGCAATATAATCTCATTTTGGCTCCCACCATCACTGAATGGTAATGGATATTGATCAGTTGTTTTAGCAGTGGAATAACAGCTCCATGTTAATGACTGTGTAATAACATTATAATGGCTGAGGCTGTGAGCAGAACATGTTCATAATTTCACAAGCCATACAAGGCAACAGTAGGGCTTTTCATGTATTTCCACTGTGCACCAAGGTGTGCTTTTGTACCTGAAATGAGAGGACTACAGTCTTGTAAAATGTAGAGCATGTACAACCTACACAAACAGAGCTGATCACAGTTTCATTCTTATGTTGCCCAGGGAGGTGGTGGATGCCTCATCCCTGGAGGTTTTTAAGACCAGGCTGGATGTGGCTGTGAGCAACCTGCTGGAGTGTGAGGTGTCCCTGCCCATCAAACTTCCTATGCCTCATCTTCCACCACTGCCCCTTGTGCTGTCATTGGGCACCACCCCACAGAGCCTGGCTCTATCTTCTCGGGACTCGCCCTTTACATCTTTATAAACGTTGATGAGGTCACCTCTCAGTCTCCTCTTCTCCAAGCTAATGAGCCCTCAGATCCCTCAGTCTCTCCTTCTAGGGAAGATGTTCCACGCCCTTCATCATCCTCATGGCTCTGAGCTGGACTCTCTTAAGCAGTTCCCTAAGGTCCTTCTTGAACTACGGGGCCCAGAACTGAACACAATATTCAGGTGTGGCCTCACCAGTGCAGAGTAGAGGGGGAGGAGAACCTCTCTTGACCTACTGGTCAGAGCCCTTCTAATCCATCCCAGAATGGCATTGGTCTTCCTGGTCACAAGAGTACATTGCTGGCTCATGGTTATCCTTCTATCCACCATCATCCCCAGGTCCCTTTTGCCTTCAGTGCTCTTCAGCAGGTTCATCCCCGGCCTATGCTGGTGCATGGAGCTGGTCCTTCCCAGGTGCAAGACTCTACACTTGCCCTTGTTGAGCTTCATCAAATTTCCTCCCTGCCCAGCTAAGAAATTTTGAGCAAGTGCAGTTTAATCTTGGAGTTCCTCAAGTGCTTGAGGAAGTCTGAGGCATTTTGAGAGTGAAAGATTCTTTCTTTGTGAGCCTTGCAGAATGTTTGACATTCATGATGATTTTTGAATCCATTTTTATTTATTTTTTAGCATCTGCTCTTTCAGCAGAGTCAAAGAAAATTATCCTTTCCCCCCTCCCCCCTCTGGGAAAATATCTACTTCTAATTTCCCACTTTTTCCCATGACTTTATTAACTAATATGTTCTGCTTGTCAATATTCATGAAACAGCTGAGAAGAAAAAGCAAGAGCAGATTTTAGAAGTGTTTTGAGGATTTGTTTGATTTATTGCTATTTTTATTATCATGTCCACAGAATGTATTTTTACCCAGTGCTACAAACCTGCTTGGAAAGGGGAGAGTAGATAAACTATCAATCATGTTAGACATTACTATGCTGTGTACCCTGTCTCTAGCACAATTGGTTTGACATGCACAACCATCTGCCTAGATGCATTAAGTGTGCCAGAACCTTCCCTTATCAGAAATTAGGCTGCTTTCTGACTGTCTTACTACTTAGCACCTAGTGTATGACTGAAACCTTTCCTGGGTGTTTTGACTTCCCATTTAGAAGTGCTATTCTTCCATGCCATTATTATTTTTCCCCCCATTTAATTTTACTCCTAACTCCCAAGTGTTGCTCACAGACTCTTTGAGCTCAACTTGCAGTTGCAGCCTTGGCAGAGCTACAGAATGGTTGGAACTAGATAATCTTAGAGGTTTTTTCCAACCTTCTGCCTCTGTACTCAGCACTGGTTAGGCCACACCTTGAGTATTGTGTTCAGTTCTGGGCTCCTCAATTTAAGAAGGACATTGAGACATTTGAACATGTCCAGAGAAGGGCAATGAGGCTGGGGAGAGGTCTGGAGCACAGCCCTGTGAGGAGAGGCTGAGGGAGCTGGGGTTGCTTAGCTTGGAGAAAAGGAGGCTCAGAGGAGACCTTCTTGCTCTCTACAACTACCTGAAAGGAGGTTGTAGCCAGGTGGGAGTTGGTCTTTTCTCTCAGGCAACAAGCGACAGAACGAGAGGACACAGTTTCAAGCTGTGCCAGGGGAGGTTTAGGCTGGAGGTTAGGAAGAAGTGCTTCATAGAAAGTGTTATTGGCCATTGGAATGGGCTGCCCAGGGAGGTGGTGGAGTCACCATCACTGGAGGTGTTTAGGAAGAGACTGGATGAGGCACTTGGTACCATGGTTTAGTTGGTTAGATGGTGTTGGGTGATAGGTTGGACTTCATGATCTCGAAGGTCTTTTCCAACCTGGTTAAATACTATTCTATTCTTTATTGACTTGATGATCTCTGAGCTCTTTTCCAACCTTATTGATTCTATGATAGTATAATTCTATGGATTGTTTCTGTATGTTCTGCATCTGCTGTGCAATGAGCAGTGGGAAGCTTTGGTCCTAAGAGGGTTCTCTGAAGAACCTCTCATATGCTGTGAAGATACTCAGAAGCAGAAGTTTATGGTGTCTCATGATGGGCTGCTCACAAAGCTCTCAGTGGAAGGAGGCAGACTGGGGAGGAGGAACAGAAAACCATTCCCCTTACAATCACAGCAGTGTGCATCAAACAAGATGACGTGGCCTGAAATTGTTCCACGGGAGGTTTAGTTTGGATATTAGGAACATTTCCTTCCCTGCAAGATTGGCCAGTCATTGGAACAAGCTGCCCAGGTAGGTGGTGGAGTCCCTTTCCCTGGAGGCATTCAAGCAATGGGTGTACGTGGCACTTTGGAACATGGTTTAATGGCCATGGTGATGTTGGGTTGAAGGTTGGACTCAATGATCTTGGAGGTCTTTTCCAACCCAAGCAATTCTATGATTCTATGATCCAGTTTATTTGGGAGCATAAGACTAACTTAACAGAACAGATCCAGGAGCCACTTCTGACTCCAAAATAACCTTTTTTGAGGAGCTAAATCACTTACATTCCTAATCACTTCCTGATGGAAGTTGGAGATGTCCCTGCTTACTGCAGGAAGCTTGGACATGATGACCTTCAAGGATTCCTTCCAGCCTACTGCATGCTATGATTCTATCACAGCCACTGCAACTATAGATGGAATTGCTGATGTCAATAACTCAAGCAAAAAGAAAGAAGTGTATTTGTCAATCATTTTTATAGCTCAAATCACTCTCTATAACTGTACATTTTTAACAGTAAAAAATGAGTTTCTTCAACCCTGCTTTTCATGTTTAAAGATAGGATCTTACACTAATCATCCCAGCAAAATGCAATTAACTGCCTGCATTTAGTAATTTGCTGCTATCTGCCTGCCCTTAGTAAACTCCAGCCAGCCTTCACTCAGGCCTTCTAGCTTCAGCCCTCAGTGTAGTAGTAGTAGCTCATTTCAGCAGATTGCCCCAGCCTTCCTTCCTTAAATGTATTCACCATCCCTGTTATAATTTATTCATGCATTAACTCTGTGAACCTCACTTTCACATACTGATCAGTTCATGCTTTAATTTCACCCATTGATGAGCACTGCATGAATAAGTGTGAGAGGCTTCTAAAAATAGGCAGGGAGGACTTAACAGGATAGGGAAGCCTCTTGTTAATTGCAAGTAAGAACCAAACTCAGGACACCAGCAGTGCTGGTGTCTGCCTGGTAAAAGCAGCATTTAACATGCAACTAATAGCACTTCAGTACTTCTGCTATAATTTCTCTTTGTTAACAAGTCCTGAAGTACTGGGAGCAATCACATAATCATGCTATGCTAATGAGTCAGTGATCTTGTCTTTGGACAGAGTTGGTGTCTACTTTCTGATCTCCAGCACTGTTATTTAATATGATGTGCTCTCATTGGTGGGGTTTGACTTGCTCTCTATTATGCTTTTATTGCTTAGTATCATAGAATCATACAGTCACAGAATGGCCTGGGTTGAAAGGGACCTCCAAAGATCACCTAGTCTAACCCCTTCTGCAGTAAACAGGGGCATCCTCAACTAGATCAGGCCCTGTCAAGCCTCACCTTGACTATCTCTAAGGATGGGTCCTCAACTACCTCCCTGGGTAACCTGTTCGAGAGTTCCACTTAACCTCATTGTAAAGAACTTGTTCCTAATATTATTCTGTGTAACTGCATAGCAACTGATTGTGAGTGTAATTAGAGTTGGAAGCCAATGACTAACCCACAGCATTTAATTTATTTCTTATATTGCAATATAATAAACAAAGGTCATTCCTGTAAGTTAAGAATAGGGCTACAGCCTTTGCCTCCCTGAGCAGATCACTTGGTCCACGAACAGCTGCATCATCTAAACTCTGAATAATCAGTCAGTGCTGAGCTGTGTGAGCAGTCAAGGTCTCATCCTCATGGCACAGCAGTAATTTGTCTTCCAGGCAAAAAAAAAAACCCAAAACATCCCAACAACAACAAAACAACACACCAAGCAGCAAAAACCCCAAACATAATGGCTAGAAGAAAAAATGTATGGTAAATAAACTGGTGGTCTCAGTAACCTGACTTGTTCTGGGGGGAGAATAGTTAAATATGGATATAGCCTTCATCATGATGCTGATATTTTATGTTGCATTATAGGAAGAATAACATTTAGATTGATACAGAAGTGATAATGAAGACAGAAGGTCAAACCTATCACTAGGAAAGTGACAACCTTGTATTTACCACTCTGAATCTCCTCCTCTGCCTAATGCTTGAAATGTCCTGGTTTGACTTCTTGTGGATATAAATAGACAAATATATTCAGAAGTTGGTTTCTTCTTTTTAGACTGTAATTCTCTGAGCATTTCAATTCTTGGCTTTCCTTTCTGGAAAACAGAATCACTGAATCACAGAATCACTGAATCACAGAATCACAAAATCACTGAATCACAGAATCACTGAGTCACAGGATCACAGAATCACTGAATCACGGAATCACTGAGTCACAGGGTCACAGGATCACAGAATCACTGAATCACAGAATCACTGAGTCACAGGGTCACAGGATCACAGAATCACTGAGTCACAGGATCACAGAATCACTGAATCACAGAATCACTGAGTCCCAGAATCACAGAATCACTGAGTTACAGAATCACTGAGTCACAGAATCACTGAAATCACAGAATCACTGAGTCACAGAATCACTGAATCACAGAACATTAGGGGTTGGAAGGGACCTCAAAAGACCACCAAGTCCAACCCACTTCCCAGAGCAGGATCACCTAGGGCAGACCACACTGGAATGAACCAGAAGGGTTTTGAAAGTCTTCAGGGAAGGAGACTCTGGGCATCCTGTTCCAGTATTCCAATGCCCTCCCCAGAAGTTTCTCCTCCTGTTGAGGTGGAACCTCCTGTGTTCTAGCTTCTACCTCTTGCTCCTTATCCTACCACTGGGTATCAGAGAAAAGAGCCTGGCACCTTTGTCTTGACACCCATGCTTCAGATATTTATAGATGTTGATCAGATCCCCTCTCAGCTTTCCCTCCAGGCTCAACAGCCCGAGGCCTCTTCGTCTTTCTTCGTAGCAGAGATGTTCAAGTTCCCCAATCAGCCTCCCTGATCTCCACTGGACTCTCTCCAGCAGATCCCTGCCTCTCTTGACCCAGGGAGCCAAAAACTGGATGCAGTATTCTGAAAAGCTGTCTTGAAAACAAAGCTCACCATTTCAGTGGAGCAGATACATTTGAATATAGAAATAAATTTCATCCTCTGTATTTATTTATTGCACAGCATAGTGGGACCAGTGGCGAATAGAAAAAGCTAATTCAGATAAAGCTTTTCACTGAAGCATGTTGATTCCAAGGCTGAGATGCACTAGGGACCCCAGAGGAGGAAGATATCTTTAATTGTTTTTGCTCCATGTACTTGATTTCCAGTGAAGCTGATGGAAAAGCTTTTATATTGTAAGGGGGACTTCAGATTCTTTATCACTTTGGCAGGTTTGAAAATGTTATAAAGGATCTCTTGGTTTTCTTTTTCAGTCTGGCTAGAGGCTGGCTTTTCAGCGGGAAGCTCTCTCGGGACCACACAGAGACCCCCAGCCTCTGAGGGCACTCACTGCTCTCCTTTTCAGGCGACAGGAACAGCCAGGACCCCGGCGACCCCAAGGCACACTGCAAGGATAGGCAGAGCCGTCTCTTCCCGTGCCTGCTGCCCGTGATCCCGATGTCACCAGCGGCAGATGTAAAAAGGCAGCGGTGGCGCTTGGTGCCATGGTTTAGTTGTCATGAGGTATTGGGTGACAAGTTGGCTGGGGTCGGGGTGGCTGGAGAGCTGCCAAACAGAAAGGGACCTGGGGGTGCTGATTGACAGCCACCTAAACATGAGCCAGCAGTGTGCCCAGGTGGCCAAGAAGGACAATGGCATCCTGGCCTGTATCAAGAATAGTGTGGCCAGGAAGAGCAGGAAAGTCATTGTGCCCTGTGCTCAGCACTGGTTAGGCCACACCATGAGTCCTGTGTCCAGTGCTGGACCCCTCAATGTAAGAAAGACCTTGAGACACTTGAAGATGTCCAGAGAAGGGCAATGAGGCTGGGGAGAGGCCTTGAGCACAGCCCTGTGAGGAGAGGCTGAGGGAGCTGGGATTGTTTAGCCTGGAGAAGAGGAGGCTCAGGGGAGACCTCATTGATCTCTACAACTCCCTGAAGGGAGGTTGTAGCCAGGAGGGAGTTGGTCTCTTCTCTCAGGTAACCAGCACCAGAACAAGGGGACACAGGCTCAAGCTGTGCCAGGGGAGGTTTAGACTCGAGGTGAGGAGAAAGTTCTTCACCGAGTGAGTCATTTGTCATTGGGATGTGCTGCCCAGGGAGGTGGTGGAGTCACCATCCCTGGAGGGGTTCAAGAGGGGATTGGATGTGGAACATGGTGCCATGGTTTAGTCATGAGGTCTGTGGTGATAGGTTGGACTCGATGATCTTTGAGGTCTCTTCCAACCTTGGTGATACTGTGTGTGAAGTTGGACTTGATGATCTTTGAGGTCTTTTCCAGCCTTATTGATTCTATGACTTATTTTTTTGGCAAGGAATAGCAGTGATGTGTAAGCAATGAGACTGAATTAAAGTGATGACACCCTCACAGCTTCCAATTTTTGATTGTTTTTTTGTTTGTGTGTTTGTTTGTTTTTAACAACACATTACAGATCTATGTTACTCATGCTACTGGCTCTGGCAGTGCCTCTCCTTGTTTGTCAGCTGTGATGAGGATCTAATCTGAGACTCAGAACATCGGCAGATTTAACCTGGAAGGCTCCCTGAGCATTTCTAATGAAATGAGCGAGGCTCCAAAGACATTTGAGCTGATAGTTCAACTGGTAATAGGGGTTGTTAGTGTGAATAAAACACAGATTACAGCCTGTGATGGGGGATGCACTGTGAATGTTTATATTAGGTACAGAGATCCAAAGGCAAGAGTGTAGTAAATATTAAAACATATTTCAATGTGCCCTGTAACATCACAGTTTTAAAGGGAAAGACTTCCATTTTTCAGTAACTAATCCAAGATTGAAATATGTCAAAGTATTCTCTTCAAAATGGTGCCACCTGTCAAATGAGAATGGAATGGAATGGAATGGAATGGAATGGAATGGAATGGAATGGAATGGAATGGAATGGAATGGAATGGAATAGAATAGAATTAACCAGGTTAGAAAAGACCTTCAAGATCATTGTGTCCAACCTATCACCCAACACCACCTAATCAACTAAGCCATGGCACCAGCACCCCATCCAGTCTCTTCCTAAACACCTCCAGTGAGGGTGACTCCACCACCTCCCTGGGCAGCACATTCCAATGGCCAATCTCTCTTGCTGGGAAGAATTTCTTCCTAACATCCAGCCTAAACCTCCCCTGGCACAGCTTGAGAATGTGTCCTCTGCTCTGGTTGTTGCTCAGGATTTAAAGAGAAAAAAAGATCTTTAAGTTTATTGGGGGACTGGAACAGGCTGCCCAGGGAGGTTGTGGAGTTTTCATCTCTGGAGGCTTTCAAAACCTGCCTGGACATGTTCCTCTGCAACCTGATCTAAGCAAACCTGCTCTAGCAGGGTTGTTGGATTAGATGTTCTCTTTAGGTCCTTTCCAACCCCTCCTGTTCTGTGATTCTAGGATTCCAGGCTTTACAGTCTCGTTCTGCCATTTTGATGAGTTCAGTTACAGTATCACAGTACCACAGTATCGCTAAGATTGGAAGAGACCTTGAGGATCACTGAGTCCAACCTGTCACCACAGACCTCATGCCTAGACCATGGCACCAAGTGCCACATACAATCTCCTCTTGAACACCTTGAGGGATGGTGACTCCACCACCTCCCTGGGCAGCCCATTCTGGGCTCCCCAGTGCAAGAAGGACAGGGATCTGCTGGAGAGGGTCCAGTGGAGGGCTACAAGGATGGTTAGGGGACTGGAGCACTGCCTGAGGAGGAGAGGCTGAGGGACCTGGGATTTTTAGTCTGGAGAAGAGAAGACTGAGAGGAGATTTAATAAGTGTTTCTAAATATGTGAGATCTGGGGGTCAGGAGGGTGGGGACAGGCTCTGCTCACTTGTTCCCTGGGATAGGATAAGGAGCAATGGATGTAAGCTGCAGCACAGGAGATTCCACCTCAACACAAGGGCAAACTTCTTTACTGTGAGGGTCACAGAGCACTGGAACAGGCTCCCCAGAGAGAAGTTGTGGAGTCTCCTTCTCTGGAGACTTTCAAGTCCCATCTGGATGTGTTCCTCTGTGACCCGAGCTAGATTGTATGGTCCTGCTCTGGCAGGGGGGTTGGACTTGATGATCTCTTTGGGTCCCTTCCAACCCCTGACATCCTATAGTCCTATGATGCTGAGCCTCACTCTTCCTCTTAATGAAGACATTTGATTGAAGAACTACAACTCAATTCAAAACCATAGCTCACACTCACAGCAGAAAACAGCAGAAAATAGCATACATTTTTTTATTCTCTTTCAGATAAAATATTCTATATTCTCGGGCAAAACTACAAAGGTTTAATTTCTCAAAGACTTGATTTTCTAACAGAATATCAACATTTCCACTGAAAGCAGTTTTCTTTTCTATTTTTTTTTTTCTGCCAGAAAATGCAGTTGTGTATTGTTGAACACCAGCCTTGATCACTAACTGCTTGCATAGCTTCTGTGACTGAAGTTAAATATTTCATTTTCTTCTGCTTCAGAAAGTCAGAGAATCACAGAATCATTCCAGTTGGAAAAGACATTTACTGAGTCCAGCTGTTCTCTAACTCTACCAAATCTGATGCTGAATCATAGTATCAGTCAGGGTTGTAAGGGACTACAAAGATCATCTAGTTCCAACCCCCCTGCCATGGGCAGGGACACCCCACACTAGATCAGCCTGGCCAGAACCTCATCCAGCCTGGGTTTAAACACCTCCAGGGATGGCACCCCAACCACCTCCCTGGACAACCCATTCCAGGGCTTCACCACTCTCATGGGGAAGAGCCTCCTCCTCACCTCCAGCCTGAATCTCCCCACCTCCAGCTTCATTCCATTCCCCCTAGTCCTATCACTACCTGAGATCCTGAGCAGTCCCTCTCCAGCCTTCCTGTAGGCCCCCTTCAGATACTGGAAGGCCACAATTAGGTCACCTTGAAGCCTTCTTTTCTCCAGACTGAACAGCCCCAACTCTTTCAGTCTGTCCTCACAGGAGAGGTGCTACAGCTCTCTGATCATCCTTCTCTGGACACCTTCCAGCACCTCCATATCCCTCTTGTAATAGAGGCTCCAGAACTGGATGCAGTACTCCAGGTGGGGTCTCACCAGAGCTGAGTAGAGAGGGAGAAAAGGAATCACAAATGTCATCATGTCCCTCAGCACCACAACATAGTGCCATGGTTTAGTAGTCATGAGGTGTTGGGTGACAGGCTGGACTTGATGATCTTTGAGGTCTTTTCCAACCTTATTGATTCAATGATTCTATGATCTCTGCATCCTTCATCCCTACAGGAATGGGGCTTCAACTACCCCTTTGAGTACCCTGTTCCAGTGTTTGAAAACCCTTTTAGTGATGAAGTTTCTTCTAATACCACCTATTTGAGTACTACGTTCCAGTGTTTAAAACCCTGGAGGTGTTTACAACCAGGCTAGATGAGACTCTGGCCAGCCTGAACTAGTGTGGGGTGTCCCTGCCTGTGGCAGGGGGGTTGGAACTAGCTGATCCTTGTGGTCCCTTCCAACCCTGATTGAACTATGATACTATGATACTATGAAAACCCTTTTAGTGAAGAAGTTTCTTCTAATATCCAAATTAAACCTCCTCTGATAGGATATATATTTTTAATTGTTTCTTGGTTCTCATTTGTTTCTTTTTACCTAAAGGGAGCCAAAATTCCCAGAGAGTTCTGTGGAATTTTACATGTAAAATCTGTGTAGAAAGCAGCTCCAAATATCTACTGAAATAGCTCTCCACTTCATACTGCAGAATGGAGTTCAATTTGTTAGTATTTATATACTGTTGCCTGTTTAATGTAGTGAGTTTATGCATTCTTATTGATGGATGGGTCCTGAAACAGCTGAGATATTTTTCTATTTTACAGAATCATAGAATTGTTAGGGTTGGAAGGGACCTCAAGGATCAGCTGGTTCCAACTTCCCTGACATGGCCAGGGACACCTCACACTACAGCAGGTTGCTCACAGCTACATCCAGCCTGGCTGCAAAAACCTCCAGGGATGAGGCTTCCACCACCTCCCTGGGCAACCTGTTCCAGTGCCTCACCACCCTTATGAGTGAAGAAGTTTTTTTCTTCTTTAGTGATGGAGCTCAGCTCCCAGAGTATCTTTATTCCCTCCCCTTCAATTCTCATGCTTACACTACTCAGCCCTCTTCTATCTCTGACCGTGTAGTATAAAGCCATAATCATTTATCGTGGGCTTTCTCAGGTGAACAGGGAGAACAGAAAATGGAATGGTGCCCATAATTTCAGCACTTAGTCAATTCCTTTGGTAGCAGGGAAGAAAAAAAACAACAAAACAAAACAGAACAAAAAGGAAACAAAGGAATGTAGTGAAGCCTCCCCTGATACCAAAGAAAGTATTGCACTGTGCCCACTTGGTCCTGTCCTAATCCCACACCAAGCCACAGTGGACCAATATTTTGTTCAGAAACCAGAGAGGCTGTAAGAGGCTCTTGTTTGAGACACAAGGTGATCATCCTGGAAAGGAACTGCCACCCAAAATGCTAGTACTCCTCTCTTTGTTCCCATGACATAGGGAGGTGTGTGTGCATATCAAACCCAAGTACTGCCATCAACCAAACAGGATGTGCTTTGATTCAGCGAGGTTTATTTATCTCTAATGCAAAATGTGGGTGAGAGTGGCCTAACTCTTCTGCTTCTCGCTCCTTTAGAAACTTCTTGAAGACACTGAACAATTTCCTTGCCTTACAGAAAACATAGAATAGAATCATAGAATCATATAATTAATAAGGTTTGGAAAGCCCTCAAAGGTCATCAAGTCCAACCTGTCACCACAGGCCTCATGACTACTAAACCATGGCACCAACTGCCACATCCAGTCCCCTCTTGAGCACCTCCAGGGATGGTGACTCCCTGGGCAGCCCATTCCAACAGCTAACAATGCTCACTGTGAAGAACTTCTTCCTAACATCCAGCCTAAACCACCCCTGGCACAGCTTGAGACTGTGTCCTCTTGTTCTGGTGCTGGTTGCTTGGGAGAAGAGACCAACCCCCCAACTGGTGACAACCTCCCTTCAGGTAGTTGTAGGCAGCAAGAAGGTCTCCCCTGAGCCTCTTCTTCTCCAGGCTATCCCAGCTCCCTCAGCCTCTCCTCATAGGGCTGTGCTCCAGACCTCTCCCAGCCTCGTCGCCCTTCTCTGGACACATTCAAGTATCTTCTTAAATTGAGGGACCCAGAACTGGACACAGGACTCAAGGTGTGCCCTAACCAGTGCTGAGTACAGGGGCACAATGACTTCCCTGCTCCTGCTGGCCACACTGTTCCTGATGCAGGCCAGGATGCCATTGTCCTTCTTAGCCACCCAGGCACACTGCTGGCTCATGTTCAGCTGGCTGTCAATCAGTACGCCCAGGTCCCTTTGTGCCTGGCTGCTCTCCAGCCACTCTGACCCCAGCCTGTAGCACTGCATGGGGTTGTTGTGGCCAAAGTGCAGCAACAGAACAAAAAGCAACCCAACACCCAGGTTTTCAGTATTACAGCAAGCCAAGAAAAACAAACTGCATTTTTCTTTGTCTATATGAGAGCATGCAAGGGGCTCCCACAGTGGCTGTTAGGTATAAGCAGTCTTTTATAGCCTTAATTATCACTGGAAAACCAGTTGCTGTATGTCTAAATTCACTTGCACACATTGTGTTTTTCACCCCTGAGGAGTAATAGGGTATATAACTACATCTGAAAACTAACCCGCTGAAATTTATGTCGTGCTGGTGTTTATTTTGTGGGAAAATTGACTTTCAACAAGCAATCCAATATCTAGTAAAGGGCTCTGATCAGACAGGGTTGTAATGTCATTAAATGCTGCATTTGTTAATAGCTGCAAATATTTTCTCTCCTGCTACTTAAGGGTGTTGAAAAGCTTGTTAATGGGGGTGGAAACGAGCTACAAATGAGTGTGTGCATATTGTACTAAAGTGATTCAGCTTTTGCTGCTCCTATTTAAACAGCAAGAAAATGCCAGCAAGTAAAAAACACATTGCCAGAGATCACAGAAACCCTTCTTAGTGGACATCAGTCTCAGCAGAATTTCCTGAATGAAACAGGTTGTCCAGAGAGGTAGTTGAAGGAGTTCTTCATAGAGAGATTTGCCATTGGAACGTGCTACCCAGGGAGGTGGTGGAGTCACCATCACTGGAGGTGTTTAGGAAGAGACTGGATGGGGCACTTGGTGCAATGGTTTAGTTGAGGAGATGGTGTTAGATGATAGGTTGGACTTGATGATCTCAAAGGTCTTTCCCAACCTGGTTAATCCTATCCCATCCCATCCCATCGCATCCCATCCCATCCCATCCCATCCCATCCCATCCCATCCCATCCCAACCCATCCCATCCCATCCCATCCCATCCCATCCCATCCCATCCCATTCCATCCCATACTATTCTATTCTATTCTATTCTATTCTATTCTATTCTATTCTATTCTATTCTATTCTATTCTATTCTATTCTATTCTATTCTATTCTATTCTATTCTATCATGGGACTATACCCATCCCCTCTTGACTGGTTGCACTTCTCTGGCATGGCAAGAGAGAAGATGATACACAGCTTCCTCCAGTGTATTGCTCTGGTGTTGGTTGATGCTACTTGGCCACTCTCCTAGGGATGCAGCACAAGAGGTGAATCCTTCTATTGAGAAGAGATCTGATCCCAGCAACCCTTGTTAAGAAAAGGGATGGAGCTGCTTTGTTAGCCTAATGCCTTATGGGATCACTGGCATGGAAATCAATCACATGAGCTTTATTTAGACTGTGAATCAAACCTGGCAGCATCTGATTGTTCCCTGTGGTGTAGAAGAAACAATAGCTTATTTCTGCTTTAAGCTATAGCATTGTTCAGGGAAAGTGGAAGAAAAAGCCACATGGCCTCTTCAAGGAAGTATCTTGACTAAAGACAAATGGGAGTAGGCCAAAACAGCAGTTTTATGTCTTCACAATGAGCTGTGAAAATCCAAGGTATAACTGTGATGGAAAAGAAAATGGTCTCCAAACCTACACTAATGGGAATTATGGTAGGCAAGTGTTGGCCTTTGCTTGTTGAGGTGCAGAAATCTCTACACAGCCCTATTTATCCTCTTTTCCAAAAGGAAACATCTTTAATGGATTTCTGTCTTCTCAGAGCATGAACTTGACCAGTGATTGATTTATGCTTGGGTAGTTACCTAAAAATAAGGAGTGTAAATGTTTGCATCTGTGAATGTTAATATGATAAGCTAGGGAAGTCACTGCCTTATCCTGGTGTGTGCAATCAAATGGGGAGGACAGAGAATAGCCTGGGCAGAGTGAGATACTGAGGGAGCAAGTAGCAAAGTGGAAAGAGACCATGATGAATCTGGAAGTCAAGAAGATAGTTTTAAATTCCTCTCTCACTACAGGATAGGAGGCAAGTGAAAAGGTGGTAAGATAATTGCATGTTCCTGCAGACACCTTGGTGAAATGCTTAGTGGGGCCAGGAATAATTGTTGTGTGACTGACACTGTCTGTATTTACTTTGTAACACTTACAGGAATGATCATATAATTAGACTGCCACTACCTGGTATTTACTATGCAATCAAATGTCACCTTCTACCATGAAAGGTGGTGGTACCAGTGATTTGTAACTTTAATCATTGCCAAAGTAACAATTACAACAGAGTTTAGGATATGTCTGACTCAGGAATGCTTTTCCAAATGGTCTGTGTTCACACAGATGGTTTGTCACCATCACTGAGAGTGTTTAAGAGGAGACTGGATGAGGCACTTGGTGCCATGGATTAGTTGATTAGATGGTGTCATAAGACCTAGTCAGAGGTCTGTGGTGACAGGTTGGACTTGATGATCTTTGAGGTCTCTTCCAACCTTGGTGATACTGTGATACTGTTGGGTGATAGGTTGGACTCAAAGATCTCAAAGTCTTTTCCAACCTGGTTAAATTCTATTCTATTCTATTCTATTCTATTCTATTCTATTCTATTTCCACACAGAATCACATAATCATCAATGTTGGAAGAAACCTCAAAGATCATCAAGTCCAACCTCTCACCACAGACCTCATGACTAAACCATGGCACCAAGAGCCATGTTCAATCCCTTCTTGAACACCTCCAGGTATGGTGACTCCACCACCTCCCTGGGCAGCCCATTCCAATGGCTAATGATTCTCTCAGTGAAGAACTTTCTCCTCACCTCAGGATGGGAACAAAAATCCATAAATTTAGACCATCGGTTTCTCATCACGTGTGTTTTTTTCAAGGGACAATCAACCTTCTGTCCATTTGTTCATTCTGTGACTCTTCTATGACCATTGGAATGTGGCTGCCCAGGGAGGTGGTAGAGTCACCATCACTGGAGGTGTTTAGGAAGAGACTGGATGGGATGCTTGGTGCCACGATTTAGCTGATTAGATGGTGTTGGGTGATAGGTTGGACTTGATAATCTCAAAGGTTTTTTCCAACCTGGTTAATTCTATTCTATTCTATTCTATTCTATTCTATTCTATTCTATTCTATTCTATTCTATTCTATTCTATTCTACTCTACTCTACTCTACTCTACTCTACTCTACTCTACTCTACTCCATTCCATTCCATTCCATTCCATTCCATTCCATTCCATTCCATTCCTATTATTTTCTAGTTCTATTCTATTCTATTCTATTCTATTCTATTCTATTCTATTCCTATTTCTTATTCTATTCTATTCTATTCTATTCTATTCTATTCTATTCTATTCTATTCTATTCTATTCTATTCCATTCCATTCCATTCCATTCCATTCCATTCCATTCCATTCCATTCCATTCCATTTAATTCCTATTATTTTCTAGTTCTATTCTATTCTATTCTATTCTATTCTATTCTATTATATTCCTATTTCTTATTCTATTCTATTCTATTCTATTCTATTCTATTCTATTCTATTCTATTCTATTCTATTCCATTCCATTCCATTCCATTCCATTCCATTCCATTCCATTCCTATTATTTTCTAGTTCTGTTCTATTCTATTCTATTCTATTCTATTCTATTCTATTCTATTCTATTCTATTCTATTCTATTTCTTATTCTATTCTATTCTATTCTATTCTATTCTATTCTATTCTATTCTATTCTATTCTATTCTATGGATTCAGACTCCTATCCTTTCAGATTATATTCCCATATTTTAAGCCTTTCAAATAAGGGGAATGAAATCTGTGACCCTCCTGTGCTTTCCAAAAACACAGTGTGCAGGAACAAGGGAACAGTAATCCTGGGTGTGATGCATGTGCAAACACCTCTGTGAATTCAATCCTGGCTCTGGGAAGCTGAGGTACACATCCCCAGTGGATATGTTGTCTGTAAATTTTGGGAAGCATAAACATTTGTCCTTTATTTTCCTTTTTAGTGCTTAGCTTTTCATTAAATATTTATTGAAACAAGGATCTAAGAATCCTGCTCAGCGAGAGACTCTCTCTTGAATTTTTTCAAGGTCATCTGTTTGGGTTTGGCTTTTTTTCAGCAAATACTTTAGCTGACTAGAAAGTAGTCTGCAAGATATAACTTAATCTCCAGTAACACTTCTGTATTTCACTTGTTGAAGGTGTACAATGAGCCATATTGCTATCTTCCTTATCTGTTGATATGCTTAGCATACAATCCAAAGTAACGATCCAAATCCGCATTTATCAGAGACACAGGTTAGTAGGTACTCTACTATCAGCTGCAATGATTACACTTTCCTCATTTCAAGCTGCCTGACAGAAGTTTTCACCTAATTATTTCAGAGTTTGCAGGGTAAAATGCAAACCACATGAAGGCAGAGAAAGTGATTATGTTATTCATCCTGAAGCTGAGCTGGGGTGGGATGCCAATACTTTGACACACAGGAGATCTTCCAATCAGAGCCTGATCTTTCCAGGCAGGCTTCTGCTGAATTTAATTTTAATCTATTTGGCTTTTTAATTCAGGCCTGAGTGCAATTTATCTAATTTCATGCAATTAACCAGAGGTGCTTATGTTAGGATTACAACCACCCTAGGCTCCTTTAATAGTCAATGGGAGAAAATAAACACCTCGAGACAACATCTAAGTGCACTAAAATTCACAGAGCTCCTTTAGAGATGCCTCTTGCTCTGCCTTCCTAGCAATGGAGGGAGCCTGAGGAGACAATATTCCTGTCTCCTCAGTGCCTTACTGAAGTGAGATTATTCCAGTCTCTGCATAGACATGGGGGCTTGCTCAAGCCTGATGGAGCATGCCCCAAATTAACATCAGCATAAATATCTTGAGTCTAAAATTCAATTTCCTTGAAAGAAGCAGCTTTATTTTGGTCTGTGGTCTGCACATATGTGAGAGACTAAATCTTGTCTCTCCTGATGTGGCTCAACAAAGATAAAACTACCTTTGCTCCTTGCCCAGACAACAGCTGATATGTATTGGGCAGAGCCACTGGAACAGCTCTCAGGAAGGTGCATAGATAAGGATTGCTCACAAGACTGCAGCTGTCCTGGAAATGGGCAGACACCAATTGATACTCCCTGGAATATACATATCTAAAAACTGTATAAAAGATCTGAGCACCTACTGGCTCAGTGGAAGGAAAACACAGGAGAAGGAAAACGCAGAAGGAAAAGACCTGGACAATGCCGTTGAGAAGGAAAATGGAGAGAACACCAGGAGAGAAAAATGACAGAGACATCACCACAGAGCCTGGAAGAAGCAGACCAAGAGGAACCTTCTCTCTGTGTCCTAAGTTCTGCCTGCTGCAACTCATGGAGCTGAAGAGGCTGCCCAGAGAACCACATCTCTTCTACAATCAAAGCTATGGCACCCTTCCTCTACAGACCCAACATCTCTACATCCAAAGCTGGAGCACCTTTCCTCCACAGACTCAAGCTGTCTTGGGGGGTGAGGAGTGTGGAAATATAATTCCTTTCCTCTTTTCCAGAGTCCAGAGTCCAGAGAAGGGCAACGAAGTTAGTGAGGGGCTTGGAACACAAGCCCTATGAGGAGAGACTGAGGGAGCTGGGGCTGCTTAGCCTGGAGAGGAGGAGACTTAGGGGTGACCTCATTACTCTCCACAACTACCTGAAGGGGAGTTGTAAACAGGCAGAGGTTGGTCTCTTCTCCCAGGCAGCCAGCACCAGAACAAGAGGACACAGTCTCAGGCTGCGCCAGGGGAAGTTCAGGCTGGAGGTCAGGAGGAAGTTTTACAGAGAGAGAGTGATTGCCCATTGGAATGGGCTGCCTGGGGAGGTGGTGGAGTCGCCGTCACTGGAGGTGTTCAGGAGGAGACTTGACAGGGTGCTTGGTTACATGGGTTAGTTGATTGGGTGGTGTTGGGTGATAGGTTGGACGTGATGATCTTGAAGGTCTCTTCCAACCTGGTTTATTCTATTCTATTCTATTCTATTCTATTCTATTCTATTCTATTCTATTCTATTCTATTCTATTCTATTCTATTCTATTCTATTCTCTCCCTCTTCTCTCTCTCACACTCTATTTTCTCTCTCTCCTGATCCATCCACTTTATTTGTGTAATAAATAGTCTTGCTGTTGATATTTTGGCCTTGTTTATGCCTCTAATTTCTTAACACAGGAACATTCAAAAGAACTGAGGCTCTTTCCCACTCTGGACTAAGGCAAGGCTCTTGAACATGCCCAGAGAAGGGCAACAAGGCTGGGGAGAGGCCTTGAGTACAAGCCCTACGAGGAGAGCTGGGGAGCTGGGATTGTTTAGCCTGGAGAAGAAGAGGATCAAGCGAGACCTTATTGCTGTCTACAGCTACCTGAAGGATGGCTGTAGCTAGGAGGGGGTTGGTCTCTTCTCCCAGGCAACCAGCACCAGAACAAGAGGACACAATCTCAAGCTGTGTCAAGGAAAGTTTAGGCTGGAGATGAGGAGAAAGTTCTTCCCAGAGAGAGTCGTGAGCCATTGGAATGTGCTGCCCAGGGAGGTGGTAGAGTCACCATCCCTGGACATGTTCCAAAAGGGATTGGATGTGGCACTTGAAACCATGGTTTAGTAGTCATGAGGTGTTGGGTGACAGGTTGGACTTGATAATCTTTTAGGTCTTTTCTGACCTTATTGATTCTATGTTTCTATGACATGTAAATTATACAAAGTATACAATTATAGAGAATGCTAATATAATATTTATAATTTATAATATAATATCCAATTATAACTATATTATTATATACATATTTATATATATATAATTGTGTATATATACACATATAAAATATATAATATATAATTATTTATATCTATCTATCTATCTACCTATCTATCTACCTATGTATCTATCTCTCTCTCTATCTATATCATTCAACCTTCACGTTTACTTGTTTCAGGAAATAACAGGAGATCATTTGCTGTGCCTATACAGAGCAAGGTCTATTCTGGTCACAGTGATGTTTTACAAACAGTTCTGATTTTCAGAGGTAAAGGCTTGCATTTGGAAACAGAGTCCTATTCTCTACAGCTTTGTCCATATACAGTCAGAGTCAGCCTGCTTTTGTGACAGTCCCATCCTGCTGGCAGTCACTGCCTTCTTTCCCCTGGGGCTGAGGTGCTGTAAACTCTTTCTGGCCCACTTTCAGAGCTGCCTGACCTTAGGACTGTCTGTAGAAGATTTTTAAAGGTACACTCTCAGAACACTACTGGGAAACAAAGTTGAGCTTTTTGCAGCCTTGTTCATCCATACACCTTGTTCCCAGGATGAATTTCATGCATGTCTTTCCACTTAACTCATCTTATGTAAGGGGATCTATTCTTAGCTCATTAAGGAGTGAGCAAGCCATCGCTGACAGCTCTGCCCCGGAGGTGGCAAGATACTCCTTTGCTGTTTTTCCTTCTCACAGGAGGATAGAAAATTGTATCAGGCAAACTTTAGTTTGAATGATAGAATCATAGAATTGCTTTGGTTGCAAGAGACCTCTAAGACTGTTCAGTCCAACCTTCAACCCAGCACCACCATGGCCATTAAAACATTGCCCCAAGTGCCATGGCCATGCAGTTCTTGATCACCTCCAGGGATGGTGACTCAACCACCTCCCTGGGCAGCCTGTTCCAATCTCTGACCACACCTGCAGCAATAAAATTCTGCCTCATATTCAACCTAAACCTCCCCTGGCACAATTTCAGGCCATTTCCTCTCCTTCTATCACCTCAGACTAGGGAGAAGAGACCAACCCTCACCTCACTCCAACCTCCTTTCAGGATGTTGTGGAGAGCAATAAGGTCTCCCCTGAGTCTCCTATCCTCCAGACTAAACAACCTCAGTTCCCTCAGCTGCTCCTCAGCAGCCCTGTTCTCCAGACCTCCTGTTAGGGAGTTGTAGTGAGCGGTGGGGTCTACAAGGAAAGACAAGGCCAGCAGCTTGAAGAATTGAATTACTTGAAGAATTCAGCTGTCTGCATGATGGTGATACCTTTTCAGACTGACACTGTCTAAGATTGCAGTCAGCAAAGCTAGAGCAGGCTTCTTCACTGACAGGGACTACAGCTTCACCCAGAAAAAGAGAGCAGGACAGCTGCAGTTCTGAAACCAGGGGTGACATAATTATGCTCATTCTGAATTTCCAAGTTCAGAGCCCAACCTCAGTAGCAGTACCTTTCTGGGAGCAGAGACAGAGGATATGGAAATCTCATTCCAGATATAAAGGGGAATTGAAAAGCCAGAGCCAGTGAATTTTATCTCAGCATGTTATCTCCTGGCAAAGTCAGGTGTGCTTCATGGAAAATTACAAAAGCAATTGAGGAACTCTTGCCCCTGAGCTGCTTGCTGCAAACAAATGTATATTTTGATTTATTCATGGGATTTTGAACAATGGTTTCATAACTACCAACAATCAGACCCAGAATTTGCATGTGCAGGAGAAGAGCTTTAGGTGAAGCCTTCCTAGGCACAGTGGTGTTAAAGTTTAGCACAGTAAGACCCAGTCATTGATTGACAACCTTCCATAATTGAATGCCCAAAAGGGATTAGTGGTTACTAGTAAGTTAACCCATCCTGACTTCCCTTTCACTGTTCAAATTCCTGCCCTTGGTGACACTATTGGATGGGGTTAATCTGCCCTGCTCCTAGTAACATTCTCTAAAGCTCAGACTAGGCAATGTTAGGGCTTTTTTTCAGACACAATTTAACTTCCTGCTCTTCACCAAAGAAGAAATTATTATAAAGCTTTCTGGGGACATTTTGCAGCAATAAGAGAAGTGTCAGTATAACACCATGCCACAGCACAGCACCATATCTCAATCAGTGGATCAAGTGCATCTTCTGCATAGTTATCACCATCTCTTAAACCATTGTTATAGAATAGAATACAATACAATAGAAGAGAGGAGACTCAAGGAGAGGAGAGGAGACTCAAGGAGAGGAGAGGAGACTCAAGGAGAGGAGACTCAAGGAGAGGAGAGGAGACTCAAGGAGAGGAGACTCAAGGAGAGGAGACTCAGGAGAGGAGAGGAGGAGAGGAGACTCGAGGAGAGGAGAGGAGACTCGGAGGAGACTCGAGGAGAGGAGAGGAGAGGAGAGGAGAGGAGGGAGAGGAGAGGAGAGGAGAGGAGAGAGGAGAGGAGAGGAGAGGAGAGGAGAGGGAGGGAGAGGAGAGGAGAGGAGAGGAGAGGAGAGGAGAGGAGAGGAGACTCAAGGAGAGGAGGGAGAGGAGACTCAAGGAGAGGAGAGGAGAGGAGAGGAAACTCGAGGAGAGGAGACTCAAGGAGAGGAGAGGAGAGGAGACTCAAGGAGAGGAGACTCAAGGAGAGGAGACTCAAGGAGAGGAGACTCAAGGAGAGGAGAGGAGAGGAGAGGAGAGGAGAGGAGAGGAGAGGAGAGGAGAGGAGAGGAGAGGAGAGAGAGGAGAGGAGAGGAGAGGAGAGGAGAGGAGAGGAGAGGAGAGGAGAGGAGAGGAGAGGAGAGGAGGAGACGACCAGGTTGGAGATCATCAAGTCCAACCTATCATCCAACACCATCTAACCAACTAAACCTTGGCCCCAAGTGCCTCATCCAGGCTCTTCTTAATCACTTCCAGTGATCCTTGAGGTCCCTTGCAACCCTAACAGTTCTATGATTCTCAATGTTTAGTAGGGAATGGTTCCTTGCTGTTTGTGCAGAAGAACTTCTATAACAAACAGCCATAGTGAAATGATTTCTGAATCTTTTTGCCTTCAATAACTTTTTCACACTTCCTTCTGACAGGAAGGAAGAACCTCAGACACAATTCTGAGCAGTAGAGGCAAAATCCTGGTGTTCCTGGAGCCAACTGAAGCTTACTATCAACTTCAGTGAGGTAGAAACCTGGCTCTGGGCTAGATAAAAATAAACCCAGATGACTGGTCTTTTTTGGATGTACCCAGAACTGAAATGCAATGATGAATATATTTTTATAGACTTTGATGCTTTCCTTGGATATGTCCTTGCTTCTTGGAAGAAGTCCAGGAGGCTCTTTCAGGTTCATGTAACTCATAAGAAACTGTGGCTGCTGCCTAGAGTAAAGGAAGTGGTAGAACAAACAACAAACAAACAAAACCAACCAGCCAAAAAAAAAAAAAACCCAACCCAAGAAATGTTTATACAAACAATGGTTCCTCAGAAAATAAATTGGTTTACTGCAGTGTATAAGAGATGGAGAAGAGTAATAGAGATTAAGATATAATGCCCTTTTAAAATATAATATCTACTTTATACTGAATAGAATACAGAATACAGAATTAACCAGGTTGGAAAATACCTTCAAGATCATCGAGTCCAACCTATCACCCAACATCATCTAATCAACTAAACCATGGCACCAAGTGCCTCATCCAGTCTCTTCTTAAACACCTCCAGGGATGGTGACTCCGCCACCTCCCTGGGCAGCACATCCCAATGGCTAAAAACTCCCTCAGTGAAAAACTTTCTCCTCACCTCCAGCCTAAACTTCCCCTGGTGCAGCCTCAGACTGTGTGCTCTCATTCTGGTGCTGGTTGCCTGGGAGAAGAGACCAATCCCCACCTGGCTGCAACTTTTTCCTTCAGGTAGTTGTAGAGAGCAATAAGGTCTCCCCTGAGCCTCCTCTTCTCCAGGCTAAACAACCCCAGCTCCCTCAGCCTCTCCTCGTAGGGCTTGTGCTTGAGGCCTCTCCCCAGCCTCGTTACCCTTTTCTGGACATGTTCAAGAGTCTCAATGTCCTTCTTAAACTGAAGGGCCCAGAACTGGACACAGGACTCAAGGTGTGGCAGATGTAAGGCAAATTTGCCACAGAAAATAGTTGTAATCTTAGCAGCATTCTTGGTGTACTCTTGGCTTGGTAGCACAAACATCACTGAGTACAAATGGGTGAATTATCCACAAAATCTCCTTTTTTTTGTTTTGTTTTTTTTTGCCCTGAGTAGCTGAATAAAATGCCCCATGAAGCTGTTTACCCTGGCTATAACAGGCTGGTACTGCCAGGTTTCCATGAGCATCAGTCAGTCAGTCATTAATCTCCAAGTGTCCTTGAGCACAAACACTGAGCCTTGTGGCACTTGTCAATACAGCTCAGTGTTTGATGAAGCAACAAACACCTTGTTGTGCTATCAGGGTCAAGCACCTTCCATGTGACTGGCCACACAGATAATGAGTTCTGACTCCTGCACTTCCAACCAAAGTCTGTTTAACATAGCATAAGTGACAAAATCTATATATAGGAAGGGATGTGTCTCCCTTAACTTTAGCCCCTCAAAAGACTGTCTAATCTGAGCTCACCACCAACAATCTAACTAGTTTTCCTCAAAGCAGAGGGATCTGGGATATCTGTATATCCTTAACCACTTCCTGAGAGAAGGACATCTCTTTCCATTGCCTTCCAAGTGATTGAGGTCATAGAATCATAGAATGGTCTGGGTTGAGAGGGACCTCTGAAAGTCACTAGTCCAAGCCCATCATCAGGGGCATCCTCAACTAGATCAGATTGCCCACAGTTCTGTTGATCCTCCCTTGAATATCTGTCACCAAAGACAGGTCCTCAACTAACTACCTCCCAGGGCAATCTGTTAGAGTGTTCCACCACCCTCATGGTAAAGAACTTGTTCCCAACATCCAATCTAAATCTACTCTGAAACCATTGCCTCTCATCCTATCACTACTGTGCTTTGTAAAAAGTCTCCATCCTTCTTGTAGGCCCCCCTTGAGTACTGGAAGGCTTTTATTAGGCCTCCTTGGAGCTTTCTCTTAAATGGTTAGCATGGATAGATCCTAAACATTCAGACAGTCAAAATGAGGCTAAATAAAGTCTACACTCAAGCTAAGCTGGGAAATGGGAAGTCAGTGTGGGATAGAAGAAAGGTAAATGGGAAGTCAGTGTGGGATAGAAGAAAGGTAAATGGGAAGTCAGTGTGGGATAGAAAGCTGGTAAATGGGAAGTCAGTGTGGGATAGAAAACTGGTAAATGGGAAGTCAATGTGGAACAGAAAACTGGTAAATGGGAAGTCAGTGTGGAATAGAAAACTGGTAAATGGGAAGTCAGTGTGGGATAGAAAGCTACATCTGGTGAAGACAATTATGCTGAGCCATGACAAGGAGGTGCTCTGCAGAAATAGCATTGCTTTGACAGAAAGATCACTTTCCTGTAGCTTTTGCCCTACTTCAAACGTATTGACAGCTCTTCAAGACAGATGAGTGATGGATTTAAGAGGAGATGTAGTAGTAGCCAGGTTAGCCTGTTAGTGATATTTTCCCTTTCCTGATGAGTTCCAGCACACAGAGCAGAGAGAAGACAGAGGGATCATTGAACCACTAAGGTGGTGATTGTGTTTGTGTACACTGTAATTAAAAGCTCACTGCTCAGTGTGTGAGTTTATAGATCAACTCTTTTTTTTTTGCTGTTGAATTCCCCATTACAAATCATAGAATCATAAAATCAACAAGGTTGGAAAAGAACTCAAAGATCATCAAGTCCAACCTGTCACCACAGACCTCATGACTAAACCATGGCACCAAGTGTCACATCTAATACATAGAATACATAGAATAAACCAGGTTGAAAGAGACCTTCAAGATCACCGCATCCAACCCATCAACCAGTCCAACCCACCTAAACAACAAATCCTCTCTTGAACACCTCCAGGGACAGCGACTCCACCGCCTCCCTGGGCAGCACATTCCAATGGCTAACAACTCTCAGTGAAGAACTTTCTCCTCATCTTGAGCCTGAACTTCCCCTGGCACAGCTGGATACTGTGTCCTCATTCTGGTACTGGTTGCCTGGGAGAAGAAACCAATCCCCACCTGGCTACAACCACCCTTGAGGTAGTTGTAGACATCAATAAGATCTCCCCTGAGCCTCTTCTTCTCCAGGCTAAACAATCCCAGCTCCCTCAGCCTCTCCTCATAGGGCTTGTGCTCGATTGTGTGAGACTGCAATATGTAGGAATGCCTATAGATCCTAATAATTCATTATTTCTTTATCTTTGTTCATGGTCTCCTAAGAAGGAAATAACTGTTTCTAAAGTTCAAAGCTCCCTGACTACTTTTGAAGTCATGACAGCACTGTTCCTAGGGTGGGCTGTGATCTAGGCAGCTGTCCCCCAGGAATAAAAGTAAATTAATGGGGGAAAAAAAAATCAAGGAGATATAAAATGCTGCTTTCATCAATAGTGCTTTTCAGTTTTGCTTTATGATATGTCATCTGGTGTGGGAGGGGAAGAAAAGTAACTTACACTTTGAAGTGCTAGCATGTTCTGAAGCAGTCATTAATGTAGTTCATACCTCTTCTTTGGTCCCTTGTTCCGAGTCCCTGATTCTTTGAGGTTTTTTCCGTGCAGCCAGGATACTCTGCAAAATCCAGGCCTGTGCAAGGTGCCTGGAGGGCAAAAGCCTGACAAAAGGAAACTATTAACTGCAGAGCTCTGGGGTTGAAAAATAGAACACACTTCCTTTTTTAAGATGTTATAGTTTTCCAGCTTTTCACAAAGACTAGCCTAGCTTTCAGAGGAGTATCTTGCATTAAATTATTTACAGCTAGGAAAAGTAGTTTCCCCTTTAGCTCCTTTTAATTTCAAGTTGGAAAGTTAGTTTGCAGGTTTCACTCTTCTTTCTTTGCTTTCACATTATTAAGGCACAAAAAGCTTCTCACTCTACACTGCAAATACATGAGCACCTTCTTATCGTTCTCATCAGCTGGCCCACAATTTAATAATGGCTTAATGCCTGTTGCATATACTTGTTTCTAATCTTACCAGGGAATTTTAGTGTCTCCTTCCATGGCATAAGCATCCCCATAGCTAGCACATAGTCAGGGGTGTTCTCTCTTGTATGACAGAAATCAGTTATTTCCCCTAGTATGAGGGAATGGAATGGAATGGAATGGAATGGAATGGAATGGAATGGAATGGAATGGAATGGAATGGAATGGAATGGAATGGAATGGCATGGCATAGCATAGAATAGACCAGACCAGGTTGGAAGAGACCTTTCAGATCATTGTGTCCAACCTATCATCCAACACCATCTAATCAACAAAACCATGGCACCAAGCACCCCATCCAGTCTCTTCCTAAACACCTCCAGTGATGGGGACTCCACCACCTCCCTGGGCAGCACATTCCAGTGGCCAATCACTCTCTCTATGAAGAACTTCTTCCTAACATCCAGCCTAAACCACAATTGGTGCAGCTTGAGACTGTTTAGTTTCCTTGGCAGGTCAACGAAAGCAGAGGACAGTACATAACCTTTAATTCTTTTGATAGATTGTGTCTAATTGCCTAATGTATTGCTTGACAGAGATTGGTTGAGGTAGGTGATAGTTATTGCATTGTATTATTTTAGCTGACATTGGACAGGGTAATTCAGATTAAATAGAAAACTGCATGGAAATAATTTCATTACCTCCATGTTTTGCACCCTCTGGAATGGTATTTACAGAATACAGAACACAGAATTAACCAAGCTGGAAAAGACCTTTGAGATCATCGAGTCCAACCTGTCACCCAACACCATCTAATCAACAAAACCATGGCACCAGATTCAGTCTTTTCTTAAACACTTCCAGTGATGGTGACTCCACCACCTCCCTGGGCAGCACATTCCAATGGCCAATCTCTCTTTCTATGAAGAACTTCTTCCTAACATCCAGCCTAAACTTCCCCTGGTGCATTTTGAGACTGTGTCCTCTCATTCTGTCATAGGTTTTCTGGGAGGACTCCTACTGAAGAGCATCTAAAGAGCTAAGGAACTCAAATGATCTGAGCTTTCCTTCTCTGATATGAGCTGGAACACATCTATGATGGGCTCTAAGAAATCAAAGCAAAGCCTGCTTAGAGTAGACATCCATGGGGAATGCCCAGAGGAATGTATCAGAACAGGAGATGCAAGTAGATTAACTTTCCCAAATGCCCTTCCTGCTTGAGTGATTTGTGGGCTAGGAGATTCCTTCAAGGGTGCTGTCTTTGTATTTAATAATCACGTATGGGCTTTCCTTTCATGTCTTTGTCCAGTCACATTTGTCACTCCTGCCATTTACAGCTTCCTGTGGCAGAGATGTTTAGCTCAGTTAACAGTCACAGGATAAGTCCCTCCCATTGTTTACTTTAGAAATTACCTTTTAGTTTCACTTGGAGCTCTTTCAGTCTTCTCTTGGAGGAGATAGTGAACATCTGCTCAGATTCACTCTTCACTATTTGCTTGCATAAATTATTCACTCTCTACAAATTATTTGATGATGAGCAGAATTTTCTTACCTCTTCCCTCATATTTATTTCTTTTCCAGGATGTCTCCTGCTCTATAAATGTACTCCTCATACCTACGCTGTTTCCTACCTTTAATTATCCTTGATGCCCTTTGCTGAATGTTTTCCAGCTCTATTTTGGTGCATTATCTAGAAAGCAAATATTAAAGAGGAACTCCTGACATTATTTCTGCAAGTAAGACACTGGAGACTGGAGAGTATAGCATGAATGTGTCAGGTTACAGTTAGCCTCACACTTGCTTCTGAGGACACAATGCACCCTCCATTACACGAAGGGAAGAGTAATATGCTGCTTTGATTTTTGTAGATCATATTTCCTAGGCATTCAGCCTGATGAATACTGAAAAGGTCAGAGCACTGCAGTTCACCAGTGTAATTTATCATAGGTCTCTTGCATACTAAGAGATTACACACAGAAGGGGAAAAAAATGTGTACTCCATGGAAAAAAAAAAAAAGCAACAACAAATAATCAAACCAAGGGTGATGTCCAGAAGAGTAATAGTTTAGAGTTTTAGCTGTTACATTTTAGCTGGCAAAACTACAGCTGTCATTGAAATGGCTTGCACATATCAATGCATCTATACCTTAGATAGATAAGTGTTCTTAGGAGAACTCAGGGAGTAGGGTGATGAATAGAATAGAAAATAGAACAGAACAGAACAGAATAGAAAGAATAGAATAGACCAAACCAGGTTGGAAAAGACCTTCAAGATCATTAAGGCCAACTTATCATCCAACACCATCTAATCAATTAAACCACATCCAGACTCTTCCTAAACACTTCCAGTGATAGTGACTCCACCACCTCCCTGGGCAGCACATTCTAATGGCAAATGTCTCTTTCTGTGAAGAACTTCTTCCTCACATCCAGCCTAAACCTCCCCTGGCACAGCTTGAGACTGTGTCTTCTTGTTCTGGTGCTGGCTACCTGGGAGAAGAGACCACCCCACTCCTGGCTAAAACCTCCCTTCAGGTAGTTGTAGAGAGCAAGAAGGTCACCCTTGAGCCTCCTCTTCTCCAGGCTAAGCAACCCCAGCTCCCTCAGACTCTCCCCACAGGGCTGTGCTCCAAATCCCTCCCCAGCTGTGTTGCCCTTCTCTGGACATGCTCCAGTAACTCAGTGTCTTTCCTAAACTGGATGTGGGGCAGGCTGTGGATGTAGTTTACCTGGACTTCAGCAAGGCCTTTGACACTGTCCCCCGCAGCAAATTCCTGGCCAAGCTTTCAGCCCATGGCTTGGACAGCAGCACTTTGAGCTGGGTTAGGAACTGGCTGGAGGGCTGAGCCCAGAGAGTGATGGTGCCACATCCAGCTGGCAGCCAGGCACTAGTGGTGTCCCCCAGGGATCAGTGCTGGACCTCATCCTATTCAATACCATTACTGATGATCTGGATGAGGGCATTGAGTTCATCATCAGTAAATTTGCAGATGAAACCGAGATAGGGGCAGGTGTGGGTCTCTTAGAGGGTAGGGGTTTGGAACATAAGCCCTATGAGGAGAGACTGAGGGATCTGGGGTTGCTTAGCCTGGAGAGGAGGAGACTCAGGGGTGACCTTATTGCTCTCTACAACTACCTGAAGGGAGGTTGTAGACAGGCAGACTTTGGTCTTTTCTCCCAGGTAGTCAGTACCAGAACAAGAGGACAGAGTCTCAGGCTGCGCCAGGGGAGGATGTTAGGAAGAAGTTAGATATAGAGAGAGTGATTGCCCATTGGAATGGGCTGCCTGGGGGGGTGGTGGAGTCACCGTTATTGGAGGTCTTCAGGAGGAGGCTTGATGGGGTGCTTGGTGCCATGGGTTTAGTTGTTTAGGTGGGTTGGATTGGTTGATGGGCTGGGCATGATGATCTTGAAGGTCTCTTCCAGCCTGGTCTGGTGTATTGTATTGTATTGTATTGTATTGTATTGTATTGTATTGTATTGTATTGTATTGTATTGTATTCTATTCTATTCCTATTCCATTCCATTCCATTCCATTCCATTCCATTCCACTCCAGCTGCAGCTTTGATTGCAGGAATAAGATATTTTGAGAGAAAGCATTGCATTAGGAGGTGCACGAAACCAATGCATCACAGAATCAACTCATGTGCATGCATCTGGTTTTGCTCAACACCAACTGAAATAATATATTCTATACCCAAAATTATATATATATATATATTTTTACTGTATAACAGAGGTAAAGTGTTCTTTAGAGGGGGAAAAAAGTAAGAGGGCTCATTCCCTTTGTGCAGGAACGGAATGCATCATGTATTTGCAGTTTTTTAATGACTTCAGAATTCCAAACACAGTTGTTAATGAAATGGTTTCTGCAAAAGGAGTCACAGAATCAACAGCAACTGACTGTTTTCTACCTTTGTATCTAGTAGAAAATGGAATTTTGATTATTACACTTGGAACCACATGAAACTTTTCTATTCTAATACATCATTTCCTCAGCTTCCCTGTCCTAGCGCTCCCACGAGACACTTTTTCGTCCTACCATGTATTTATTGCTGACAGAAAGGAATCCACTTACTACTTTTTCACATTGACTCCTTTTGCCATCAATGAATTCTCTCCAAAATGATTTCATTTATTTCATTTTATTTTGTTATTTTACAGTCTTTATTTTATTGTATCTATTTTATTTAATGCATTTAATTTTACTTCATGTCATTTCATTTTATTATGTTTAATTTTATGTGTTTATTTTGTGATTTTACTTTATTTATTCATTTCATTTAATTTAATTTCATTTCATTTCATTTCATTTCATTCCGTTGTACTTTATTTGTTTTATTTTATTATTTTACTTTATTTATTTCATTTATTTTAATTTCTTTTATTTCATTTAATTTCATTTTATTCTGTTTAATTTGATTTATTTTATTTTATTTTGTTATTTTACTTTATTTTAGTTCATTTAATTTCATTGTATTCCATTTTACTTTATTTGTTTTATTTTATTATTTTGCTTTATTTATTTTATTTTATTTTATTTCATTTAATTCTGTTTAATTTTATTTATTTTATTTTATTTTGTTATTTTACTTTATTTTATTTTCTTATTTTACTTTATTTATTTTATTTCATTTAATTTCATTTCATTCTGTTTGACTTTATTTGTTTTATTTTATCATTTTACATTACTAATTTTATCTATTTTGATTTCTTTTCTTTCATTTAATTTCATTTTATTCTGTTTTATTTTATTTGTTTTATTTTATTATTTTACTTTATTTATAGTATTTATTTTAATTTATTTTATTTTATTTCCTTTTATTCTGTTTAATTTTATTTATTTTTTTGTTATTTTACTTTATTCATTTTATTTTCTTTATTTACTTTATTTACTTTATTTTCTTTAATTCATTTCATTTCATTTAATTTCATTTCATTTTATGTTATTCTGTTTTATTTTATTTACTTTATTCCTTTTCTTTTCTTTTCTTTTCTTTTCTTTTCTTTTCTTTTCTTTTCTTTTCTTTTCTTTTCTTTTCTTTTCTTTTCTTTTCTTTTCTTTTCTTTTTCTCTTCTCTTCTTTCTCTTCTCTTCTCTTCTCTTCTCTTCTCTTTCTTTTTTCCCTTCTTTTTCTTCTTTTCCTTTCTTTTCTTTTCTTTTCTTTTCTTTTCTTTTCTTTTCTTTTCTTTTCTTTTCTTTTCTTTTCTTTTCTTTTCTTTTCTTTTCTTTTCTTTTCTTTTCTTTTCTCTTCTCTTCTTTTCTTTTCTCTTCTTTTCTTTTCTCTTCTTTTCTTTTCTTTTCTTTTCTTTTCTTTTCTTTTCTTTTCTTTTTTTCTTTTCTTTTCTTTTTTCTTTATTTTATTTTTAAATTATATTATTTTAAAAAATTACTAAAAAAAAAATGCAATTCTCTTTTAATTTTTATTAAATTCTGTATACAGCAGAATTCACCCTGGCTAGGCTTTGGATAAAGTTCTGTCCCCAGAATGCAGGCTAGCACCACAGAATGGTGTGAATGACTAATCTCTCCTCTGAGTTTTAATATATCTGCCTTGCACCTCAGTTTCAACAATCAGACCCTTTCAGATGCTTGCTTAGGGACTTGCTATGTTATCATAGAATCAGGATGGTCCAGGCCAGAAGGGACCTCCAAAGGTCATCTAGTCTGACCTCCCTGCAGTCAGCAGGGACATCCTCAACTACATCAGGCTGTCCAGGGCCTCATTGAGCCTCACCTTGAATATCTCCAAGGAAGGAGACTCAACCACCTCTCTTGGCAACCTGTTCCAGTGTTCCACCACCCTCATAGTAAAGAACTTATTCCTGGCATCCAATCTAAATCTGCCTTTCTCTAGTTTGAAGCCTTTGCCCCTTGTCTTCTCACTGGAGGCTTTTGTCAAGTCTCTCTCCATCCTTCCTGTAGCCCCCTTCAGGTACTGGCAGGCTGCTATCAGGTCTCCCCAGAACCTCCTCTTTTCCAGCCTGAGCATCCCCAGCTTCCCCAGCCTGTCCTCATAGCAGAGCTACTCCAACCCCCTGATCATTTTTGTGTCCCTCCTCAGACCCTTCTCCATCAGCTCCATGTCTTTCTTATATTGAGGGCTCCAGACCTGTACTCCAGGTGAGGTCTCAGCAGATCAAAGTGGCAGACTCCCCTCTGGATCTGCTGGCAATGCATCTTTTGATGCAGCCCAGATGTAATTTGCCTTCTGGGCTGCAAGCTCACACTGTCTGCTCATGTGCAGCTTCTCATCCATCAGCACCCACAAAGAGTACACAGAAAATTACAAGATGATATAGAAGGTTGTAATAAGATAAAGCTAAGCTCTTGTGTGGTGAAGAGAATTTGCCCTACACTTTCAATAACACCAGATACCACACAGGACTGTTAATGATCCCTTTTTTTGCCCTCATAAATATATTCAGGAAGCAAAATATCTGCTATTAACACACCCACTTTCTGTCCCCCCCGCTTCCCAAACAAATTCAGCCCAGTGTGAATGTAGGATGGGGGTAATTTGACTTTTGCAATCACAGCAGACAGCTGTGAGTGATACATGACATGCAAATGAATTATCCCCACCCTTGCTCATTGAGAACATACAGCTCTGTGCAGTTATTACGCTGTGTTGTACTCTGTGCTTGACAGGTATGGAGAATAAGAAGATAAAATAAGCCTTTATTCCTAGTTTTATTAATCATTCCTATACATACAGGAAAAGAGCATTACACAAACATCTCATCCCTTAATTTCCTTTCAGTTTCTCCCCTCTCTCTGTTCCTCCTCACTGTGAGATATCTCCACCACGTTCCCTTAATAGAGCTTAATAGCAGAGTGCTGAATTAGATCTCCATTTTCTCTTTCCACCCACTGCTAGACTGTTGTTGCATTTCTCCAGTTGTTCCTAAGTAAGATGAATAAGCTGTATAAGTTCCTTTCTATTTCAGCTGTTACACTTAGGATAATTTATCACAACTGTCTTGTCATCTCTCTCCCCTCCTGATTCAGCTTTCTTCTTTTCCTCTTAGAATTTACTTCAAAAGTCTTCTGTCCAACTTAAAGCTTTTTCTCAGCCCAGCCTCACTGGGGTTTTTTTTGAGCCCACATTTCACTGATCTGGAAGTTCTTCATGCCTTCTTTATAAGCAACAGCTTCCCTGTAACAACTTGTCCTTTCAGTGTATTCTACCCCTAGATGCCAATGGCTGCCTGGAGTTCAGTTCCTTCTGCTGCCTGGCCTCTCCATCTTCTCTATATCTCTGTCTCAATGAAAGGATCTACAGCTTTGAAATTCAGCAGATCCTCAGTTTTCTTTCTTTCCTCTTCTCTGAGCCCTTCAAGCCCTTGGCTCATTTACACCAGAACTACTTTAACTATTTTCCAGTGCATTTCACTTATTCTGAATGCAGCTTGAACTGTGTCTCAGAGGTGCAGATTTGAGTACAGTTTGTGAGGTTTGCTCTTCATCATGAACTCAAAATATGAATAAGGTTAAGGAAGAGTGGTTTGGGGGATTTGTGTGTGGGCATCTGAGTCAGTGAGCCATATTATTTATTGCTCTTTTGTGTTTGCTCCTATTTTTGTCTCTAGGGATTCAGCCATATAAGAAGTGTTGTGTTCCTCTGCACGGCATGACCAGTTCTGTACAGGTCAACAGAGGGTAAGGGAAGGCAAAGGTTTTGTCTCCTTTTCAGTTCTTCTGGCTTGTTTCTAGGACCATAAAGATGTTGCTTCTAGCTTATTTTCCTACCTCCCAAGCTCTCTCTTTTCCTCATGTGTATCTGAGGAGGGGAAGATCCTTCTACATGTGTCCAATCACATGGTCCAGTGAAGGGACTGCAGTATCTGCTGAGGACTTGACATGGGCACTGCAGGAGGAAGGCACCAGTCAAACTGAAGCAATTTTGGGTTTTGCTTTCTCACAAGGCAAACAAATGACAGCTCTATCTGTGCCTGACACTTCTGAGCACCAGAGACTCCCTCTCCCTCTAGGGAGTTTTAGGTTAATGTGATGGAAAATGCAGTCAGCAGATTCCGTGCCATCAGAAGCCACCAAACTTGCACAAACTGTCCCTGTACCTCTGAACTGTGCCTCATTTCTAAAACTGAAAGAGGGATAATACCAGATTCTTGGCTCACTCTTGATCTGATTTTTAATAGCTTCCCTCTGCCCTTCATGCTAATGTATATAAGAAAATAGAAGTAAAGGAGCCAGCCTCACAGATACTGAAGTCTCTACAGTAATTTTCAGGCAGAAAATCAAATTGCCTGTGGGCTGTAGATTTTCATCATGTGCATGCATGGCAGAGGTCACCTTTAACATTAAGGGCACAAAGCTCTTTTTCCCTCCATCATATGAACTTTGTATAAAATCATAGAATCATAGAATTGTTAAGGTTGGAAGGGACCTCAAGGATCACCCAATTCCAACCCCCCTGCCATGGGCAGGGACACCTCCCTCTACAGCAGGTTGCTCACAGCCACAGTATCACAGTATCAGAATATCACTAAGGTTGGAAGAGACCTCAAAGATCATCAAACCCAACCTGTCACCACAGATCTCATGACTGGACCACGGCACCAAGTGCCACATCCAATCCCCTCTTGAACACCTCCAGGGACGGTGACTCCACCACCTCCCTGGGCAGCACATTCCAATGATGAATGACTCTCTTGGTGAAGAATTTTCTCCTCACCTCCATCCTAAACTTCCCCTGGTGCAGCTTGAGACTGTGTCCCCTTGTTCTGGTGCTGGTTGCTAGAGAGAAGAGCCCAAACCCTTCCTGGTTACATCCACCTTTCATCACATCCAGCCTGGCCTAAAAAGCCTCCAGGCATGAGGCTTCTACCACCTCCCTGGGCAACCTGTGCCAGTGTCTCACCACCCTCCTGGGCAAGAACTTCTTCCTAACATCCAATCTCAATTTACCCATTTCTAATTTTTTTTTCCAGTCCCCCTAGTCCTATCATTTCATGACACCCTAAAAAGTCCCCCTCAGCTTTCTTATAGCCCCCTTCAGATACTGGAAGGCTACAATTAGGTCTCCTCAGAGCCTTCTCTTCTCCAGACTGAACAGCCCCAACTCTCTCAGTCTGTCCTCATAGCAGAGCAGCTCCAGCCCTCTGCTCATCCTCATGGCTCTTCTCTGGACACCTTCCAGCACCTCCAGATCCTTCCTGTAATAGGGTAATGAATAGGGTTCATGAATACCTTCAGCAGATTCCCCCTGACTGATCTGTTGGGTCACAAAGACTATTAGCTTGGCCCAGACCTTTACGTTGAAAGTGTAACTAATGGCAACGAAAACCCTTGACTGCTTTAGAGAGGAAATGCAATAATGAAAAGCTGATGACAGCTTCATAGGAACCATATCAGACTGCCTGATTAATTTTAAACAAAGCTCTCCATTAACAGATCCCACCTTTTTTTTTTCTCCCTTTTTAATTTCTTTGCAAAGCAAATTCAGCCATTACCCCTATTTTCCTATTTTGCAGTCAGAATAGAGGTTCTGAGAGATAAAAGAACTGTCAAAAATCATTCAAAGGGCAAAAAGCCTGGGTGCTTTGTCCCCTTGGAATGCAGGAGAGAAGGCAGGACAGCAGTGGTGCAAAGGTATGGAGGTAAGGAACAGAATGAAGTCTGGCTTCCACAGAATCACAGAATATACCTGCTTGGAAAAGACCTCACAGCTCATCCAGTCCAACCTTTGACCCAGCACTGAAGGGTCAACACTAAACCACGTCCCTAAGTGCCAGGTTCACACACTGCTTGAACAGCCCCAGGCATGGTGACTCCACCACTGCCCTGGGCAGCCCATTCCAATGTTTGAGAAGCCTTTCAGGTAAGAAATATTTCCTAATATCCAGCCTGACCCTCCCCTGGTGCAGCTTGAAATAATTTCTGGTCCTGGAGGAAGGAGAAGAGGCTGAGCCCCTCCTCACTCCAACCTCCCTTCAGGTCGGTGTAGAGCAATAAGGTCTCCTCTCAGCCTCCTCTTCTCCACACTGAACAACCTCAGCTAGAGAGCTTGTTTTGAATGTTGTTACTGAAAAGACAACAACAAGATTGCTCTGAAAGAAATCTGTTTACCTTTCTAGCTACATGGTCATTTACAGATTTCTTAAAAGCCCAAAATATTAGTACTTTGAGGTGAAGGAACTATCACAGAGTGAGACTAACATGAAAGAGCCACAACCTGAAATCATCCAGGACGAATAATGAGATGAGGATGCCAAATGCAGCAGCTGATGGAGTCACATGTCCTGTGCTAACTGTTGTGGCTACCCTAAGCAAGTAGGCTTTGATACTGAAGCTTTGTGTCCAGTTCTGGGCCCCTCAGTTTAGGAAAGATGTTGATTTTGCTGGAATGTGTCCAGAGAAGGGCAACAAAGCTGGGGAGAGGTTTGGAGCACAGCCCTGTGGGGAGAGGCTGAGGGAGCTGGGGTTGCTTAGCCTGGAGAAGAGGAGGCTCAGGGGAGACCTTATTGCTCTCCACAACTACCTGAAGGGAGGTTGTAGCCAGGTGAGGGTCGGTCTCTTCTCCCAGGCAACTAGCACCAGAACAAGAGGACACAGTCTCAAGCTGTGCCAGGGAAAGTTTAGGTTGGATGTTAGGAAGAAATTCTTCCCAGAAAGAGAGATGGCCATTGGAATGTGCTGCCCAGGGAGGTGATGGAGTCACCATCACTGGAGGTGTTTAGGAAGAGTCTGGATGTGTCACTTAGTGCCATGGTTTAATTGATTAGATGGTGTTGGATGATAGGTTGGACTCAATGATCTGAAAGGTCTCTTCCAACTTGGTTAATAATATCCTATCCTATCCTATCCTATCCTATCCTATCCTATCCTATCCTATCCTATCCTATCCTATCCTATCCTATCCTATCCTATGCAGTCTAGGCTTTGATACTGAGGCTTTGTGCACTGCTGAATGTCTGTGAGCCTCACTGTGACTCTATGGTCTACAGCCTTGGAGTTTGCTGGAGAATGAATCAAATCTGTCACTGCTGGTAGAGGCTTCCTGCTAACCTATTTGCTTGTAAATAAAGAGAGCCATACCAAAAATGACTGCAGCAATTAGTCACTCCCAAATTATGACCCAGTTTCTGTGATGAACACTTCCAGGGCACCCAGCCAGCCGTGATCCACACCGTGTTAGTTCAGTGTGCTCCACAACAAATCAGCCCATTTTCAAGTAGTGGTCCAACACTGACAGCTGCCTCTCTCCTGGTTAATTCAAATATATCTGTACTGACCTTTACCCCAATACTCACTGCACTTCAATGACTGTGCCTTTGCTTTCCCTCCATCTCAAAGCCTTCCACATCAGGCAGCAGTATTCTCCTTCAGAAATGGCAGCGCATCAATTAAATCTATTTCAGACTCCTCTTCCCACAGCTACTTGCTTCCACAGATTAGAGAAAACATTTCTTAGCAGCCTTCCAGAGCATCACATCTTCAATACATCAGATAACTCAATTTGGCTGCATGTTTGATGGAGTGCAGCCAGCAGTCGTGTGGCCAGACCCTCCACGGCGTTTCTCTGCCTGCAGTTGTTGAGATCTGTGGATTAGTTGGCTGTCTGAAAAGGTTTCCTGCACTACTCAAAGGTGTTTCCTTTTCTTGACCCTTCCATCGATGTCTCTGAAAGCACTGCTCGAAGTTGCACAGATATATAGACCCAGCTTAAAACCACAGCACTAATTACCTGAGTGTAGCGCTGGGATAACTGGATGCCTGCAGGACAGAGAGCAGAGCGTGCAAATCTGTGATAGTTTCGTTAGTGGATTTCTATCACAAGTCATCATTCTCTTAGCCAAGGTAATAAAAATTCCTCTAAGTGATATTTATGGCTGTTGTGATACAGCAGTGCATCCATGTGGAGGAAGGTTTGGGTGGGTATAGGACACTGGCTTGTGATCACAGAATCACAGAGTTGTGGAATGGTCCAGACTGGAAGGGACCTCTGGAGAGCATCTATCCCAACAGGCCTGCTAAAGCAGGCTCATCTGGAGTAGGTTTCTTAGGAGCGTATTGCCTAGGGACACATTCATGCTGGTTTTGTGTATCTCCAGTGAAGGAGACTCCACACGCTCTTGGGGCAGCCTATGCCAGTGCTCTGTCACCCTCACAGTAAGGAAGCTTTTCCCCACACAGGTTCCTCCTGTGTTCCATTTTGTGCCCACTGCCCTTTGTCCTGCTGCTGGGCACCACTGCAAAGAGTCTGGCCCCATCTTCTTGACACCCACCCTTTAGATATTTATAAGCATTGATAAGGTCCCCTCTCAGTCTTCTCTGCTCCAGACTAAACAGCCCCAGGTCTCTCAGTCTTTCCTTGTAAAAGTGGTGCTCCAGTCCCCTCATCATCTTTGTAGCCTTCTCAGGACTCTTCCAGTTATTCCTTGTCTCTCTTGAATTGAGGAGCCCAAAACTGGGCACGGTACTCCAGATGTGGCCTCACTAGGGCAGAGTAGAATGGTAAGAAAACCTTTCTTGACCTGGTCACACTCTTCTTTATGTACCCTGGGAGACCATTTGTTTTCTTGGCCACAAGATCATATTGTAGGGGAGGCTGGATTGGATGAGCTCTCAGGGTCCCCTCCACCCCCTAACATTCTGTGATTCTGTGTAGAAATTCAGGGGGAAATGACACAAAAAAGGGCATGAGAACAATGAAGGATAAAGCTGTGATCTTCTAAGGACTAATTTGTGCTGATTGTGAGCTATTCAGCAGCTATTTTCACACTAAAACTCTTTAAGTAAACAGCATATGCTACTTCTAAATCTAAACAGATTATTTTCATACAGTCAAGTTCAAATCAGACAGCTCCTGCTTCGAAGCTTTGCAGTGATTCAGGTGATGACTTCTGAGAGTCATAATTTTCTGCAGAAGGAAAGTGTTTTCCTTATGTGCTTTTGATTGTTCAGACTGCATTTGAGTTTCCTGAACATGTGCTGTGCATTTGCATATTTTTTCAAGAGTCGTGTTTTCCCTACACAGAAGGTTATGGAGAAGAAACAACCGAGCAACAAATGCACCCAACCAAACAACAGGACCCAAAGGACCAGAAAATACAGAGAAAATAAAACACAATGCAGAGATTAGAAGTATGCAGAGGTTAGATTTTTCTCTTAGAGGTTTTAGCTTTTATCACGGTTCACTTCCTACTTCCCCTCCTCCCCCCTCAACAACCCCAATCAAAGTAATCAGAGAACTGTTAGGGTTGGAAGGGACCTCAAGGATCAGCCAGTTCCAACCCCACTGCCATGGGCAGGGACACCTCACACTACAGCAGGTTGCTCACAGCCACATCCAGCCTGGCTGCAAAAACCTCCAGGGATGAGGCTTCCACCACCTCCCTGGGCAACCTGTGCCAGTCTCTCACCACCCTCAGGGAAAGAACTTCTTCCTAACATCCAATCTCAATCTACCCATTTCTAGTTTTGATCCATTCTCCCCAGTCCTATCACTCCCTGACACCCTCAAAAGTCCCTCCCCAGCTTTCTTGTAGCCCCTTTCAGATACTGGAAGGCCATAATAAGGTTTCCTGAGAGCCTTCTCTTCTCCAGACTGAACAGCCCCAACTCCTCAGTGTGTCCTCATAGCAGAGCAGCTCCAGCCCTCTGCTCATCCTCCTGGCCCTTCTCTGGACACCTTCCAGCACCTCCAAATCCTTCCTGTAATAGAGGCTCCAGAACTGGACACAGTGCTCCAGGTGTGGTCTCACCAGAGCAGTGCAGAGGGGGAGAATCACCTCCCTGGCCCTGCTGGCTATGCTTCTCTTGATGCAGCCCAGGATGTGATTGGCTTTCTGGGCTGCAAGTGCTCACTGCTGGCTCCTGTTGAGCTTCTCATCCACTAAAATGGTAATATCAAAATGTTAACTAGATGTTGACTAGAACTTACTTTACTGTTGCAGGTGAACGTGCAGATCCATTAATCCTGTCAAAACACATTTGGTTTTACATACTTTTAATGACAGACCCTTCAAGATTTGTGTGAGGCACACATTTCACCCTACAAAGAACATTAAGTTGAGCAGAGAAAGGTTAAATTTTCCATTTTAATTTCCTGGGATTTGGGCATCTGCTTTTGCTGAAAAGTAGAAGTTTTTGCTATTTCCCAGAACATAAAATTACCAGGAGAAGATATAACGAGTCAGCAGCATGTGTTGTTATAAAAAATGAAATGATTTCACTGAAATTCTCATCTGAAATGCATTTTGAGGGCCTGCATTTCACAGATTGCTTGGGAAAGATTTCAAAATGGAAAGGTTTTACACCATAAGAGAAGGGAAAAGAAAAGCTTTTAGGGCAAGAATATGATGTTTTAGCGAGCGCTCCCCTCTTATTTCCGTCATGTTTTGCCAAGAGCTTCCTGACCACATCGATTTGTTGGAAGGGGAAGCTCATCAAGCCCTTTTCCACCCACAGGGATAGGGCTTCTGAAAGTAGATCAGGTTAAGTAAAAGCCAGGCAGGGATAAAAACTGCATGAAGAATTCTCTTTCTTATTTACCATCTTTATTCCAAGCCTGTTGCTCTGCTGTCTGTCTAAATCTGCCAAGAATGTTGATTTATGATGATATCAAAGCAGCATCTACTCTGTTACCCTGCTGGAACTGGGAAGCTCAACAGGAGCCAGCAGTGAGCACTTGCAGCCCAGAAAGCCAATCACATCCTGGGCTGCACCAAGAGAAGCAGAGCCAGCAGGGTGAGGGAGGTGATTCTCCCCCTCTGCTCTACTCTGGTGAGACTCCACCTGGAGTACATCCCAAGCACCAATATAGGTTGGGCAGGGACTGGCTTGAGAGCAGCCCCAAAGAAAAGGACTTGGGAGTCCTAATGGATAAGCTCAACATGAGGCAGCAGCATGCACTGGCAGCCCAGAAAGCCAATCACAAAAGCAGATGCCTAAATCCCAGGAAATGAAAAGGAAAATTTAACCTTTCACTGCTCAACTTAATGTTCTTTGTAGGGTGAAATGTGTGCCTCACACAAATCTTGAAGGGTCTGTCATTAAAAGTATGTAAAACCAAATGTGTTTTGACAGGATTAACGGATCTGCACATTCACCTGAAACAGTAAATTAAGTTCTAGTTAACATCTAGTTAACATTTTGGTATTACCATTTTGGTGGATGAGAAGCTCCACAGGAGCTCTCAGTGTGCACTTGCAGCCCAGAAAGCCAATCACATCCTGGGCTGCAGCAAGAGAAGCATAGTCAGCAGGGTGAGGGAGGTGATTCTCCCCCTCTGCTCTACTCTGGTGAGACTCCACCTGGAGTACTGTGTCCAGTTCTGGAGCCTCTATTACAGGAAGGACCTGGAGGTGCTGGAACATGTCCAGAGAAAAGCCATGAGGATAAGCAGAGGGCTGGAGTTCCTCACCTGTGAGGACAGACTGAGGAAGTTGGGGCTGTTCAGTCTGGAGAAGAGAAGGCTCCCAGGAAATCTAATTGTGGCCTTCCAGTAGCTGAAGGGGACCAATTAGAATTTAGTTACTTTGCCCAGTTTCTTTAAGCCACAAAATACTTCAGGAGTTATAAAACTGGAGCACCTCTCCTGTGAAGACAGATTGAGGGAGTTGGGGTTGTTCAGTCTGGAGAGGAGAAGGCTCCTAGGAGACCTAATTGTGGCCTGCCAGTATCTGAAGGGGGCTACAAGAATGCTGGGGAGGAACCTTTGAGGGTGTCAGGGAGTGATAGGACTGCGGGCAATGGAGCAAAACTGGAAGTAGGTACATTGGATGTTAGGAAGAAGTTCTTCCCCATGAGGATGATGAGACACTGGCACAGGTTGCCAAGGAGGTGGTGGAAGCCTCATCCCTGGAGGTTTTGAAGGCCAGGCTGGATGTGGCTGTGAGCAATCTGCTGTAGTGTGAGATGTCCCTCACCCTTGTCCATGGGAAGGGTGTTGGAACTGGATGATCCCTGGGGTCCCTTCCAGCCCCAACAATTCCATGATTCTAACTGCCAGAGTACCCTCACTCTATGCTCTTCTCAACTTTCCATACTGGCTTACCTTACTTTTCTCCTTATAAACAATGCAAGCAATTACTGCAGAATATTGATTCTTTCTGGTTAATCTTGAAGATAAACAGTACTATTAAGCCTGTGCTACTGTTTGAAATGGACTTTGCTTTTGCCAATATTATCATCAGTCTATATACTATTCTGTAGGTATAATAGCCTGCATTTCCTGGGTTCACTGCTCCCTTTATTGAGAAGCAGTCTGAAATCTATGATGATGACTGAATAAAATGCATCACTTTTGCCCATTTCACCTACCTTAAATATCTGTCTTGATTGCCATTCCTCTGTAAATCCTGGCAAAACCAATCCAAATGAACTGGAGCCACTGTGCGAAGAAAAAGGATTTGCAATAGTCCCAGCAGGAACTCTCAAGTCATTCCACTGTGCAAGTTAATCAGATAAATTCAGGCCTTTTTATGTTATTACAGCCTAAACAATACATAGAAAGTCAGAGAAAACACCAGGTGTTAGGTAAATATTTCATGTGACCTAATGTTCCTTTCTTCTGTCTGCAGGAGCTTTTTGTTCTTTCTGTTGGTTTCTTTTCCCCTCACACTTCATTGCACTAAGGAATCAGACTGCAAATTCAGCTTAGAACACAATCCAGCACCTACTGTACTTTTGTACTGATTTACTGCAAAAATCTCTGAAACAAATGGTGGCCATGAGGACAGAAGCAGGTTAAAAAAAGCCCAAGAGGTGAGTGTTCAAATGAAATCCTCCTCTGGTTCTTTTCATCAGAGGGCACAGTCTAACAGGGGTTTTGAGCCCAAAGTACAATCCTGTTGCTAATTCAGTACTGGTTAGTTTTCAGACTCTCCCTCGGGAGGCTCTGCTTGATGGCAGGGCTGGTTTTAAATCCACAACAATACCTTCCTTTACAGAGTAGATCAACTGTTGGACTCAATGACCTTAAACATCTTTCCCAACCAAAAGAGTTCTATGAGTCCATCAATACAGAATTAACCAGGTTGGAAAAGACCTTCGAGATCATCAAGCCCAACCTATCACCCAACACCATCTAATCAACTAAACCATAGCAATCAGTGCCTCATCCAGGCTCTTTTTAAACACCTCCGGTGGTGGTGACCCTACCACCTTCCTGAGCAGCTCAGTCCAGTGTCCAATCACTCTTTCTGGGAAGAATTTCATCCTAACATCCAATCTTAAACTTCTCTGGTGCATCTTGAATAGAATTAACCATGTTGGAAAAGAACTTCGAGATCATCAAGTCCAACCCATCACCCAACACCATCTAATCAACAAAACCATGGCACGAAGTACCCCATCCAGCCTCTTTATAAACACCTCCAGTGATGGTGAAGTCCACCTCCTTCCTGAGAAGCACATTCCAGTAGCCAATCTCTCTTTCTGGGAAGAACTTCTTCCTAACATCCAGCCTAAACTTCCCCTGGTGCAGCTTGAGACTGTGTCCTCTTATTCTGGTGCTGCTTGCCTGGGAGAAGCGACCAACCCCCACCTGGCTACAACCTCCCTTCAGCTGGTCTGAAGGGAATAAGGTCTCTCCTGAGCCTCTTCTTCTCTGGTTCTATGTTTGTCCCATAAAAGGCACTCTAACACATGCTCCAAAATATGGGACCTCTTAATTGCAGAGCAAGAGCTCCTGGGTTACATCTTCTGTGTTTGTATCAGCCTGCTTCAGCCACACCACTGTGGTGGTCTCAAAAGAGAAGCCTCTGCTTCTGCTTTTAATCTTCTCTGTTGTCAATCCATGCTAAATTACAGGAAGGAAAGGGAATTTATCTTAGAATAATGAAACCAGACTTGGTTCAGGCATAATTTAGGGATTTACAGTGGCTGAACCCAAGGCCAATATCTTCCGTCTGGTGATTGCTAATCATCAGGAAGTGCCCTCACTCGATCATTATTGATCAGTTAAATCAAACTTATGCTAAAGACACAAACTGGTAATAGTCCAACACTATCTCATAAAGATTTTGGCTCAAGAATTATACATGCCTCAGAATCTTCCCCCTCCCCCTTCCCCCTGCAACCCCTTGTGTGAGTTGTAGAGAACAGCAACATATGCTCTATACTTGCCACACTCTGTTTCTCCATAAACTTACAGTTTCTTTAAGTTCTGTGAAATGTCATGCAACATAAAAACACAGAGAGGCTGGAGGCTTCACAGAGGAGCAGATTGCATTTAACATTTACTTTTCCTGAACTGTCCCCACAATTGAAAGTCAATAGATTTGTGGTAGGTTTGACTCCATGATCAAAAAGGTCTTTTCCAACCGGGTTAATTCTTTATTCTGTCATAGATATTGTCCTGTGTTGAAGTCCCAGTATATATAGAACTTAGCTGTTTAGGGGCAGAGGAGTCAAGAGTGAGGAGTAAGACAATGGAATACAAATCTGTGAGACTTAGGATTGCCAGGGTCTATACACTGGCCACAACAACCCTGTGCAGCCCTACAGGTTGGGGTCAGAGTGGCTGGAGAGCAGCCAGGCAGAAAGGGACCTGGGGGTATGGGTTGATAGTAGGCTGAGCATGAGCCAGCAGGGTGCCCAGGTGGCCAAGAAGGCCAATGGCATCCTGGACTGCATCAGGAACAGTGTGGCCAGCAGGAGCAGGGAAGTCATTTTGCCCTGTACTCGGCACTGGTTAAACCACACCTTGAGTCCTGTGTCTAGTTCTAGGCCCCTCGATTTAAGAAGGGCTTTGAGACACTTGAACATGTCCAGAGAAGGGCAACAAAGCTGGGGAGGGGTTTGGAGCACAGACCTGTGAGAAGAGGCTGAGGGAGCTGGGGTTGTTTAGCCTGGAGAAGAGGAGGCTTAGGGGAGAGTTTCTTGCTCTCTACAACTACCTGAAGGGAGGTTGTAGCCAGGTGAGGGTTGGTCTCTTCTCCCAGGCAACCAGCATCAGAACAAGAGGACACAGTCTCAAGCTGAACCAGGGGAGGTTTAGACTGGATGTTAGGAAGAAGTTCTTCCCAGAGAGATTGGCCATTGGGATGTGCTGCCCAGGGAGGTGGTGGAGTCACCATCCCTGGAGGTTTTCAAGAGGGGACTGAACAAGGCACTTGGTGCCCTAGTCTAGGAGGCATGAGGTGTTGGTTGACAGGTTGGACTTGATGATCTTTGAGGTCTTTTCCAACCTTATTGATTCTGTGATTCTATGAAAAGGAAATCAGCTGCCTAAGGGAGTCCAAAAGAAGCTCTCCAGACTTTTTCTTGCTGCCTGCCTGCTGTCAGCAATCTCCCCATAAGTCATCAAGTGAGAAACGTATTGCGCGACAAAAGAGAAAGGTCACTCAGCACAACAAGTCAGCAACAGTTTGGAAAGGTTACACATTACAGTGACAATTGTGAGCACCACACTTTTTCCATGGCTGAGCAGCGAGGCAGTGAAGTTTCATTAAAAGCAGAGGGATGTTATTACACTCTCATAATTTGCCTGGCAGACGTGCAGCCGCATTTTTCATCGGGCCAAGCCTGGGCCATGGTGCGCAGTGAGGGGACCAATAAATAGTGAATTACAATAATCAATATGGGAAATGACAAAAGCATTAATCAACATTGCAGCAGTGTCCTGACCTAGGAAGAAATTAGTTTTGTGGAGATCACGTAAATACTAGATAAATTACCCACTGGGCCAAATGAATGGCTCATGGAACTCCGTTGCTGATCCATGCAGCTGCTGACACTTTTGGGTCTAGTGATGAATTTGGGATGATTACATTTTGACATGGAATCATACTGAGTCAGGCAATTAGCATAGCAACATTTTCATAAGGACTTATTTTGATGTAAAATTTATGTAGATTCAGCTGTGCTCATGCATTTTTATACATACAGTTTTTTGTTTGCTTGCATGCTGTGGTAGTTTTGAGCTATGCCTTTAACATTTTTCACAGATCTTAAGCAGAGAAGTAGTAAAATGTAATTAAATCACTATTGGGTGTGAAAAGGAAAATAAAGATCATTCTAAATTATTTCATTGGAGAGATATCTGCCATATGTGCTTGTACCAAAATAATCTCCCTCTCCTCTCCTCTCCTCTCCTCTCCTCTCCTCTCCTCTCCTCTCCTCTCCTCTCCTCTCCTCTCCTCTCTCTCCTCCTCTCCTCTCTCTCTCTCTCTCCTCTCCTCTCCCTCTCTCTCTCCTCTCTCTCTCTGAACCTCTCCTCTCCTCTCCTCTCCTCTCTGAACCTCTCCTCTCTCCTCTCCTCTCTGAACCTCTCCTCTGAACCTCTCCTCTCCTCCCTCTCCTCTCCTCTCCTCCCTCTCCTCTCCTCTCCTCTCCTCTCCTCCTCTCCTCTCCTCTCCTCCTCCCTCTCCTCTCCTCTCCTCTCCTCTCCTCTCCCTCTCCTCTCCTCTCCTCTCTGAACCTCTCCTCTCCTCTCTCCTCTCTGAACCTCTCCTCTCTGAACCTCTCCTCTCTGAACCTCTCCTCTCCTCTCTGAACCTCTCCTCTCCTCTCCTCTCTGAACCTCTCCTCTCTGAACCTCTCCTCTCCTCTCTGAACCTCTCCTCTCCTCTCCTCTCCTCTCCTCTCCCTCTCTGAACCTCTCTGAACCTCTCCTCTCCTCTCCTCTCCTCCTCCACCTCCCTGGGCAGCACATTTCTTCCTAACATCCAGCCTGAACTTCTCTTGGCACAACTTGACACTGTGTCCTTTTGTTCTGGTGCTGGTTGTCTGGGAAAAGAGAACAACCCCCACCTGGCTACAACCTCCCTTCAGGTAGTTGTAGACAGAAGTAAGGTCTCCCCTGAGCCTCCTCTTCTCCAGGCTAAGCAACCCCAGCTCCCTCAGCCTCTCTTCACAGGGCTGTGCTCCAAACCCCTCCCCAGCTTTGTAGCGCAGCGAGAGAAAATTAGTCTTAAAATTTGTGTGCTGCAATTAACCTTTCAGACATTCATTCTTTCTGTCTGAGCTTTTTGACCAAGGTGATATGGGGGCAGCAGAGAAGACATGTTTTGTCTCAGGAGCTATATAATTTCAAGTACATGTTTATTGCAATTATTTATATGTACTCACAAGCTTAAGAGTGAATTCCTTGAGTACTGCATCCAGTTCTGGAGCCCCTGTTACAGGGATGATCTGGAGGTGCTGGGAGGTGTCCAGAGAAGGGCCACGAGGATGAGCAGAGGGTTGGAGCTGCTCTGCTATGAGGACAGACTGAGGAAGTTGGGGCTGTTCAGTCTGGAGAGCAGAAGGCTTTGAGGAGACTTAATTGTAGCCTTCCAGCATCTGAAGAGGGCTACAAGAAAGCTGGGGAGAGACTTTTGAGGGTGTCAGGGAGGGATAGGAATAGGAGGAATGGAACGAAAATAGAAATGGGTAGATTCAAATTGGATGTGAGGAAGAAGTTCTTCCCCATGAGGGTGGTGAGACACTGGCACAGGTTGCCCAGGGAGGTGGTGGCAGCCTCGACCCTGGGGGTTTTTAAGGCCAGGCTGGATGTGGCTGTGAGTATCCTGCTGTAGTGTCAGATGTCCCTGCCCATGGCAGGGGGTTTGGAACTGGCTGATCTTTGAAGTCCCTTCCAACCCTAACAATTCTATGAATTTGAGTCCTGTTTAGTCTCTGGTTTTGGTTTTGTTTTTACCATTAAATCCTCAGCATGTTTTTGTTCTGTATGTAGAAAGCATATGAAAAAGAAATGAAAATGACAAGCTGGCTGACATAGTGCTGATCTGAACTGATCCTGCCAATGGCTCAGAGTTCTTCACTTACAAGGATGGGTTTTTGGACTGTTCACTCAGTTCCTGTTAACAACAGCAACAAAACAAAACAAAAAAAACCCAGAGTGAGATCCATTAGACTCCTCAATTGCTAGTGACTGTCAGTCAAGAGTTTGTTCTCACTTTGGCTAACTCTGACTTTGGTAGATGAAAAGAATACCCACGAGGTCACTGAATAATTCAGGAGAGGCTCAGAGGCTGACCAACAGCATTAAACTGAATTTATACACCCATTAAGGCCGAGCCAGAACAATAAAAGTTAATATGCAGGTAAGGAATTGAAAGAACAGAGATGTCTCAAGCAATCTTCATACTATAGGTAGATTGAACACACTCCTTTATCTTATTTCTGGTCACAAAACTTGTGGTTCTCACTTTCCAGGCTGGATGTGGCTCTGAGCAACCTGCTCTAGTGTGAAGTATCCCTGCTCATGGCAGGGGGCTTGGAACTAAATGATCCTGAGGTCCCTTGAGGTCCCTGACAGTTCTATGATTCTAAAAGGAGGATATGCAATATGGACACTAAAGGAGAAAGGATACAAACAAAACACAAACTTTCTCAATCACAGTGGCAGAGCTCTGCTGCAGAAGAAGCTGGGCGAGATAGAGCCATAAGATCATAGAATCATTAAGGTTTCAAAGACCTCTAAGATCAAGTCCAACTGTCAACTCAACACCACCACACCCACTAAATCATGTTTCAAAGTGCCATGTTTGAATGTTTTTTGAAGCCCCTCAGGGATGGTGACTACACCACCTCCCTGTGCAGCTTGTTCCAGGGCTTAAAAATGTTATTTTGGTGTCTGTGAATGTGCAGCTTTTGCCACACTAACACACTGGAAAGATATTCTGTTAGAAGCAGTAGCTAGACTTCTGTGCCAAGTGGGGATTGCCTTTCGTTTCATAGCTTACATTGAAATCATAGAATGATAGAATTGTTAGGGTTGGAAGGGATCTCAAGGATCATCCAGTTCCAACCCTCCTGCCATGGGCCAGGGACACCTCACGCTAGATCAAGGTTGCTCAGAGCCACATTCAGCCTGACCTTAAAAACCTCCAGGGATGAGGCTTCCACCACCTCCCTGGGCAACCTGTGCCAGTGTCTCACCACCCTCATGGGGAAGAACTTCTTCCTAACATCCAATCTGATTCTCCCCACTTCAAGTTTTGTTCCATTCCCCCCAGTCCTATCACTCTCTCACACTCTCAAAAGTCCCTCCCCAGCTTTCTTGTAGCCCCCTTCAGATACTGGAAGGCTACAATTAGGTCTCCTGGGAGCCTTCTCTTCTCCAGCCTGAACAGCCCCAACTCCCTCAGTCTGTCCTCACAGGAGAGGTGCTCCAGCCTAAAAAAAAGCCATGTTAGAAAAACCTCAGATGCATGAGGATCCAAAAATGGAGGACCAGGGTAGGAAATCCAGGCTGCAGGGAAGGGAAAAAGTTAAATCTTTGATTCAGAAACCTGGTAGTCAGTTGAGTCATGCTGAACACTTCCAGATTCATCCCTTTGCTCTTCCCACCACTGTGGTCCTGATGAAAGCTTAAGTGTTAAAGAAACCAAGTCAGTAACAGCTGAGAACAGACTGGAACTCATTTTGGATAAGATGTGCAGGAATATATAATAAAGGACATTATTACTGCCCAACCACCAACAATGAAAGAGGCATCATTAAGTGTCTACACAATTTTAAGCATGTTTATTGATGAGTCATTGATCAACAACTTATTTTTATTCCATTAGAATTTAGTTACTTTGCCCAGTTTCTTTCAGCCACTTAAAAATACTTCAGGAGTTATAAAGCTGGAGCACCTCTCCTGTGAAGGTAGATTGAAGAAGTTAGGGCTGTTCAGTCTGGAGAGGAGCAGGCTCCGAGGAGACCTTATTGTGGCCTTCAGTATCTGAAGGGGGCTACAAGAAAGCTGGGGAGGGACTTTTTAAGGGTGTCAGGGATTGACAGGACTGGGGGGAATGGATCCAAGGTAGAGGAAGGGAGATTTAGGTTAGATATCAGGAAGAAATTCTTCCCCATGAGGGTGGTGAGACACTGGCACAGGTTGCCCAGGGAGGTGGTGGAAGCTTCATCCCTGGAGGTTTTTAAGGGCAGGCTGGATGTGGCTGTGAGCAACCTGCTGTAATGTGAGGTGTCCCTGCCCATGGCAGGGGGGTTGGAGTGATGGTGACTCCACCACCACCCTGGGCAACACATTCCAACGGCCAATCTCTCTTTCTGGGAAGAACTTCCTCACATCCAACCTGAACCTCCCCCGGTGCAGCTTGAGACTGTGTCCTCTTGTTCTGGTGCTGCTTGCCTGGGAGAAGAGACCAACCCCCTCCTGGGTACCACTTACATTCAGGTAGTTGTAGACAGCCATAAGGTCTCCTCTGAGCCTCCACTTCTCCAGGCTAAGCAACCCCAGCTCCCTCAGTCTCTCCTCAAAGTGCTGTGCTCCAGATCCCTCCCCAGCTTTGTTGCCCTTCTCTGGACACTGTCCAGCAACTCAACATCTTTCCTAAACTAAAACCTCGCCTTTCAGCCTGTATTCATTGCAATTCTAACCACATTTAATATAAAACACAACATATTTCCCATTAGTCTTCTACTCATTTAGCTTTTTGATGCTCTGGAATAAGTTTTTACACTAGCAACGTTAATGCTCATAGCAACCAAAATTGCTTCCCACATCCACAGAGTTGAAAGTCTTTGGAAAGTAAGACATCACACAAATCATTAGGAAAGGAAATAGAGAAAGGAGCTGATTTCTTGACTAAAAGTCAGCCTTGTGAGTCAAAGTGAATTTAAATAATTGTTTTTTTCAATTTGAAGCAGGCTTGCAGGAAAGCCTATTGTTTCCTTTGACACAGTAAAACAATTTTCAGAACAGGCAGGCTTGTTTGAAATGGCTGTGTAGGTGTCATGCTTAGCTAATCACCAAATGTCACTCTCAGAAGTATTAATGTATTCCTCTATGAATGGGAAGCAAAGCAATGTGCTTTGGAAATGAGATCAGCAGACTGCAAGTCTGGAGAATTACTCTTCACTGCCTGTGCCATAATGCCAATTCCTGGCTTCTAGCAATGGGATGGGATGGGATGAGATGGGATGGGATGGGATGGGATGAGATGGGATGGGATGGGATGGGATGGGATGGAATGAATAGAATAGAATAGAATAGAATAGAATAGAATAGAATAGAATAGAATAGAATAGAATAGAATAGAATAGAATAGAATAGAATAGAATTAACTACCTTGGAAAAGACCTTTGAGATCATAAAGTCCAACCTATCACCCAGCACCATCTAATCAACTAAACCATGGCACCAAGCACCCCATACAGTCTCTTCCTAAACACCTCCCAGGACAGTGAGTCCATCACCTCCCTGGGCAGCACATTCCAATGGGCAATCTCTCTTTCTGAGAATTTCTTCCTAACATTCAGCCTAAACCTCCCCTGGTGCAGCTTGAGACTGTGTCCTCTCGTTCTGGTGCTGGTTGCCTGGGAGAAGAGACCAACCCACACCTGGCTACAACCTCCCTTCAGGTAGTTGTAGACAGCAAGAAGGTCTCCCCTGAGCCTCCTCTTCTCCAGGCTAAGCAAGCCCAGCTCCCTCAGCCTCTCCTCACAGGGCTGTGCTCCAGACCTCTCCCCAGCCTCGTTGCCCTTCTCTGGACATGTTCAAGAGTCTCAATATCCTTCTTAAACTGAGGAGCCCAGAACTGGACACAGGACTCAAGGTGTGGACTAACCAGTGCTGAGTACAGGGCAGAATGACTTCTCTGCTGCTGCTGGCCACACTATTCTTGATGCAGGCCAGAATGCCATTGGCTTTGTGGGGGAAAATAAAGAAATAAAATGCAGCTGCAGCTAGACTGAGTTCTGTGTTTGTTTGTAATACCTAATTCTGTCATATGAGAGGTTTTGGGGGTTTTTCACTAAAAAAAGGAAGATGAAGAAGAAGGAAAAGAAAGAGAAAGGCATGAAGCATGCTCCAGTGACTGTAGAAAGGATTTGAAAAGTAGACTACTCTCTCTTCAATATCAGAACAATCATCTGTTTCTGAGTTTCATCCTTCAGACACCTTTGATCTGATTCCCATTTCCCATCTTGCAGCTTCAATAGGTATCATGTTGTTTCCTGACATCCTGCCTCATGGTGAGCAGTAGGAACTTGAAAGTGGTATGTAGAAGTCATCTCTGGTGCTGCTTCCTACCCCTGAAAAATAATCTATGCCTAGGAGAAAAAGCATGTATTAGGTCCTGGAAGTTTAGGATCACTTTCTTTTCCTGCTTTGGGATTTTGTGGGTGAAGCTGCTTGGCTCACAGGAGACTTAAAGTTGGTGTAGCTGCCTTAGTTTCATGTAAATATCTACTTACATGTCCTTAGGGCAGCTCCCACGCTGGATTAAGACCAGTACAGTGAAGGTAAAGGAGCTAAGGAAGGAAACTTCCTCCCCTTTCATTGCTGGTGAGATGGCTGGTGACAGAATACAGCTGTACACAACATGTATCTAACTTACACCATTGTTACCTTGTCTGTGTAGCTGTGACTCAGGTTATACTGGCAGCACTAAGCTCCTGGTGCTTTTAGGCCAGGGCTGAAGTACATGTGTTGGTCAACATGTCCCCTTCTGCTGGCACTGGTGTGATTCTTCTCATTAAATTATCTTGAGGCAGAGAATGCAGTAAAGCAAAGGGGAAAGAGAAGAGAGGAAAGGAAGGAGAAGGAGGAGGAGGATGAGAAGGAGGAGGAGGATGTCAAGGTCCGGAGACATTAGATGTCTCGGTCCGGAGACACAGTTCTTTTAAATATTCCCGTGTTGTGAAATGAGAGGCACAAACGAGGCCAAAGTATCAACAGTTAGACTATTTATTAGATAAATAAAGTGGACATAAGAAGGGAAAGGGAGGAAAGAGAGAGAGAGAGAGAGAGGGGACGAGAGATAGAAGAGGAAAGGAATTATATTACCACACCCCTCATCCCCCCCAAGACAGTTAAAGTCTGTGGAGGAAAGGTGCTGCAGGAGATGTTGGGTTTGTAGAGAAACCGTGGTGAGGCTTTTGCTGGAGAACAGCTGTGGTCCTCTGGGGAGATGTTGGGTTGATACAGGAACGGTGCTGAGGCTCCTCTGGGCAGCCTGGGTCTGTGGAGAAAGGGTGCTAAGGCTTGGCTGGAGCTGTGGTCCTCCAGGCAGCTTCTTTTCTCTGGAGCAGCATTGTCCCGGCTTTCTCTTCTCAGCGGCCTGGCCCGTCTCCTGTGTTTTCCTTCATCTCCGTTTTTCTCCCCGTTTTTCTCCTCTGTTTCTCTCCTCTGTTTCTCTCTACAAACCAGTAGTTGCTCCAGTCTTTTATACAGTTTTTAGTCCTTAGGTATGTATTCAAATATTGTCCGTCAGGAATTCCAGTGGCAGGAAATCTGTGTGTTTGGGCAAGATCCTGGCTGGAGGGGGGGGAATCTCCGTCTACCCCATCTCCATCCAGACAAGGCTCAGGAAACAGGTGGAGATTATCTTGCCCTAAAGGTGTGATGGCTGGGTCCTTGGGTCCTTGGGAGGAGAAGGAGGAGGAGGAGGAAGATGAGGAGAAGGAGAAGGAGAAGGAGAAGGAGAAGGAGAAGGAGAAGGAGAAGGAGAAGGAGAGAGAGAAGGAGAAGGAGAAGGAGAAGGAGGAGAAGGAGGAGGAGGAGGAGGAGAAGAAAGAGAAGGGTTGAAAGGAGGAGGAGGAGGGAGAGGAGAAGGAGAAGGAGAAGGAGAAGGAGGGGGAGGGGGAGGAGAAGGAGAAGGAGAAGGAGAAGGAGAAGGAGAAGGAGAAGGAGAAGGAGAAGGAGAAGGAGAAGGAGAAGGAGAAGGAGAAGGAGAAGGAGAAGGAGAAGGAGAAGGAGAAGGAGAAGGAGAAGGAGAAGGAGAAGGAGAAGGAGAAGGAGAAGGAGAAGGAAGGAGAAGGAGAAAGAGAAGAAAGAGGAAGGGTTGAAAAGGAGGAGGAGGAGGGAGAGGGAGAGGGAGGGGGGGGGAGGGAGAGGGAGAGGGAGGGGGGGGGAAGGGGGAGGGAGGAGAAGGAGAAGGAGAAGGAGAAGGAGAGGAGAAGGAGAAGGAGAAGGAGAAGGAGAAGGAGAAGGAGAAGGAGAAGGAGAAGGAGAAGGAGAAGGAGAAGGAGAAGGAGAAGGAGAAGGAGAAGGAGAAGGAGAAGGAGGAGGAGAAGGAGAAGGAGGAGGAGAAGGAGAAGGAGGAGGAGAAGGGGGAAGGAAGTATGTTTGAAAATAGGTCATGGATCATTATGACAATAAGAGTTTCTTCTCTGAAGTCACAGCTTCTGAGACTGAAAACATTTTGACAACTTCAATGTAGCAGATCTAAAGTACTGAAGCACTTCAACATTATTAGCCTCCAAATAAACTGAACCTTCTCTTCAAGAGGAGGCTTTGATCAAAGCCCTGTGCTGTTTATTAGGTTTGTTCCAAGTCAGAGCAGCAATATATGAAATATTTTGACCACCATTTTTGCAGATGATAATTAAGCACTGATGAGAGGGATTTGGGAAATTGGGGGGAGGGTAGGTTTGCTTCATTTGCTATGCTTTGAGCCCAAGAGATATAAAGGAAATTAGTGCTGGAGTCTTTAGGAACACTGGCAGAATACTTAATAGATGTCTAATTTTTATGTGGATTTGGTGGTGTTGTTGTTGTTGCTTAAATTGGGAGAATGAACTGATTTCCCCAAACTGTAGATCCAGTGATTCAATCTCTGCTGGCATCCTGCCTGGGGTGCTTTTTGACCCTGCTAAAATGACTGCTTTTCCTGAGCCAGAATATGTGAAAGGGAAAAAAATATTAGGCAGCTAATCTTGGCACACAGAAAATGTTGACATACATTGCACTCGAATCTGTGAGCTATCAACACTACAACTCTGCTTTTAATTCAGATTTAAGATCAAAGAATCATAGAATTATCAGGGTTGGAAGGGACCTCAAGGATCAGCCAGTTCCAAACCCCCTGCCATGGGCAGGGACACCTCACACCACAGCTCACAGCCACATCCAGCCTGGCTGCAAAAACCTCCAGGGATGAGGCTTCCACCACCTCCCTGGGCAACCTGTGCCAGTCTCTCACCACCTTCATGGGGAAGAACTTCTTCCTAACAGCCAATCTCAATCTACACATTTCTAGTTTTGCTCCATTCCCCCCAGTCCTATCACTCCCTGACACCCTCAAAAGTCCCTCCCCAGCTTTCTTGTAGCCCCTTGCAGATACTGGAAGGCCATAATAAGGTTTCCTGAGAGCCTTCTCTTCTCCAGACTGAACAGCCCCAACTCCCTCAGTCTGCCCTCATAGCAGAGCAGCTCCAGCCCTCTGCTTATCCTCATGGCCCTTCTCTGAACACCTTCCAGTGCCTCCAGATCCTGCCTGTAATAGAGGCTCCAGAACTGGACACAGTACTCCAGGTGGAGTCTCACCAGAGTAGAGCAGAGGGGGAGAATCACCTCCCTCACCCTGCTGACTATGCTTCTCTTGCTGCAGCCCAGGATGTGATTGGCTTTCTGGGCTGCAAGTGCACACTGAGAGCTCCTGTGGAGCTTCTCATCCACCAAAATGGTAATACCAAAATGTTAACTAGATGTTAACTGGAACTTAATTTACTGTTTCAGGTGAATGTGCAGATCCGTTAATCCTGTCAAAACACATTTGGTTTTACATACTTTTAATGACAGACCCTTCAAGATTTGTGTGAGGCACACATTTCACCCTACAAAGAACATTAAGTTGAGCAGTGAAAGGTTAAATTTTCCTTTTCATTTCCTGGGATTTAGGCATCTGCTTTTGTGATTGGCTTTCTGGGCTGCCAGTGCATGCTGCTGCCTCATGTTGAGCTTATCCATTAGGACTCCCAAGTCCTTTTCTTTGGGGCTGCTCTCAAGCCAGTCACTGCCCAACCTATATTGGTGCTTGGGATTGCCCAGACCCAGCTGCAGAACCCTGCACTTGTTGAAGCTCATGAGGTTGGCTTGTGCCCACCTCTCCAGCCTGTCAAGGTCCATCTGGATGGATCCCTTCCCTCCAGCATATCTGCTGCACCACACAGCTTGGTGTCATCAGCAAGCCTGCTGAGGGTGCACTCAGTGCCACTGTCCATTTAGCTATTCTTTAACCAAACTGTGAATTAGAAAGGTTGAAAACCAAACTACAGTGTTTTACTAATACTCTTTAAATAAAACCAAAACACCAAAACACACACCCACCCACCCTTCCTTTTAAATGTTTATTCTTGAGAAGCTGAATGAGTTCCCTGCCAGCATAAGGCAGAAATTCTCATGTATTTACAAACATATTTTCAGTGTTTGTGTTGCTAACCTTCCACGTCTTCATTCTGCACCACTGTTTGCTCATGCTGCAAACACTTGCCAGGTCTGAAAACAGCTTTGCATGATGTGCAGGGAAAAGTTACCCAAACTGAATTTCAAAGTTAATGATCAACATGCCCACAGCAATCACCCAGATTTATGTACCACACTGTGGGCAAAAAGTTTCTCTGGTTGGTTTTCGTTTGGTTTGGTTTTTTGTTTAGTTTAGTTTTGCTTTGCTGGATCAAATAAAATTAGAATCATAGACTTGTCAGGGTTGGAGGGAACCACAAGGATCATCCAGTTCCACCCCCTGCCATGGGCTGGGACACCTCACACAACATCAAGTTGCTCACAGCCACATCCAGCCTGGCCTTGAAAACCTCCAGGGATGGGGAAGCTTCCAACATCTCCCTGGGCAACCTGTGCCAGTGTCTCACCGCCCTCATGGGGAAGAATTTCTTCCTGATATCTAATCTAAATCTCCCTTCCTCTACCTTGGATCCATTCCCCCTTGTCCTATCACTACCTGAGATCCTGAGCAGTCCCTCCCCAGCCTTCTTGTAGCCCCCTGCAGATACTGGAAGGCCACAATGAGGTCACCTCGGAGCCTTCTCTTCTCCAGACTGAACAGCCCCAACTCCCTCAGTCTGTCCTCATAGGAGAGGTGCTCCAGCCCTCTGATCATCCTCGTGGCCCTTCTCTGGACACGTTCCAGCACCTCCAAATCCCTCTTGCAATAGGGGCTCCAGAACTGGACACAGTACTCCAGGTGGGGTCTCACCAGAGCTGAGTAGAGGGGGAGGATCACCTCCCTCGACCTGCTGGCTATGCTTCTCTTGATGCAGCCCAGGATCTGATTGGCCTTGCGGGCTGCAAGTGCACATTGAGAGCTCCTGTTGAGCTTTTTGTCCACCAGCACCCCCAAGTCTCTCTCCTCAGAGCTGCTTTCCAGCCAGTCCCTGCCCAGCCTGGATTTGTGCCTGGGATTGCCTCGACCCAGATACAGGACCCTGCACTTGATCTTGTTGAACTTCATGAGGTTGGCTTGTGCCCACCTCTCCAGCCTGTCAAGGTCCCTCTGGATGGCATCCCTTCCCTTCAAACGTGCCTGCTGCACCACACAGCTTTAGTGTAAGTTAATCTGGTTCAGTGAAAACCTTTTGACAAAGTCACAGCTTTTTGCATGAAAGAAGCTCATGCTGCTGAAAATAGCCCTCCTAAAGAAATAAATAACTTAAACATGTCCTGATCACAGTAATCCAATTGGTTATATAAGTTAAAGGGGATCTTGTTAATTATTTTTTGCTACACAGAGATGCAGAGTTTCCATGAAAGGAGTGATCTTTCTGCTGTGCTCTGTGGGCAACTAATAACCTAAATAAATGAGGCAGGGTAAAGATGGGGTGGGAAAGAGGCATAGGAAAGGTCACAGTGGCCTCATTTGAACTGCAGTAGGGTGGCACCTGTAGAGAAAAGGATGTCTCAGTGACGGTCTATTTAATGCACAGTGCTTTCAGAAGAAAAAATAAAGCAAGCAGCGACAGATTGGACAGGAGCCACACATTTTAGAAGTGAAACACATGACTGCATTGCCCCCAGAAGTGATTGCAATGATTGCAGTGCCCCAGCTGAGGACTACAAGAAAGAAACTTTTATTTAAGTTGTTATTATTAGACAATGATTTGTCTTTCTGAAGAAAGAGATTGGAATGGAATGGAATGGAATGGAATGGAATGGAATGGAATGGAATGGAATGGAATGGAATGGAATGGAGTGGAATAGAATAGAATAGAATAGAATAGAATAGAATAGAATAGAATAGAATAGAATAGAATAGAATAGAATAGAATAGAATTTGCCAAGTTGGAAAAGACCTTCAAGATCATCAAGTCCAACCTATCACCCAACATCATCTAATCAACTAAATCACGGCACCAAATGCCTCTTCCAATCTCTCCTTAAACACTTCCAGTGATGGAGACTCCACCACCTCCCTGGGCAGCACATTCCAATGACCAATGTCTCTTTCTGGGAAGAATTTCTTCCTAACATCCAGCCTAAATCACCCCTGGCACAGCTCAAGACTGTGTCCTCTTGTTCTGGTGCTGGTTGCCTGGGAGAAGAGACCAACCCCCACCTGGCTACAATCTCCCTTCAGATAGCTGTAGACAGCAATAAGGTCTCCTCTGAGCCTCCTCTTCTCCAGGCTAAGCAACCCCAGCTCCCTCAGCTTCTCCTCATAGGGCTTGTGCTCCAAACCCCTCACCAGATATAGGTGTATTGACTGACAAGATCAACAAGAGGTCAATATGAGCCAATGGTGAGATCATGCAGCCCAGAAGGAAAATCATATCCTGGTCTGCATCAAGAGGAGTGTGGCCAGCAGGGCCAGTGAGGGGATTCTGCCCCTTCCCTCTGCTCTGCTGAGACCCCATCTCAAATAGTGCACCCTGTTCTAGTGTCCCCATCATAAGGACACAGAGCTATTTGATCTAGTCCAGAGGAGAGCCACAAGGATGATCCAAGGGCTGCAACACCTCTAATATGAACATAGGCTGCTGGGGTTGTTCAGCCTGGAGAACAGAAGACTCCTTGTGGACCTTAGAGCTGCCTTCCAACACCTGAAGGGATCCTAACAGGGAGGGTGGAGAGAGACTTTTCATAAGGGTGTCTAGAGATAGGACAAGGGGGAGAGGTTTGAAGCTGAGAGAAATTAGGGCTAGACTGGATCTTAGGAAGAAGTTCTTCAGTATGAGTGCAGTGAGATTTTGGAATAGGTTGCCCAGGGAGGCTGTGGCTGCCTCCTCCCTGGGGGTGTTTAAGGCCATGTTGAATGAGGCTTTAAGCAGCTGAGACCCGTTGTGAGCTGTCCCTGATGATAGCAGGGAGATTGCAGTAGATGATCTCCAAGGTCCTTTCCAACCTGAGCCATTCTATGATACTTGTCTGGGAGGCAATCTCTTGCATTTCCCCTTGAACCATTTGATGTAAGCCACTGTCAAAAAATCTCTGTGGAGGTCTAAATGGGCAACTGGCCTAATCAATATGAACATTTCTAGGTGGATGTAATCACTACTACTAAGCCCTTCTCCAGAGGAACAAAAAAAGCTGGGAATTGAATAAACATTGCCCAAACAACCAGGAACTCATCTAAATCAGCAGGTATCATAACCACCTGCAAAGTAAGTTGGAGAATCTGATTTTCTACATCTAAGGCAGCTATTTGGAAGGCTTAATTGCACTAATTGTAATAGGTGTTTCATAATGTTTCATCAAAAACACTGACCCACTCTGCCTAGCAGGTGCTCATTAAGTGGGGAAGATCTGCTATTAATAATCATTTACCCCTGGTGGAAACTGTGTACTGCATGTAATGAAGGCAAAAATTAACTTCTCCAGGAAGATACCCAAGGAAATGTCTCAATGAAGCCAAGCTGAAACTCCTTGCTACTTCCCCACATTCGGTGAACTGGGGAAAGAATGAAGTGGCTCTGGTGACATGGGCCTGATGGAGTGGGTCCAGAAGAGGGCCATGAAAATGATCAGGGGGTTGGAGCACCTCTACTATCAGGACAGGCTGAGGGAGCTGGAGGTGTTCAGCCTGGAGAAGAAGAGGCTCCAGGGAGACCTTTAGGTCAGGGAGACAATTAGGTCACCTCGGAGCCTTCTCTTCAGTCTGGAGAAGAGAATGCTCCAAGGTGACCTCATTGTGGCCTTCCAGTATCTGAAGGGGGCCTACAGGAAGGCTGGGGAAGGACTTCTCAGGATCTCAGGTAGTGATAGGACTAGGGGGAATGGAATGAAGCTGGAGGTGGGGAGATTCAGGCTAGACGTGAGGAGGAAGTTCTTCCCCATGAGAGTGGTGAAGCCCTGGAATGGGTTGTCCAGGGAGGTGGTTGAGGCCCCGTCCCTGGAGGTGTTTAAGCCCAGGCTGGATGAGGTTCTGGCCAGGCTGATCTAGTGTGGGGTGTCCCTGCCCATGGCAGGGGGGTTGGAACTAGATGATCCTTGTGGTCCCTTCCAACCCTGAATGATACTGTGGTACTATGATACCTTCTTGTTGAACCTCAACAGATAAGATTCAGTAGCTGCAATTTCTAGTCAAGGGAAAGTCAACTTAGAAAGAGGCTTTTATTCTTATTCTTTCTTTTATTGGTTTAGATGACTAACTATACAGAGCAAATGGACAAAGAAAGTGGCAAATTCTTCACTCCTTTTTGTCTTAAAAACAACTTACTAAGATATTCACTCAGGTGCACTCTGGTGGACTGGATAAATGGCTTGTGGGCTGTATTACCCAGGTCAAAGTGGACTATCTGGTGGGATTTTCTATCTTTAAAAATCTATGAATCTACCAGAAACTTACAACACATAGTTGATTTCAGCCCCTCCTACCTGCTGGAGGTATGATGAGATTCAAAGCAGTGTAGGAATTTAAGCAGAATTAGTCTGCCTTAACCTTTATTTCATAGCTTGTCAGGTCTCCTTTCTGCCTCCACTTCATCTTTTTCTTGCTTATAAATATTTGAGCCAGTTCTCTCAATTAATTCAAACGGAAGAAGTATGAATTCAAAATCAAACAGGACACAGCTTTAGTCTAGGATAAATGAACATACATCCAAAGGCCTGTTTTCTGCTTTTGCAGTAAAAAGATCTTTCTCTTCTCAGCTGGTTTTAATCACTAACAAGGACAGACCCAGAGCCTCCTTACTCAGAAAGAAAACGTGGCTGTGGTGTGCTCAGCCCCAGCCCCAGAATGGAAAGGCAACAGCTTGTGCAAGGTCTGGTCTGGTCTATTCTATTCTATTCTATTCTATTCTATTCTATTCTATTCTATTCTATTCTATTCTATTCTATTCTATTCCATTCCATTCCATTCCATTCCATTCCATTCCATTCCATTCCATTCCATTTTTATTCTATTCTATGCTATTCTATTCTGTGCTATTCTGTTCCATTCCGTTCCGTTCCATTCGACTCCATGCATTTCATTCCATTCCAATTTCATTCTATTCTACTCCATTCTATTCTAATTTCATTCTGTTCTATTCCATTCCATGCCAATTTCATTCTATTCTATTCCATTCCATTCTAATTTCATTCTATTCTATTCCATTCCATGCCTATTCTATTCTATTCTATTCTATTCTATTCTATTCTATTCCATTCCATTCCATTCCATTCCATTCCATTCCATTCCATTCCAATTTCATTCTAATTTCATTCTATTCTATTCTATTCTATTCTATTCTATTCTATTCTATTCTATTCTATCTAACTTATGCTCCCAGCATGCATGCTACCCTCTAGCTGTAAGCACTACTAAACCCAAAGCTTATTACAAGGACTGACAAAGTGCAGTGTCAGTATTTTTTTCTTCTTATTATTGTTATTATATTTTTGCCTGTGTGGTTGAAAATCTTTGACAATATCAGAGGAGATCCTACCATGGCAGGAGAAACAGGTAATGTCCAGAATCACTTCCTGCAGCCTGTAAACATCGATGCTCATGATTCTCATCCAGTATTACCAGTCAAATGTGAGCAAACCAAGCTGTAAATCTTACAGCCTTGCATTTTGGAGAATCATACAATTGTTTGGGTTGGAAGGGACCTCAAGGATCATCCAGTTCCAACCCCCCTGCCATGGGCAGGGACCCTCACACTACAGCAGGGTGCTCAGAGCCACATCCAGCCTGACCTTAAAAACTCTCAGGGATGAGGCTTCCACCACCTCCCTTGGTAACCTGTGCCAATCTCTCACCATCCTCATGGGGAAGAACTTCTTCCTAACAGCCAATCTGAATCTACCCATTTCTAGTTTTGTTCCATTCCCCCCAGTCCTATTGCTCCCTGACACCCTCCAAAGTCCCTCCCCAGCTTTCTTGTAGCCCACTTCAGATAGTGGCAGGCCACAATTAGGTCTCCTTGGAGCCTTCTCTTCTCCAGCCTGAACATCCCCAACTCCCTCAGTCTGGCCTCATAGGAGAGGAGCTCCAGCCCTCTGCTCATTTTCCAACAGACCATTTCAAAGAGATGCACTAACTTGCCTGGGACACGTTTAGTCTGTTTTAACAATACCTCAGAAATACTCTTACAAGCCCAGGTGGCTAATGCAGCTTAACAGATGTGCAAATTTTGTCTGGGGATTACAAAAGAAGAAAAAGAAATAAAAATAAAAAAGAAAGTTTATGAAATGTTGTCATTTGGCAGATGGGTAGCAGCTCAGTGGACTGTTAGGTTGATTACTCCAGAGTTTCTGCAGTCAGAGGAATAGCCCCAGCCTGAGGGCTTTTTGCATAGTCACTGTTCCTTGGGTTGCAAGCTTTGATTTATTAAAGAAAGAAGAATGAAACTGAAGACCTCAGGGTCCTGTTCAATATCTTTATTGATGATCTGGATGAGGGGATTGAGTGTGTCATCAGTAAATTTGCAGATGACACAAAGATGGGAGCAGGTGTTGATCTGTTAGAGGGTAGAAGGGCTCTGCAGAGGGACCTTGACAGGCTGGACAGATGGGCAGAGTCCAACAGGATGGCATTCAACAAGTCCAAGTGCCAGGTGCTGCACTTCGGCCACAACAACACCATGCAGTGCTACAGGCTGGGGTTGGAGTGGCTGGAGAGCAGCCAGGCAGAAAGGGACCTGGGGTGTACTGATTGACAGCAAGCTGAACATGAGCCAGCAGTGTTCCCAGGTGGCCAAGAGGGCCAATGGCATCCTGGCCTGCATCAGGAATAGCATGGCAGGAGAAGCAGGGAAGTCATTGTGCCCTGTACTCAGCACTGGTTAGGCCACACCTTGAGTCCTGTGTCCAGTTGTGGGTTCCTCAATTAGGAAGGATATTGAGACACTTGAAGGTGTCCAGCAAAGGGCAATGAGGCTGGATAGACACCTCGAGTACAGCCCTATGAGGAGAGGCTGAGGGAGCTGGGGTTGCTTTGCCTGGAGAAGAAGAGGCTCAGGGGAGACCTTCTTGCTGTCTACAACTCCTGAAAGGCAGTTACAGCCATTTGGGGATTGGTCTCTTCTCCCAGGCAACCAGCACCAACACAAGAGGACACAGTCTCAAGCTGCACCAGGGGAAGTTTAGGCTGGAGGTGAGGAGAAAGTTCTTCACAGAGAGAGTTGTTACCATTGGAATGTGCTGCCCAGGGAGGTGGTGGAGTCACCGTCCCTGCATGTGTTTAAGAGGGGATTGGACTTTGGGAAAGAATAGGGAGACAATTCCTTTGGGCTAAACAGCTACTTTCTCTACTAAATTTGGGGATTATTTCTTACTATTTCATCCTCTATACCTAAATTGCACTTTAAACTTTTTCTATTAGTTGTAATTACCTTACAGTAGTGATATGAAGGCTTGGACAATGCTTCTGGTCTAAGAATAGCTCCCACCATTTAACGGAAAAGCTCTCAGGGATCTAATTTCCTATTCTTTTACAATGGTCCCCGTGTTTCTTGGTGACTCACAATCTTCCTGTGAGCTGCAGCAGGCAAGATAAAGAGAAAACAGTTTTGTGGTGGAGCAGCAAAACAGTTATCTTAAAAAGAGTAGCCTGCTTCTCCCAACTAAGAGAAATTTTCTGCCTTGGTGCTTATATATTATGTATGAAATTCAAGGATGCAAAAAGTAGCAAAAGGCAAGAGCTTAAATGCCAAAAATATCCACTAACCATCTTAACTTAAAATGTCCAAAGGAGAGCTATGCATGTTGAAATAGTAATCACAGAATCACAGCATGTTAGAGATAGGAAGGGACCTCCACAGGTCAGCAAGTCCAACCCCCTTGCCAAGCAGGATCAGCCTGGGCAGACCACACAGGAATGCAGCCAGGTGGGTTTTGAAAGTCTTCAGAGAAGGAGACTGCACAACCTCTCTGGGTAGCCTGCTCCGGGGCTCTGTCACCCTCACTGTAAAGAAGGTTCTCCTCATGTAGAGGGGGAGCTTCCTGTGCTCCAACTTATACCTGTTGGCCCTTTAGAATACTGTAGAGTAGAATAGTGTAGAGTAGAATAGTGGTGAGTGGAGTGGAGCGGAGTGGAGTGGAGTGGAGTGGAGTGGAGTGGAGTGGAGTGGAGTGGAGTGGAACAGAACGGAACGGAACAGAACCGAACAGAATAGAATAGAATAGAATAGAATAGAATAGAATAGAATAGAATAGAATAGAAAGAATAGAATAGACCAGGTTGGAAAAGACCTTTGAGATCAACAAGTCCAACCTATCACCCAACACCATCTAATCAACTACACTGTGGCACCAAGCACCCCATCCAGTCACTTCCTAAACACCTCCAGTGATGGTGACTCCACCACCTTCCCAGGCAGCACATTCCAATGGCCAATCTCTCTTTCTGGGAAGAACTTCTTCCTTACATCCAGCCTAAACCTCCCCTGGTTCAGCTTGAGACTATGTCCTCTTGATCTGGTGCTGGTTGCCTGGGAGAAGAGACCAACCCCCTCCTGACTACAACCTCCCTTCAGGTAGTTGCAGACAGCAATAATGTCTCCCCTGAGCCTCCTCTCTCCAGGCTAAGCAACCCCAGCTCCCTCAGCCTCTCCTCACAGGGTTGTGCTCCAAACCCCTCCCCATCTTTGTTGCCCTTCTCTATTACTCGGTACCAGCAAAGAGAATACCCACCAATCACTAATGTGTTTTGTGTGGAAAGTTTGCTCCCCTAAACAATGTCATTATTTAATTCATTATTGCAAGAAAATTCTGAAAACTGAGTTAATATTTTTTCCCCATCCATTCCTTTAGTAGGGAGGAATTTAACTACACAGCAAAAGGCAGATTCTAAATGGAGTTAGGAGGAATGTGAGTTTAGAAGCGGCTGCACTCCACCACTGCATCTCACCCTGCATTCAATTACCTATCTGTTTGTCACATTGCAGCTCTTGCAGCTCAAATTTCCCATGTCAGCAAATTCACTTCTGACAGAATTTCTTTTAGAAAGTGTCTACAAAAAATTGCTTCCCCTACAATTCCTTTTTTTCTCCCTCTTCCAAAAAAAGGCAAAGAGGAATAACAATTGGTTTGTTTATAGAATCAGAGAATCAACAAGGTTGGAAAAGACCTCAAAGATCATCATGTCCAACCTGTCACCCAACACCTCATGACTACTAAACCATGCAAAAGAAACCCAATACTTGATGAAACTTTGGGTAGAACAATAGCATTCATTCTATGGGAAGGTTTAAATCTTCCTTAGACACAACCCCCTTCCTTAGACACAAGCCAAAATACAAAACAGGCTTGATTTAGTATGTTCAGAGCCAGAGGTGGAAGCTTTCTGAATGTGTTAAAAGAGCATCATGAGCAGAGCTGTGAAAGCATCAACCTGACATTCCTATCTGAAAGCAATTTCCCACATACAGCTCAGCAGAGAAGCTGGAGAGATGCTGGAGACAAAAAGAGACAGACAGCAAGTCAAAGGCTGGCATGACTGACCAAGCAGAGATTAATCCTGCTGCAAGGCAGGTGGCAAAAAGCAAAGATGCAGCACTGCACTTCATGGCAAAAGCCAGGCTGGACGAGGCTCTGGCCAGCCTGAGCTAGTGTGGGGTGTCCCTGCCCATGGCAGGGGGGTTGGAACTAGATGATCCTTGTGATCCCTTCCAACCCTGTCTGATACTATGATACTATGATGATGTTGGAGAGGAAAGAGACTAACATGGGACAATCCACCTCATCTGCAACACGCATGGATGCAGTACCCTTGGTATCCAATGAGATCTGGACAGGTTGAGAGCTGGGTGCAGGCAAACCTCATGAAGTTCAGTAAGGACAAGTGCAGGGTCCTGCATCTGGGTAGGAATAACAGCAGGCTCCAGTACAGGTTAGAGGCTGCCCTGCTGGAAAGCAGCTCCACAGAGTGCTGGTGGACAGCAAGTTCTGTGTGAAACAACAATGTGCCCTTTTGGCCAAGAGACCTGATGGTGTCCTGGGGTGCATCAAGAAAAGTGTGGCCAGCAGGGCTAGGGAGGTTCTTCTCCCCCTCTACTCTGCCCTGCTGAGACCACACCTGGAATACAGTGTTCAGTTTTGGGCTCCCCAGTTCAAGAGAGACAGAGACCTGCTGGAGAGAGTCCAATGGAGAGCCACAAGGATGATTAGGGTACTTGAGCATCTCCCCTGTGAAGAGAGACTGAGAGCCCTGGGGCTGTTTAGTTTTGAGAAGAGAAGACTCAGAGAGGATCTGATCAATGTCTATCAATATCTGAGGGGTGGGTGTCAAGTGGAGGGGGCCAAGTTCTTTTCAGTGTTGCACACTAATTAGTCAAGAAACAACAGGATCAAGCTTGAACATAGAAGATTTCAGCTCAACATGAGGAGAAACTTCTTTACAGTGAGAGTGACAGAGCCTTGGGGCAGGTTGCCCAGAGAGGTTGTGGAGTCTTCTTCTCTGGAGACTTTCAAAACTCACCTGGATGCATTCCTATGCAGACTGCCCTAGGTCATCCTGCTCTGGCAGGGGATTGGACTGGATGACCACAGAGAGAGTGATTTGCATTGGAATGAGCTGCCCAGGGAGGTGGTGGAGTCGCTGTCTGTGGAGGTCTTCAAGAAAAGACTGGGTGAGACATGTAGTGGTCTAGTTGAGTAGATAGGGCTGGGTGATAGGTTGGACCAAATGATCTTGGAGTCTCTTCCAACCTATTGTATTCTATGATTCTAAGATCTCTGGAGGTCCCTTCCAACCTCTAATGTACTGTGATACTGTGACACTATGATAACCACTTCTCACAGATTTGTTCTCACAGATTTGTACCAGAAACTCTTTGGACAATTGCATTCTGTGGATATATTATTGTACTGATAACTGCACTGGGAGGAGAATTTTGAGTGAAGATCTTCAGGCTTTGTGTGAATATATATTTATATTTGCTGTCTACAGCTACCTGAAGGGAGGTTGTAGCCAGGTGGGGGTTGGTCTCTTCTCCCAGGCACCCAGCACCAGAACAAGAGGACACAGTCTCAAGCTGTGCCAGGGGAGGTTTAGGCTGGATGTAAGGAAGAAGTTCTTCCTAGAAAGAGAGATTGGCCATTGGAATGTGCTGCCCAGGGAGGTGGTGGAGTCACCATCACTGGAGGTGTTTAAGGAGAGATTGGAAGAGGCACTTGGTGCCATGGTTTTAGTTGATTAGATGGTGTTGGATGATAGGTTGGACTCGATGATCTCAGAGGTCTTTTCCAACCTGGCCTATTCTATTCTATTCTATTCTATTCTATTCTATTCTATTCTATTCTATTCTATTCTATTCTTTTCTATTCTATTCTATTCTATTCTATTCTATTCTGTTCTGTTCCGTTCCTTTCCATTCCATTCCATTCCATTTTATACCCTTCACTGGGCTCCCTAACTCCTTGCCATATTACTGGTGATCATGCTCTGTGTTATAGAATCATAGAATGCTATGGGTTGGAAGGGAAGATCTTCAGTTGAGATGACATGAAGAGGAGCTCCTTCAGTGCTCACTTCTTTTCCAAGCACTTATGAGGAGGGATGTCTCACAGACTGAGCTACAGGAACAGGTGAGCAGTCTTAAGGAGAGGATTGTGGCTCTAATTCTCAGTGGGGCTCAACTCCATCACTCCATGAACAGTAAACAGCTCAGCCTGTACAATGTGCAGCCCCTGGAGAGCAAGCAGCAGGGCTCAGATGCAAGCAGCTCCCTGTTAGCTCCTTTTTCACCCCCTGTTGTTGCAGGTTTGGCATTGACCAAAGCAGCTCTGCAGGCTTTAACCTTTTCCACCGACAGAATCAGAAAGGAACTTTAGCAAGCTCAGCTGTGGATACCAAGCCAAGGACTCACCATATGGTGTTTTTGTTTCACACAAGAGGAAAGATTGCTTCAAAGACCAAGGGCCGAATTCATCCCTGGTGCAAGGCTATTAAACTCAGTGGTGCTAGACCAAGCATGAACTCGACCACAAACTAATTCTGCGTGATGGGGAACAGGAGTCAAGGATGTATTTTTAATAGCCCAAGGATGTCTGTAAGGTAAACTCAGCTGAGCCAAGTTTGGTTTTTTTATGTCTAACCAACATCTGCTCACTGAAAGCCTGCAGCACACTGGAACCATTTCCCAACCCCCTCTCCCTCCCTCCATCTCTACAACCACAGTGATCTGCTGTGATAGCCAGAGATGGTGAAAAAGGCCTGCTTAATGAGAAAATGGGCACCACAAATGAGCTGGAAGTTGTTACACTAAAAATCCCCTGACACTGCTTTAGTGATTCCATATTTCACACATGACAAGAAAACTTTCCAGCAACGAGTTTATTGACAGCAGATTAATTTTGAGCCATTGCTGCCACCATGTGCATTTGGTTAGGCCACACCTTGAGTCCTGTGTCCAGTTCTGGGCTCCTCAGTTTAGGAAAGATGTTGAGATGCTGGAAGGTGTCCAGAGAAGGGCAACAAAGCTGGGGAGGGGTTTGGAGCACAGCCCTGTGAGGAGAGGCTGAGGGAACTGGGGTTGCTTAGCCTGCAGAAGAGGAGGCTCAGAGGAGACCTTGTTGCTGTCTACAACTCCCTGAAGGGAGGTTGTAGCCAGGTGGGGGTTGGTCTCTTCTCCCAGGCAACCAGCATCAGAACAAGAGGACACAGTCTCAAGCTGTGCCAGGGGAGGTTTAGGCTGGATATGAAGAAGAAATTCTTCCCAGCAAGAGAGATTGGCCATTGGAATGTGCTGCCCAGGGAGGTGGTGGAGTCACCATCACTGGTGGTGTTTAAGGAGAGACTGGATGGGGTACTTGGTGCCATGGTTTAATTGATTAGATGGTGTTGAGTGACAGCTTGGACTTGATGATCACAAAGGTCTCTTCCAACCTGGTTAATTCTATTCTATTCTATTCTATTCTATTCTATTCTATTCTATTCTATTCTATTCTATTCTATTCTATTTCACATATGACAAGAAAACTTTCCAGCAATGAGTTTATTGACAGCAGATGATTTTTGAGCCATTGCTCTCACCATGTGCATTAAAGAAATGAGTCCAGGGGACAATGGGCTGTGAGCTAAGCCAAGCTGCTGAGAGTCTAAACCCCTCTTTTACATTTTTCAGAGCATTTGATGTGGAGATCAATGAGAGGGCTTATTTCAAGTCCTCTTCTGTAGCACAGCAGCTCTGCCATGCAGAACTCCCCAAATGCAGGCATTCAGTAAAGTGCAGGCTGCTACACTGCTTTTTTTTCATCTTTCCAGCAAGTTATCTCATTTTTACAGGGAGATGTTGCTCGGATGAACTGGTTCAAAGGTGAAAAGTAAATGAGGGACCTGGCTTTTAAACTTGATGAGCTATTAAATAGATGGTCGGCGGGGGGGGAGGGAAAAAATTGGTTGTTAACACGAGTCAGGTTGTCTACCCTGACTACTGCTGTTACCTTAGCAATAATACCTGGGAGAGATTAGAGAAGAGATTCTGGAAGGCTGGGATAATGGCTGGCAAAGCTGTGCTCAAGGTAATGTAAGTCAGCACTAATTCAACAGAAGCCAGGAGAAGTTAAACAGCTCTAAATCCAAGAGGAATTTAATTGGAATGAAGCCCAGTGTATCTTTTGTCTCATGTAACAGGAGACATGCAGCTATTTTAGAAGCCAATTGAGAAGTAACATGGCAAAACCCCTTGCTTACAAGATCAACAAAGGCTAAGAACTGCCTGCAGAATCAAGTTTTGCCTGGTAGAGCATAGCCAAGTTAGAAGACAAAGGTTTAAAGAAAAATAGGTTGTCCTGTGACTCTGAGTGTTGCTGCGTGGCTACACAAAGCTAAGAGCTGAGTTTACAGAATGGCCACCCTCATAGACTTCTCTGAGAGACTGAAAATGGTCCTGATGGATATAAATTATTCATGCATTGATGATGTTATTGATTCTGGCCCTGAACTCAGTAGGTAGGACTGACTGAGAAGAGAAACAAGATCCCCTGATGGGTGCAGTTTGGTAGAGCAGGGCATACTGCTAAGGTAAGGAGTGAGGCCAAAGGATGCAAAAAGGAAGCAGGTTTCACATAAACCCTATAATGCCCTGGTATTCTGCTGGGAAAATAAAGGCACTCAAAGCATTTTAGCTGCTGGTGGTTACTTTGCAACTGCTAGGGATCTGTTTTTCTCTTTTACTCAGCTTCCAGGTTTCCATCCAGGAGATAATGGTGGCTCCCAGTACTGGCTGCTTTTCTGTGCTACTCTTCTCTTCTCTTCTCTTCTCTTCTCTTCTCTTCTCTTCTCTTCTCTTCTCTTCTCTTCTCTTCTCTTCTCTTCTCTTCTCTTCTCTTCTCTTCTCTTCTCTTCTCTTCTCTTCTCTTCTCTTCTCTTCTCTTCTCTTCTCTTCTCTTCTCTTCTCTTCTCTTCTCTTCTCTTCTCTTCCAATTTTGACAGCATTACAAATGTAGGACTGCATGCCTGGCTTCTGCAATCTGCCTCACCACCTTTCTGGAATGGAATGGAATGGAATGGAATGGAATGGAATGGAATGGAATGGAATGGAATGGAATGGAATGGAATGGAATGGAATGGAATTAACCAGGTTGGAAAAGACCTTTGAGACCATCGAGTCCAACCTATCACCCAACACCATCTAATCAATTAAACCATGGCACCAAGTGCCCCATCCAGTCTCCTCCTAAACACCTCCAGTGATGGGGACTCCATCACCTCCCTGGGCAGCACATTCCAATGGCCAATCTCTCTTTCTATGAAGAATTTCTTCCTAACATCCAGCCTAAACCTCCCCTGGTGCAGCTTGAGACTGTGTCCTCTTGTTCTATCACTGTTCACTCCCAGATGATACAAAGCACCTACATTTTTCAAGTCTTTAGCAGACAGTGTTTCAGCTCAGGAAGATGCAGAGCCCAGGGATCCCATGCTGTGTGGCTAATTGGGATTGAGAATGAGCTGTCTCAGTAGGCTTGTACTGCCAGAGTCAGTATCTGTATGCAGGAGAGGTTGTGGCAATAAGTCCATATTTTGTCTGACTCAAGGACAAGTGTTTTTTTATCACCCTGACACCTCATGCACTTTGCTGAAGTGCTCTTCTGCCAAAATGCCCTAACAAGTATGGCTGCAAGCAGCAGCTCTTTGAGCCTTCCATTCAATTTGCCAACTGCACATTCGCAGGTGAAATACTATCTCTGCATTATTGAGGGTTTAATGAATACATTTGGCAGGCACCTAAAGACTCCATAAATAAAGATATTAGATTTCTTTCACACCCAAGGACCTAGACAAGCCTCCTTTTCTGCCTGAGCTTGATAGCACAGTGCTTTTGTTGAACCTGCAACTCCTAAGATTGCAGGAAACAAGGTCAGATACTCATACCCAGAGGTGTCTCTCTCTCTGTTGAGATCTCTCTGTCTTCCTTTCTGTATTACTTTCTTTTCTCCTACATAAGCTATTTTCCTTCAATAAATTTGTATTTTGTCTTCCCAGCTTTATTTTTCACCACCTTTTCCCCAAGCCTTTGGGTACTTTGGTTGTGCCCTTCTGTTTTTCCTTCACTCAGTATGTTTCCCACGTACCCTCTATATCATAAAGGTGTTAGAGTTGCTGATAAATCATCCCAGGTATTGAGCACAGCCTGGATGGCACTCCTGGGAGCAGCCTCTAAACAGGGGAGCTGAGAGCAGGGGGAAAAGAGGAAATGAAGCAAAGGGTTTGGGATTGCTGAACAAATACAAATGTGTGCTCTGCTTCCTTGATGGCATCTGCTGAGACACAAAACAAGAACAGAAAACTGTAGAAATAGTCTATGTAGGCATGCAGGCACAAACTCATTACATTTTAAAGGCTGGGTGTTCATAGTCTACAAGGGAGAGAAAGAGGAAACATTCCAAGAAATGTCTTTGTATATCCTTTAATCTGCTGGCACAAAACTTCTTCTTTTTCCTCTGATTTGTTTTTTTCTCTTCTATCATGCTGTAAGCCAGGAACACAATGCACAACACTAAGGGATGCTACTAGGGATCCACTTTAACTCTTGTGTGAATCATCACAGAATCATAGAATCAACCATGTTGGAAAAGACCTCAGAGACCATCAAGTCCAACCTATTACCTAATACCTAACACCTCAGGACAACTAAACCATGGCTTCAAGTGTTTTGAATATTCTACAACATAGATTTAACCAGGTTGGAAAAGACCTTTGAGGTCATCAAGTCCAACCTATCACCCAACACCATCTAATCAACTAAACCATGGCACCAAGTGCCTCATCCAGTCTCTTCTTAAACACCTCCAGGGAAGGCAACTCCACCACCTCCCTGGGCAGCACATTCCAATGGCCAATCTCTCTATCTGTGAGGAACTTTCTCCTCACCTCCAGCCTAAACTTCCCTAGTACAGCTTGAGATTGTGTCTTCTTGTTCTGGTGCTGGTTACCTGGGGGAAGAGACCAACCTCCACCTGGCTACAACCTCCCTTCAGGTAGTTGTAGAGAGCAGTAAGGTCTCCTCTGAGCCTCTTCTTCTCCAGGCTAAGCAATCCCAGCTCCCTCATTTAATGAATGCATCAGAATGAAATAGGAGACTTGTTTTTTTGATTTCTGGGGTGCCTTGGAATATGCAGGCCACAGGGTTTAGCTCCTGCTGACTTGTTTGGATGTCTGGAATGAATCAACAGACTTGCCCCTAGGCAACACTCACAAATCTTCAAAGCTGTGCTACAAGCTAGCCCATTCCCACAAAACAGTTCATTGCTTCCTGGGTCAAGCAAGGTTCACATCTGCATCTCATCTGCATTTCTCACAAACCTCCTCAAACAAAATTGAACTTCAGATATATATCCTTTCTATGGCACAAATCAGTAACAGTTGTTAAAGGGGAAAACAAGAAATGCAAACGGCGTGGGAAACATTTCTTCTTGTCTTGGAGCACCAGTGTCTGAAGGGGACTACAAGAAAGCTGGGGAGGGACTTTTGAGGGTGTCAGGGAGTGATAGGACTGGGGGGAACGGAGCCAAACTAGAAATGGGTAGATTCAGTTTGGATGTTAGGAAGAAGTTCTTCCCCATGAGGTTGGTGGGACACTGGCCCAGGTTGCCCAGGGAGGTGGTCCGTAGAAGGGCCACGAGGATGAGCAGAGGGCTGGAGCTGCTCTCCTATGAGGACAGACTGAGGGAGTTTGTGCTGTTCAGTCTGGAGAAGAGAAGGCTGCGAGGCAACCTAATTGTGGCTTTCCAGTACCCAAAGAGGGCTACAAGAAAGCTGGGGAGGGACTTTTTAGAGTGTCAGGGAGTGATAGGACCAGTGGGAATGGAACAAAACTAAAAGTAGGTAGATTCAGACTGGATATTAGGAAGAAGTTCTTCCCCATGAGGGTGGTGAGACACTGGCCCACGGTGCCCATAGATGTGGTAGAAGCCTCATGCTTGGAGGTTTTTGCAGCCAGGCTGGATGTGGCTCTGAGTAACCTCATCTATTGTAAGGTGTCACTGTCCATGGTAGGGGGGATGGAACTAGATGATCCTTGAGGTCCGTCTTCCAACCCTGACAATTCTATTTTATTACATATACATATATATAGAGAGAGATAAAACCAGGCATATATCAATTGAGGAAATTTTACCCAATAATCACAACTGGGTAAACTGCCATTTTAATTTGTCCTTATCAGTGGAGGGATTTAACTAAAAGCATTTTACCAGCCCATGATTAAGCTATGAACATTCTGCATCATTCAGCTTGTTGAAACCTATCGACAGATCCATCCTAACTAATCACCTCCTTCTTGATTACTCAGAGACAATGCATTTTCTGTCATGCCATTATTTAATACCCAATCAAACTAACCAATGCTCCTCCTCCTGCAAGCTTAAGACAGAAATAATTGTGCCCATTTATATTTCCTAGGTGTACAAGCTAGAGAATGATTCTATCTTCACTTGAATGTCTCTAAAACGAATGAGAAGAGGCTGTGGAATTAGATATCCTTATAGTTAACTGAGAAACTGAATCCTTTCATAGGCTTGCATCTTCTGAAGCATTTAATCATGACCTAAATCTTTTTAGCTACTTATCTTGGGCTGGAGGATGAATTTGCATTACCAAAGTGAAATAACTAAATAAATACATGAAAATGAGAGAAATGAAGCATGGGACAATAGGAAGTGTAAGGTGAAATTAATTACTGATCTATTCTGTGGTGCCAGTGGGTTCAATAAATGCCTTCTGCAACTTCTGCTTTATCCTTTGCATCACTGCTTTTCTTCCTGTGCCCTGCATACACAAAGCAGGGGGTGGGTGAGGCACACAGTGTGCCCAGGTGGCCAAGAAGGCCAATGGCATCCTGGCCTGCATCAAGAATAGTGTAGCCAGCAGGAGCAGGGAAGTCATTGTGCCCCTGTACTCAACACTGGTTAGGACAAACCTTGAATACTGTGTCCACTTGAACGTGTCCAGAGAAGGGCAAGGAGGCTGGGGAGAAGCCTTGAGCACAGCCCTGTGAGGAGAGGCTGAGGGAGCTGGGGTTGCTTAGCCTGGAGAAGAGGAGGCTCAGGAGAGACCTCTTGCTCTCTACAACTACCTGAATGGAGGTTGCAGCCAGGAAGGGGTTGGTCTCTTCTCTCAGGCAGCCATCACCAGAACAAGAGGACACAGTCTCAAGTTGCGCCAGGGGAAGTTTAGGCTTGAGGTGAGGAGGAAGTTCTTCACAGAGAGAGTTGTTAGCCATTGGAATGTGCTGCCCAGGGAGGTGGTGGAGTCACCATCCCTGGAGGTGTTCAAGAGGGAATTGGACGTGGCATTTCTTGGTGCCACGCTTTAGTCATGGGATCTGTGGTGACAGGTTGAACTTGATGATCTTTGAGGTCTCTTCCAACCTTGGTGATTCTGTGTTCCATCCCTGTGCCACCTTTTTCAAGTGACAAAAATCCAAATCCTTCTTCAAAAGCTTAGACCCAATAAAAATTGTATTTTTTTTTTTTTTAGACAAAATTCTGAAAGAAGAGAAAACATGAATATACCTCTGTGCTAGGAGGAAAAGGAAGATCCTTTCTTCAGCCCCTGTTTTAAATACAACTGTGGCTGCTCAGACTGCTGTGCTACCTGAGCAGAGAATTTTGTCTCCAGTACTCGATGTGAATCACATTTTTCTGGAGTTTTTGAGAAAGTTCTTCACAGAGAGTTGTTTGCCATTGGAATGTGCTGCCCAGGGAGGTGGTGGAGTCACCATCCCTGGAGGTGATCAAGAGAGGATGGGACATGGCACTTGGTGCCATGGTTTAGTCGTCATGAGGTGTTGGGTGACAGGTTGGACTTGATGATCTTTGAGGTCTCTTTCAACCTTATTGATTCTATGATTCCTTGACACCAAAGGGTGGTTTGGTTTGGTTTCCACTTTCTTTGTGTGTTCTTTTGTCTTCCTCCTAAGCACCAGCAAGGATTGTGCATGTGTTCAAACAAGCTGTGGGATAAAATCTCACAATGCCAAGGAAATGTTACCTAGGTGGGTTCATCTTACTAAGAAAGCAAATAACCAACATTATATGATAGTACTATCAAGCCCAGTTATGCTCATTTTCAGACTCAAGTGAATTGTGCATGGCTCCCTCATCAGTCTACAGTAAACTGCAGCTTTTATCTCCATTTCTTGGTAGTTGAATAATTTTTGTTGTGATTTTCACTACCAGCAATGAATCTTGCCTCCATTAACACCCTTTTCAGCCTTATCTGCATTCTCATTGTCTGTTTTCTTCCCACTGTGAGCTGTTTGTCTTTAGTACCAAGCAGTGTTTACTGCAAACAGTGTCTCTTCCCTCCTACTCATAAGTCACAGGGGCCCTGAAGTTTCTTCTTCTTTACAATCTATACTGCTCTCCTCTGCTTTGAATGAAAGAAAAGACATTTCTCTACTATATCCCTTGCCAAAACCACTTCCCCCCCACACCTTATATTCAAGAAAGTGAACTGTCTGTCTGAAAACAACCTTTAAAAAGTATTAGTTGGACTTGATGATCTTTGAGGTCTTTTCCAACCTTATTAGAATTCTATTCTATTCTATTCTATTCTATTCTATTCTATTCTATTCTATTCTATTCTAATAGAATCTATCCTAGAATCATAGATTCTATTCTATTCTATTCTATTCTATTCTATTCTATTCTATTCTATTCTATTCTATTCTAATAGAATCTGTCCTAGAATCTATAATCTATAGAATCATTGAATCTATTCTATTCTAATAGAATCTATCATAGAATCATTGAATCTATTCTATTCTATTCTATTCTATTCTATTCTATTCTATTCTATTCTATTCTATTCTATTCTGCTCTATTCTGTTCTATTCTATTGGAACAGACTAGACTAGACTAGACTAGAATAGAACAGAATAGATTCTACAGATTCTATGATAGAATTGATTCTATGATTCTATTTAGGGTACTTGAATATTCAGAGGTCTCCATTTGAAATGATACCCCAGCCCCCATGTCCCTCTAGTGCAATGAAACAGGGATTGGAAGACAGGAAATGCTGCTGCAGCTACTTGTCTCTCAAAGTAATTAGTCAAGGAAAATTATCTCAGCATTAAGAGCCTGGAATTTTGCTGAATGTTTATCTGTCTGTATGTGTGGGAGGGGTTATTTACCGTTGCTAGATAATCAGTTGCATATAGCATGGGCCACTCACAGCAGTAAAGCTCCTTCTCTGTATTGATCATTATAGATGGAGGCAACATGAAAGATTCTACAGGGAGATGTTAGGTTATGGTGGGACTTGATCACAGAATGACGGAATGTTAGGCACTAGAAGGGACCTTGAGACATCATCCAGTCCAACCCCCCTGCCAGAGCAGGATCACCTAGAGCAGATCACAAAGGAACACATCCAGGCTGGTTTTGGATATCTCCAGAGAGGGAGACTCTACAACTTCCCTGGGCAGCCTGTTCCAGGGCTCTGTCACCCTCACAGTGAAAAACTTTTTCCTCATGTTTCCATGGAACTTCCTATGCCTCAACTTCCACCACTGTTCCTTGTGCTGCCATTGGGCACCACCCAGCAGAGCCTGGCTCCAGCCTCTTGGCACTCACCCTTTACATATTTATTAACATTGATGAGGTCACCCCTCAGTCTCCTCCAAGCTAAAGAGTCCTCAGCTCCCTCAGTCTCTCCTCATAAGGAAGATATTCAGCTCTCTTAAAAATTTTTGTTGCTCATGCTGGATTCTTTCAAGCAGTTCCCTGTCCTTCTTGAACAGTCTGGAGACAATATTGCAGTCTGGAGACAGTATTGTAAGCTGTGTGGTGCAGCAGACACGCTGGAGGGAAGGGAGGCCATCCAGAGGGACCTTGACAGGCTGGAGAGGTGGGCACAAGCCAACCTCATGAAGTTCAAGAAGAGCAAGTGCAGGGTCCTGCATCTGGGTGGAGGCAATCCCAGGCACAAATCCAGGCTGGGCAGGGACTGGCTGGAAAGCAGCCCTGAGGAGAGAGACTTGGGGGTGCTGGTGGACAAAAAGCTCAACAGGAGCTCTCAATGTGCACTTGCAGCCCGCAAGGCCAATCAGATCCTGGGCTGCATCAGGAGAAGTGTGGCCAGCAGGTCGAGGGAGGTGATTCTCCCCCTCTACTCAGCTCTGGTGAGACCCCACCTGGAGTACTGTGTCCAGTTCTGGAGCCCCTATTACAAGAGGGATGTGGAAGTGCTGGAGCGTGTCCAGAGAAGGGCCACAAGGATGATCAGAGGGCTGGAGCACCTCTCCTATGAGGACAGACTGAGGGAGTTGTGTCCAGTTCTGGGCTCCTCAGTTTAAGAAGGACATCGAAACACTTGAGCGTGTCCAGTGAAGGGCAACAAGGCTGGTGAGAGGCCTTGAACACAGCCCTATGAGGAGAGGCTGAGGGAGCTGGGATTGTTTAGCCTGGAGAAGAGGAGGCTCAGGGGGGACCTCATTGCCCTCTACAACTACCTGAAGGGTGGTTGTAGCCAGGAGGGGGTTGGCCTCTTCTCCCAGGCAACCAGCACCAGAACGAGGGGACACAGTCTCAAGCTGCATCAGGGGAGGTTCAGACTCGAGGTGAGGAGGAAGTTCTTCACTGAGCGAGTCATTCGGCATTGGAATGGGTTGCCCAGGGAGGTGGTTGAGTCATCGACCCTGGAGGCGTTCAAGGGGAGATTGGACGTGGCACTTGGTGCCATGGTCTAGGCATGGGGTCTGTGTTGATAGGTTGGACTCGATGATCCCCGAGGTCCTTTCCAACCTAAGTGATACTGTGATACTGTGAGTTGGGGCTGTTCAGTCTGCAGAAGAGAAGGCTCCCAGGTGACCTCATTGTGGCCTTCCAGTATCTGAAGGGGGTCTACAGGAAGGCTGGGGAAGGACTTCTCAGGATCTCAGGTAGTGATAGGACTAGGGGGAATGGAATGAAGCTGGAGGTGGGGAGATTCAGGCTAGATGTGAGGAGGAGGTTCTTCACCATGAGAGTGGTGAGACCCTGGAATGGGTTGTCCAGGGAGGTGGTTGAGGCCCCGTCCATGGGGGTGTTTAAGCCCAGGCTGGATGAGGCTCTGTCCAGCTTGATCTAGTGTGGGGTGTCCCTGCCCATGGCAGGGGGTTGGAACTAGATGATCCTTGTGGTCCCTTCCAACCCTGAATGAAACTATGAAACTATAAGATGTGGTCTCACCAGGGTAGAGTAGAGGAGGAAGAGAACCTCTCTTGGCCTACTAACCACAGCCCTTCTACTCCACCCCAGAATGGCATTGGCTTTCTTGGCCACAAAAACACATTGCTGCCACGTGGTCAACCTTCCATTCATTAGGACCTTAAGGTCCTTTTTCCCTCCACTTTCTCCAACAGGTCAGTCCCCAACCTATACTGATCCATGGGTTTGTAAGATCTTTTCCAGCCAGGCAATTCTAATGCCTCTCTGATTTCTGTGATTCAGAGATGCCCCATTTTGTTTTGCACTCGGAAGAGCTTTACACAGAGCAAAGCAAGAAGATTAAAAGAAGTTTCAGCTATCTACATACTCAATATATGCAGATTTCAAATCTTTATGCATTTCTATATGCAATGTAAATATTTACAAGCATTAAAATATTCATTTGTTGTGTAAAGATTTAGTCTTATTTATTTATTTATTTATATGTTATGTATGACCTAAATGCTATCTCAGTTGTCTCAGATCTTTCTACATCTGTAGTTTAGTCAACTTGGACATTTCTTTGTCATGCCAGAACCATAGAATTGTCAGGGTTGGAAGGGACCTCAAGGATCAGCCAGTTCCAACCCCCCCTGCCATGGGCAAGGACACCTCACACTGCAGCAGGTTGCTCAGAGACACATCCAGCCTGGACTTAATCTCCATGGATGGGGCTTCCACCACCTCCCTGGGCAACTTGTGCCAGTGTCTCACCACCCTCATGGGGAAGAACTTCTTCCTAACAGCCAATCTCAATTTACCTACTTCTAGTTTTATTCTGTTCCCCCCTAGTCCTATCACTCCCTGACACCCTCAAAAGTCCCTCCCCAGCTTTCTTGTAGCCCCCTTCAGATACTGGAAGGCTACAATTAGGTCTCCTCAGAGCCTTCTCTTCCAGACTGAACAACCCCAATTCTCTCAGTCTTTCTCCATAGCAGAGCAACTCCAGCCCTCTGATCATCCTCATTACCCTTCTCTGGACACATTCCAGCACCTCCAGATCTGGATGCATTAGTCCAGGTGAGGTCTCACCAGAGCACAGTACAGGAGGAAAATCACCTCCCTTGACCTACTGGCTATGCTTCTCTGGATTCAGCCCAGGATGTGATTGGCTTTCTGGGCTGCAAGTGCTCACTGCTGGCTCCTGTTGAGCTTCTCATCCACCAGCACCCCCAAGTCCTTTTCTTCAGGGCTGCTCTCAAGCCTGTCCCTGCCCAGCCTATATCATTCCTTTGGATTGCCCAGACCCAGACGCAGGACATTGCACTTGGTCTTGTTGAACCTGATGAGGTTGTCACGGGCTCACCTCTCCAGCCTGTCAAGATCCCTCTGGATGGATCCCTTCCTTCCAGTGTCTACTGCACTAAACAGCCTGGCGTCATCAGCAAAAATGCCACCGTCCATGGTACCAACAAAGATGCTAAAGAAGGCTGCTGTTGCTCTTAATTGATCTTAGACCTACTTTTCCCAGCAGAAGACAAAGGATTTGGCATGTTGGTAAATGATTCTTAAGAGAACTGAAAAACCTTTTGTCTCCTGATCCTATCTTAGACCTAAAGAGAAAGCAAACTGTTATGAGAGTCAGCAAATGAAGATTTTCCAGTCTGATCTGTGCAGTTTATAGAGTACCTACTTTTAAGTACCAGGCCTATGAGAATTAAGGTGGTGCAAGCACTGAGAAATTTGGGAAAAATATCTAGAAATGAAAATTGAATTTGTAATAGTCAGCTACAAAACAAGGCCATTAAGGAACCCCAAAGCTATGACTAGTTGTGCAGGCAGACTTAGCAGTCCCACAGGGTATATTTGAAATAAACACTGCAAACTGAGTCATAGAATTGCTAGGGTTGGAAGGGACCTCAAGCATCATCTAGTTCCAACCCCCCTGCCATGGGCAAGGATCCTTCATGCTAGATCAAGTTGCCCAGAGCCACATCCAGCCTGGCCTTAAAACCATCCATGGATGAGGTTTCTACTACTTCCATGGACAGCCTGTTCCAGTGTCTCACCACCCTCGTGGGGAAGAACTTCTTCCTATTGGAGGTGTTCAGGAGGAGACTTGATGGGGTGCTTGGTGCCATGGGTTAGTTGTTTAGGTGGGTTGGATTGGTTGATGGGTTGGACTCGACAATCTTGAAGGTTTCTTCCATCCTGGTTTATTCTATGTATTCTAAGTATTCTAATCAAGTCAGGTGCATCCACAAGCCAATATGCCTTTAGAGCACTGCACAGAGAAAGAAAATGCTGATTCCAGTAAATTATTTAAATTGGACTCTTACAAGTATGGGTTTTTAAGTCTTTGCTGAAGATCTGATTCCATATGTGACTTAATATCTCTCTTCTGTGGGGTGGGTGTCAAGATGAAGGTGCCAGGCTCTTTTCAGTGATGCCCAGTGACAGGACAAGGAACAATAGGTACAAGCTAGAGCACAGGAGGTTACACCTCAGTGTGAGGAGACATTTCATTATGGTGAGGGTGAGAGAACAGAATAGAATGAACCAGGTTGGAAAAGACCTTAGAGATCATCAAGTCCAACCTATCACCCAACACCATCTGATCAACTAAACCATGGCACCAAGTGCCCCATCCCATGTCTTAAAGACCTACAGTGATGGTGACTCCATCACCTCCCTGGGCAGCACATTCCAATGGCCAGTCTCTCTGGGAAGAATTGCTTCCTCACCTCAAGTCTAATCCTCCCCTGGCACAGCTTGAGACTGTGTCCTCTTGTTCTGTTGGTGGTTGCCTGGGAGAAGAGACCAACCCCCACCTGGCTATAACCTCACTTCAGGTAGTTGTAGAGAGCAAGAAGGTCTCCCCTGAGCCTCCTCTTCTCCAGACTAAGCAACCCCAGCTCCCTCAGCCTCTCCTCACTGGGCTTATATGGAGGTGGTGGAGGTCAGAAGAGGTTCCTGGCACCTGGAAGAAGTCACCACCATAAATCATCAAAATCATAACTTCAGAATGGCAGGCATCCACTGAAACTTGTTTTCTCTGTTTGAATGTGCTTACAAATTGCTACAAAAATTGCTTTACAAGGCAAAAAAAAAAAAAAAACTCAAAAAACCAACAACTTTCTATTTTTCTTATTGTCTTAACACCAGTTTAGAAAAGCAGCTCCATGGAGAAAGATCTCAGAGTCCTGGTGGACAGCAAGTTCTGCATGAGACAACAATGTGCCTTTTTGTCCAAGAGAGCCAATGACATCCTGGGGTGCATCAAGAAAAGTGTGGCCAGCAGGGCTAGGGTGGTTTTTCTCCCCCTCTACTCTGCCCTGCTGAGACCACTCCTGCAATACTGTGTCCAGTTTTGGGCTCCCAGACCAAGAGAGACAGAGATCTGCTAAAGAGAATCCAATGGAGAGCCACGAGGATTATTAGGGGACTTGAGCATCTCCCCTGTGAAGAGAGACTGAGAGCCCTGGGGCTGTTTAGTCTTAGAAGAGAAGACTGAGAGGGGATCTCATCAATGTGTACGAACATCTGAGGGGTGGGTGTCAAGTGGAGGGGGCCAAGCCCTTTTCAGTGGTGCACACTAATAAGACAAGAAACAACAGGTATGAGCTTGAACATAGAAGATTTCACCTCAATGTGAGGAGAAACTTCTTTACAGTGAGGGTGACAGAGCCCTGGAGCAGGCTGCCCAGAGAGGTTGTGGAGTCTCCTTCTTGGGAGCCTTTCAAACCCCACCTGGATGCATTCCTGTGCAGAGTACTCTAAGTGATCCTGCTCTGGAAGGGGATTGGACTCGATGATCTCTGGAGGTCCTTCCCAACCTGCAATGCACTGTGATACAGTGATTTATAGCTGTTGGTGTCCAAAACTTTCACCTGAAGACCTTATTACACTGTTACTGGGTCACAACTTTTTAATAGCTTGGCATGAAAATGTCTACAGTCACATAAAGCTTCTCTGTAATTCCAGCACTTGATATTGCTCATCTGCAGTGGAGTAGTTTAGGGAAAGATAATAAACCCTGTCTGTTTAATGCAGCATTTTCCACCAACGTTGAGTCTTTATGTTCCTCTGCTTGCTTTTATCAGCTGTGCATGCAACTGGAAGTGGAGGTGCTTCTGTGTGCTCCCATTTACACATTCTCTCTGCCCATTTGCTGAAGAGAAGTACAGATTGGAAATTCAACAGAAACCAGTTTCCATTCTCAGTCACACAGAATCACAGAATCACCAAGGTTGGAAGAGACCTCAAAGATCATCAAGTCCAACCTGTCACCACAGACCTCATGATTAAACCATGGCACCAAGTGTCCCATCCAGTCTCTTCCTAAACACCTCCAGGGATTGTGACTCCACCACCTCCCTAGGCAGCACATTCCAATGGCTAATCTCTCTTGCTGGGACAAATGTCTTCCTAACATCCAGCCTAAACATCCCCTGGCACAGGTTGGGACTGTGTCCTCTTGATCTGGTGCTGGTTGCCTGGGAGAAGAAACCAACCCCCTCCTGGCTACAACCTCCCTTCAGGTAGTTGTAGAGAGCAATAAGGTCTCCCCTGAACCTTCAGGCTAAGCAACCCCAGCTCCCTCAGCCTCTCCCCACAGGGCTGTGCTCCAAACCCCTCCCCAACCTCATTGCCCTTCTCTGGACACGTTCAAGTATCTCAATGTCCTTCTTAAATTGAGGGGCCCAGAACTGGACACAGTGAGTTCTCAGTGAGTAAAGATTAATAATCCTTGAGCTAGCAAGTAGGTTGATGGAATGCAAAGTCTTTTGTAGCAGTAGCATTAGACCTGAAAATCAAAGACAAAATGCAATTACCATTACATACAATCCTGAACACCCTGAAATTAACTTCTGGGGGACTGGAAACTTCCACTCACAAAAGAGGACATCAGGAGTGGTAAAAAAAAAAGAAATAAATATGCTCAGCATCTAGAATTAAATGGTGTGCTGGGAAAACAGATTAAAGTCAGAATATCTTCACTTTTCCCCATTCTTAATAAAGGAAGCTTCATAAATTTTAAACAAATGCAAGATTATTCTTCAGAGAGTGTCCCAAAAATACATTTAGGGAATGATCTGGAAAGAAATCAAACTCAGGCATTTGCCAAGGAGCTGCAGTGTACAAGGATCTCAGGACTTTTCTCCCAGGCAACCAGCACCAGAACAAGAGGACACAGTCCCAAGCTGCACCAGGGGAAGTTTAGGTTCAAGGTGAGGAGAAAGTTCTTCCCAGAAAGAGTAATTGGCCATTGGAGGTGGTGGAGTCATCATCACTGGAGGTGTTTAGAAAGAGACTGGATGAGGCACTTGGTGCCATGGTTTAGTTGATTAGATGGTGTTGGGTGATGGGTTGCACTTGATGATCTCAAAGTTCTTTTCCAGCCTGGTTAATTCTGTATTCTTCATTCTGCAGTAAGCTGGCAAGGTATGCCCAGTCTAAAACTCTGTCTAATGAACAGACTTTTCTGGTAGACTTAATGTGGGAGGTGCGCAGGGTCAGTTTAGCTACAACCTAGTCCTGTTAAATAGTGTGGCTTCAAACTAGAATTCCAGTCACCTGAGGAGCTCACCTGCTAAAAACCACTGTCATTATGGATGGAAGGTTGTGCATTAGTCTTCTGACTCATTACCTAAATTCTGCTCAGATTCTATCTCCCAAGCATAAAACTTCATTTACTTGGAGTTTCTGGACAGAATCCTACCTTTGTAAGCCAGCTGGTTAATTCTATTCTATTCTATTCTATTCTATTCTATTCTATTCTATTCTATTCTATTCTATTCTATTCTATTCCATCCCATCCCATCCCATCCCATCCCATCCCATCCCATCCCATCCCATCTCATCCCATTCCATTTGCTTTATTTGAAGACAAGCATTTGACTTCTTTTCACTCCAAACAATTTGTAACTCTTCCTAAGATGGCTAAAGGGAACATTTTCCTTCAGAGCAGGGGAAGCAAACAGCTCTCTTTTGTTGATTGGTAATTTGTGGAGAGCAGCAGGAAGCCATCACTTCCTGACTGTTCACATATTTCACAGGCACTTGTTGTGTTTTGACACCGTGTGGGATCTCTTTGCCACCTTGGCTGCAGCTGATGGTGATATTCCAGACTAAATGCCAGCATTTGTTGATTGCCATTTCTGGTGACCCTCCATGAGCCAGTATTTAATTACAAATTCCTCAACATCCTCATTATGTGCACAGTGCAGTGTGGCACTGTAACATGGAGAGCTTCTGCCAAAGACATTGAAGGATGCTTGTATAATATCAATTATTTCTTTGGCAGAAATGTATCCTCTTGTGGTCCTCCTTCAATGTCAGCCAAAATGGTGCTGTGAACTCACTGTGTTGAAAAGCACTGGTTAGGCCACAGCTTGAGTCCTGTGTCCAGTTCTGGGCCCTTCAGTTTAAGAAGGACATTGAGACATTTGAACATGTCCAGAGAAGGGCAATGAGGCTGGGGAGAGGTCTGGAGCACAGCCCTGTGAGGAGAGGCTGAGGCAGCTGAGGTTGCTTAGCCTGGAGAAGAGGAGGCTCAGGGGAGACCTTCTTGCTCTCTACAACTACCTGAAGGGAGGCTGTAGCCAGGTGGGGGTTGGTCTCTTCTCCCAGGCAACCAGCACCAGAACAAGAGGACACAGTCTCAAGCTGTGCCAGGGGAGGTTTAGGCTGGATATGAAGAAGAAATTCTTCCCAGCAAGAGAGATTTGCCCATTGGAATGTGCTGCCCAGGGAGGTGGTGGAGTCACCATCCCTGGGGGTGTTCAAAAAGGACTGGATGTGGTACTTGGAGCCATGGTTTAGTTGTGATGAGGTGATAGGTATTAGGTAATAGTTTGGACTTGATGATCTCTGAGGTCTTTTCCAACCTGGTTGATTCTATGATTCTATGAGAGGTGCTGAAGAGAGACATTCACAGCTGTTCTGAAGTAAATTGAAACCCAAAGACAGAAGGAAAAGGCAAGTTTTACTAATGTGTTCCATGAACACTGCAAAGCAGATGTGGTCATGTGTGATCGGGCATCAGCACAGCACTTTAACTAACCCTGCAGTGTCACTGCCTTCTGTATTCTCTTTATGTACAGGTAGGAGATTAGCTGAGGGTGAACAGGGTGAGTGTAAGTGATAGGGCTCAGAAAACCCTGTCTCCTTTTGCTATTGCTCTGAAAAATTCCACAAACAGAAGGAGAGTTGAGCTTATCATTCCTTTGAAAATTAGAACACGTTGGGGGTTTCAAATGAGCTGAGAAGCCTCTCTTGGATTTACCTAGCAGAAGCCTGCTTCCAAGACAGCTGCAGACATCAAACAGAATATAACTAGGGTGAATTAAATCATTCCAGGGCAATAACACCACATTCCCTAAATGAAGAAACAAGCTATTCTGAAACAGTTTCTCTAATGAGTTGTTTCTCCTGTACTTCTTCCTAAAGATGCTTATTTGGGGACCATTTAAGTTTCCATGTAATATTCAGTGCTGCTTTACCCAGAAATCATTGTTTTATTTCTCTGATGAACTTAACTTGCAGGATCAATAGAAGATACTTTAACTTTAACAGGTAAAGGGGTTTTTATGGTTATGATGTTCTTTTCTTTACTTGTTTTATATGAAGACTACCAGAGTGACTCCCTTTGGGATGCTTCCTGTCAGAATCACTGTGAGCTGCAGTTCTATTTTGATGCCTTTACAGGGCTTGCAGATCTTTAGGGCAAGAAGTTGAAAGAGTTTGTCTGGTTCGAAACAACTACAGAGAGGTTTGCAAACCTCTGCCGTGACATCGCAATAAGAGTTGCAGCAGAGTGGTACCAAGAGCAGCAGCGTGGAGAGGAAACCAACAAGACTGAGGACACAGTGAAAAGGCTGTCCCACAGGAATGGTGTGGTATCATTTTTAATGTACACCATCTTGATGTTTTCCAAGGCATTGAGTAGGGGACTTACTGGACAGCAAGTTCTGCATGAGACAACAATGTGCCCTTGTGGCCAAGAGAGCCAATGGCATCCTGGGGTGCATCAAGAAAAGTGGCCAGCAGTTCTAGGGAGGTTATTCTCTACTCTGCCCTGCTGAGACCACTCCTGCAATACTGTGTCCAGTTTTGGGCTCCCCAGTTCAAGAGAGACAGAGACCTGCTGGAGAAGTTTCAGTGGAGAGCCATGAGGATGATTAGGGGACTTGAGCAACTCCCCTGTGAAGAGACTGAGAGACCTGGGGCTGTTTAGTTTTGAGAAGAGAAGACTCAGAGAGGATCTGATCAATGTCTAGAAATACCTGAGGGGTGGGTGTCAAGTGGAGGGGGCCAAGCTCTTTTCAGTGGTGCACACTAATAAGACAAGAAACAACAGGTACCAGCTTGAACATAGAAGATTTCAGCTCAACATGAGGAGAAACTTCTTTACAGTGAGGGTGACAGAGCACTAGAATAGGCTGCCCAGAGAGGTTGTGGAGTCTCCTTCTCTGGAGCCTTTCAAAGCCCACCTGGATGCATTCCTGTGCAGACTACCCTGGGTGATCCTGCTCTGGCAGGGGGTTGGACTCGATGATCTCTGGAGGTCCCTTCCAACCTGGAATGTACTGTGATACTGTGAGTTCTCCATGGTTTGTCCCAATTCTGTAAGGAGGAGCTGAATTTATATACTCATAGCTTGAAGTGACATAGCATAATTTGATATGATATCCTCAGCCTCTTTGTTGCTCCCCTCTCTCCCTCTCTCTCTCTGAAGTTTTATCTGCTCTGCAAGGTACATGAAGGGCACCTTGAGAGAGGGCTCAGACCTGCTGAGCTCTTGTGCCAGCATATTTGTGTTTTACATAGCTGCCTTGTTATAGCTCTGATTTTAAATGATCCTCCTGGGGCAAAGCTCAGGATACTTGCTGGGGTCCCAAGCTGCAGAGCAATACACTCCACCAGAGCTGACTCACAGCCCACAAAGGGCCAGCCAAAAAGCAAGTCAGGGGTTTGAACTTTTCTCTTGCCAGAACATGGTGCATGGATTAATCCCATGAGAATAAATTTTTGTATGGGCTTTGGTCCATCCTGAAAGACCCCTGCTGAGCTTTCACACAGCAACCTGTTCCAAGGATCTGGTTTAGCCTGTTTCTCCTGGCAGCTAATCAGGATTGATGGCACGATCTGCAGTCTGCATCTGTGAGGTTTCTGACACAGGGTAGAAATGCCTTCTCCTAACACACAAGTTCCTTACAGAGCAGCCCAGCATTTCTAAGGAGCTCCTTAGAAAGACCACTACTAGGCCAGATATGCATCATAGTATCATAGTATCATAGCATCCCTCAAATTCTCATTAGTTTACCTATTCATTTCATGTGATGGGCAGCACTAGGAGACTAAAACACTACTCTGTGTGCAGGCAGTCCGGGTGGGTATTCAGAGAAATGAGGAACAGTTGCCAGGCATCAATCTTGATCAGACAACACCTTGAGAGACAACAGATTTTGTACCCTTTCTGTCTTTTGCTTTGATTTCTTTCAATTGAAAGATTTTACATAAGGCAAAGATTTCACAAGGGCACAAAGTTATGGATGAGCATTCTTCATTTGGCAGGGGTTGGGCACTGCTCAGTTTCTGCAGTAGCTTCTAAATTACAGGTTCATAGTATTGTTGGAAGGGACCTCAAGGATCATCCAGTTCCAAACCCTCTGCCATGGGACACCTCACACAACATCAGGTTGCCCACAGCCACATCTAGCTGCTTTAATAAAGTCCAGTGATGAGGCTTCCACCACCTCCCTGGGCAACCTGTGCCAGTGTCTCACCACCCTCATGGGGAAGAACTTCTTCCTAACAGCCAATCTCAATCTACCTACTTCTAGGTTTTTTTCCATTCCCCCCAGTCCTATCACTCCCTGTCACCCTAAAAAGTCCCTCCCCAGCTTTCTTGTACCCCCCTGCAGGTACTGGAAGGCCACAATAAGGTCTCCTTGGAGCCTTTTTGTCCCCTGACTGAACAGCCCCAACTCCCTCAGTCTGTCACAGAATCATAGAATGAATAAGGTTGGAAAAGACCTCAAAGATCATCAAGTCCAACCTGTCACACAAGACCTCATGACTACTAAACCATGGCACCAAGTGCTGTCTTCATAAGAGAGGAGCTCCAGCCCTCATCTTAATATGGGGTTATTTGACAGGTTCCTACAGTGATTCAGTGCTCCCTTAGGCTAACCACAACTGTGCAGGAGGTGAACTTAGGTAACTTTAGCTTTCCTTCTCACTTTTCTGCACACTGAAAGTGTAACTTGCTGTTGCCTTCTCCCAGGCAACCAGTACCAGAACAAGAGGACACAGTCTCAAGCTGTGCCAAGGGAACTTTAGGTTGGAGGTGAGGAGAAAGTTCTTCACAGAGAGAGTTGTTAGCCATTGGTACGTGCTGCCCAGGGAGGTGGTGGAGTTGCCATCCCTGGAGGTGTTCAAGAGGGGATTGGACGTGGCACTTGGTGCCATGGTCTAGTCATGAGGTCTGTGGTGACAGGTTGGACTCGATGATCTTTGAGGTCTCTTCCAACTTTGGTGATTCTGTGATTAACAATCAACAATAGAAAAATCAGTGTTTATCACTTGTCTCATCCCAGGATGCCCTGCAGATACAGACCAGTCACTGTCTCTCAGTGAGTTCACTTGAACATGTTCAAGGTTTGCTGACCCACAAGGTTAGTCTACTGGAATTGCTTTGCTAAAATCAATTATTATTGTGAAATTATTAATTCCACAGCAGTTTCTGTTATGTTTTTCTTTCAGTTCCTTGCACATGCCTTCTCCTTCATAGGAGTGAGCCTTCAAGCAGACTCCCCAGAGAAACAAATGAGCCAACAATACCTTTCTAGCACAGACAACTGATATTACTTGACCAAAATTGGCTTTTATTGACCTGTAGTGACCTAAGAATAATGAATCTGCCTGTGCAAACTGTTCCACAGCTGCCAGCAGAGACTAAAAATCCATTCAGGCTCAGAGAGGTGTTTTGTAGCAGCGAGTTAAGAAAGATCAGATCCAGCTGAACATCAAAGTTTTTGTCTCAGGGTAGACAAATCTATATGACAATACACTGAGTAGCCCCTTTCATGTTTTGCTATATTCATTTGGCTTCTTCTCATTCAGCAAAATCAGAATTCAAACAATTCAGTCTTTTCCTTTCTTTTTTACTACAGCAAACCAACCACACAACCCAACCAATTTCCCACCCTACCCCTCCAACCTAGAAAAGTACTCAGAGAAATCATGTGAGCCATGGAAACACCTCCAAGCTTTATTTATTTGAAGTGGTCAGGAAATGAAGAAACATCACTGAGACAGAGATAAAAATCAATTCTCTCTTTCCAAGAGTTGCTGTGGGGTAGTGAGGATATTCCCTATTACAGGGAGGATCTGGACGTGCGAGAGCATGTCCAGAGAAGGGCCATGAGGATGAGTTGGAGCTGCTCCCCTGTGAGGACAGACAGAGGGACTTTTGAGGCTGTTCGGTCTGGAGAAGAGAAGGTTCCCAGGAGACCTAGTTGTGGCCTTCCAGTAGCTGAAGTGGGCTACAAGAATGCTGGGGAGGGACTTTTGAGGGTGTCAGGGAGTGATAGCACTGGGGGGGAACAGAACAAAACAAGAAATGGGTAGATTGAGATTGGATGTTAGGAAGAAGATCTTCCCCATGAGGGTGGTGAGAGCCTGGCACAGGTTGCCCAGGGAGGTGGTGGAAGCCTCATCCCTGGAGGTTTTTAAGGCCAGGCTGAATATGGCTCTGAGCAACCTTGATCTAGTGTGAGGTGTCCCTAGCCCATGGCAGGAGGGTTGGGACTAGATGATCATTGAGGTCTCTTCCAACCCTAACAATTCTATGATTCTGTGACTCTTTGGCATGAATTGCCTCCAAGAGCTGTGGAGCACTTCTCATCCTCAGAGATACTCGTTTTAATCTGCTGGCATTCATGGTGCAATGGCACATTTCACTGTGTCATAACCTAACCAGAGACATTAATGATCCATCTGCACCTTTTAGTGCTGATTTTACTTGCATCTGAGGTTCTCATGATCATTGTACAAACTGATGGATCCTTCTCTGTGCCATCAGCAGAATATTGCTGCCATTGCAGGTAAGTCTCTGACTCAGTGAAGTGACAGAGCACAGTTCAAGAAGCAGTGATAAATGTCAGAGCAAGGCAATCAAATGGTGCATCTGCAGAGATAGAGCTATGATTGATACCCAGGCTCTCCACTGGGACTTCTCATCCTGTGACCTCATTGGATGAAAATGGCAGTCTGAGCATCAAAGAGATGGGGGGGGCGGGGAAAGGAAGATTTTTCCATTTCTTTAGGGAAGTGACCCCAGAAATTACCTACTGTCATGTTCAGTTGCCATGCACAGTTGGTATTAGGTGAAGTATATTGTTTAAGGATGGGAGTGACACCTAGCTTCCAAAAACATGCATTTAAGAACAGAGGGAAAAGGTGGAAAGTCTAAAAGATTGACATAAACAGGCAACACAAGGGCCAAGGCTGTGTTTCAAAGAGGAAGGGCTCTGGCAGGGGGGTTGGACTGGATGATCTCTCAGAGTCTATTCCAGCTCCTAACAGTCTGTGATTCTGTGAATCTGAGATTCTGTGGTTCTGTGATTCTGTGGAGGCTGTCTTTTCCAACCCCTCTGCTCAAACAGGTCCAAAAGTAACCCCAAGGCCACTGATAGTGTCAGAGAAACTTTCATGTGTCCTCTTGGAGATAACTGCTTAATTGGGGTGATTGTAGTGGAACAAAGAAAGAGAGATTGGCCATTGGAATGTGCTGCTTAGGGTGGTGGTGGAGTCCCCATCACTGGAGGTGTTTAGGAAGAGACTGGATGGGGTGCTTGGTGCCATGGTTTAGTTGATTGGATGGTGTTGGGTGATAGGTTGGACTCAATGATCTCAAAGGTCTCTTCCAACCTGGTTAATTCTATCCTATCCTATCCTATCCTATCCTATCCTATCCTATCCTATCCTGTCCTGTCCTGTCCTGTCCTGTCCTGTCCTGTCCTGTCCTGTCCTGTCCTATTCTATTCTATTCTATTCTATTCTATTCTATTCTATTCTATTCTATTCTATTCTATTCTATTCTATTCTCCAGGGAGGTGGTTCAGGCCCCATCCCCGGAGGTATTCAAGATGATTGTTGACAAGCCTCTGGCCAACCTGATCTAGTCGAGAATGCCTCTGCTTACTGCAGAGGGGACTGGATGACCTTCAGAAGTCTCTTCCAACCCAGACCATTATTCTCTGCTTCTGTGGTGGTGGGAATTGAATTGGCAGACTTGTGTATATCTGAAGTAAAATGTGGATGACGTTCAGGTCAGCAGTGCCTGCTTGTCAGCCTCTTGCTGGCTGGGTGCACGTTAGAAAATCCTTAAAACCTGTGTAACTGTTACAATAGCAACACAGGAGTTAGGTCCAATCTACTTATTGTCTGCATCTTTGCAAGGATTAGCCAGCTTGCTATTTAGAAGCAAAGCTATGCCAGGACCATAAAGCCTGATTATGAGCCATTACACAAATTACCGTGCTGTGAAGATAAGGTTTGGCTGATACCTCATTGTTTGATTTTCAAATAATCCTTAATTTCCTGTCCCAGCTCAGTATACTGCTGTCAGACCTGGGCAAACCCACAATGGTTAAAGTGCCAGGCTTTGCTCCCTGAACAGAATTGGTCATTTGTGTCTTTTAGTTCCATTGTTTCACCCTCTCTATTTCTCTTGTCCTCCCTGAGACTTCTGACATAGACACTGAAATAACATAGCCAAGTTATTTCTGCTATTTGAGGCACAGGAAGTTCCATGGAAACAGGAGGAAGAATTATTTCACTGTGAGGGTGGCAGAACACCGGAACAGGCTGCCCAGGGGGGTTGTGGAGTCTCCTGCTCTGGAGGCATTCAAAACCTGCTTGGATATGTTCCTGTGTGAGCTGTTCTAGGTGATCCTGCTCTGGCAGGGGGGTTGGACTGGATGATTTCTCAAGGTCCCTTCTAGCCCTTAACATTCTGTGACTCTGTGAATCTACCTAGGGAAGTGGTGGAGTCACCATCCCAGGAGGTGTTCAAAAAACCATGCAGAAATGGCACTTCAGGACATGGTTTGGTGGGCGTGGTGGTGTTGAGTTGACAGTCAGACTTGAGGATCTTAGAGGTCTTTTCCAACCTTAATGATTGTATGATTAAGGTTCTGAAGTATCCCTTACCATAATATCCTTAAAGTCCTAGCAAGTAGTATACCAGAACCCCTGCTCTTATGCACAGACAGCATTGAGTTGGAAGGCAACTCCTGAAGATACCTCTCTCTCACACATTTTCACACCTATCAGTTTACTACTGCTGACTGTGTTTCTACAGCTAATGTTTCCTAGACTGTTTTCATCTTGTACCTGAATATTTCTGACATAGCCCTCTAGACAGAAGTATTTCTGCTAAGCTTATAAAGCAGTTATTACCTTCATGCAGCCTCACTCCATTTTATCTGTTTGAGAAGCTCCTTAAGTGTGGTGTACTCAGAGTTGAATTGCACTTAGCAGTCATAGAATCATAGAATCAACAAGATTTGAAATAACCTCAAAGATCATCAATTCCAACCTGTCACCCAACACCTCATGACTACTAGACCATGGCACGCCATGTCAAATCCCCTCTTGAACACCGCCAGGGATGGTGACTCCACCACCTCCCTGGGCAGCACATTCCAATGGCCAATAACTCTTTATGTGAAGAACTGTCTCCTCACCTCAAGCCTAAACTTCCCCTGGCACAGCTTGAGACTGTGTCCTCTTGTTCTGGTGCTGGTTGCCTGGGAGAAGAGACCAAACCCCTCCTGGCCACAACCTTCTTTCAGGTAGTTATAGACAGCAATGCCACTGGGCACCACACTCTGCACTTCTGTCACCATCTGAGCTGCCTGCTTAACTTCAACCAGATAAAGCTCAATATGCCTCTGCACTTTGTAACAGAAACTTCAGGTACAGATAAACCAGGATGCAGCCCTCAATTTCATGAGTGTCCTGTCACAGTGTATTCTGAATTTTGATTAGTAATCTGATCATAGAAAATGTACAATCAAGGTTTGCACTTGATGGAAAGATGATTAAATTAATGAAATCAATTTTACCATCTGTCAGTCTTTCCCAAAACATTTAGTATGACTAAAAATCTCAGGTCAAGAAGAGATCTCACTACTTCATCAGTTTGTTTCTCTGCAGCAGCACAGGATCCACCATACAAGAGGACAGAGTCTCAAGCTGTGCCAGGGGAAGCTTAGGCTGGAGGTGAGGAGAAAATTCTTCACAGAGAGAGTTGTTAGCCATTGGAATGTGCTGCCCAGGTAGGTGGTGGAGTCACCATCCCTGGAGGTGACCAAGAAGGGATTGGTCATGGCACTTAAAGCCATGGATTAGTAGTCATGAGGTGCTGGGTGACAGGTTGGACTTGGTGATCTTTGAGGTCTTTTCCAACCTTATTGATTCTATACTCATGTCATTCCTCATGGATATTTAGCTTGCTCCTAAAGATTTCTGTCACTGGGACTGAGTAGTGGCTTCTCTACTTTATCTTCCTTGTCTTTTGTTTCCACATGAATGTTGATGGGATGTTCAGTGTGGCTGAGATGTTGCAACAGCAAATTGCAACCAGGGAGGCAAGAGACCATGGGTGATAGTGAGGTGAATGTTCCTGACAGATTTGTTGTTGTTCTGTTGGAGAAGAGACCAGCTCCCACCTGGCTACAGCTTCAGGTAGTTGCAGACAGCAATGAGGTCTCCCCTGAGCCTTCTCTTCTCCAGGTTAAACAACCCCACCTCCCTCAGCCTCTCCTCACAGGGCTTGTGCTGGAGTCCTCTCCCCAGCCTCACTGCCTTTCTCCGGACATGTTCAAGTGTCTTAATTTCCTTCTAAATAGCAAAGCTTTTCCTCCTGTAATTGAGGAAGCTTTGCTAGGATTAAATAAATAAATAACTAAATAAATATCATTACCCCCTTATTTCACTGGAATTGTAGGCAGAGGACATCCCTGACACATCATTAGTAATTTTAATTAAGACTCAACATGCCAGAGGAAATGCAAAGGAATAAATTGTACCATTGAAAACACTCAGGCAGGATGTGCTGGGTGACCTACATGGACTATGGGCAGGTTAGCAAGCTAACAGCCCTGGGCCAAACAATGACAGCATAAAGGCTGGTCATTAAAAAAGAAAAGAAAGAAAGGAAGAAAGGAATTAAGGAAGGAATTAAGGAAGAAAGGAATTAAGGATGAAATGAAATTAAGGAAAGAAGGGAAAGAAAGGAAAGGAAGGAAGGGAAAGAAAGGAAAGGAAGGAAGGGAAAGGAAAGGAAAGGAAAGGAAAGGAAAGGAAAGGAAAGGAAAGGAAAGGAAAGGAAAGGAAAGGAAAGGAAAGGAAAGGAAAGGAAAGGAAAGGAAAGGAAAGGAAAGGAAAGGAAAGGAAAGGAAAGGAAAGGAAAGGAAAGGAAAGGAAAGGAAAGGAAAGGGAAAGGAAAGGAAAGGAAAGGAAAGGAAAGGAAAGGAAAGGAAAGGAAAGGAAAGGAAAGGAAAGGAAAGGAAAGGAAAGGAAAGGAAAGGAAAGGAAAGGAAAGGAAAGGAAAGGAAAGGAAAGGAAAGGAAAGGAAAGGAAAGGAAAGGAAAGGAAAGGAAAGGAAGGAAGGGAAAGGAAAGGAAGGAAGGGAAAGGAAAAGAAGGAAGGGAAAGGAAAGGAAGGGAGGGAGGGAGGGAGGGAGGGAGGGAGGGAGGAAGGGAGGAAGGGAGGAAGGGAGG